>JZKD02S1797726.1:18026-32338 GCA_000966675.3 Picea glauca
AAGAGAAATATTAGAAACATGAAGATAGGGAAAGAATCCCCAAGGGGACATACCCTTTTCCATTGATGTCAAAGGGGGATAGAAACATGAGGAGAGAAAGATAAAGTGCATTGGTCACATGTGGAGTATGAGTGTTGCCATCAATTCCAAGTGGGGATATTGTTGGACATTTGGTTGTCATTGATGTTGTTGGATAGTTGGTTTTCATTAATTTCAACATAAGTGGTTGTCATTGATGTCAATGGATGCAATGGGTTGATTTGAAGAAGTCTCCAAGAATCCCCTAGAGGAGTGGTCATGAAGCCCAGAGTTGATTAAGGAATAAGGACATGAAGGAAAATGCAAATGCAGATAACATACTCATATATGGATAGTTCTTGTCATGATGTTTCCAACAGTAGGTGGCACACCACATAGTTCCTTACGGTTGAGGATTTATGAAGTCATGAAGTTGGAAGCCCCGAAGAATGGTTAAGAAGCCCCTAAACAATTGCAAGTCATTAATTGAAGGGTAAAGTGGTTATAAAAAGAAAACACAAGTTTCCCCTAAAATTAAGGAAATAAGTTATTTTGGCAAGGTATAAATACACAACAAGAAACCTATCATTAGTACATTGACACACACAATTTATTGAATATATTCTATGTGAGAATGTGATCTATTGGGGAATCTGATAAGACAAGTCTGAGGAAGAAAAGGAAATGTGAAGGAGAATTTTTCATGATTGCAGAGGAGAGAGAGGGTTTTTCATGAAACCCTAATTTAGATGAACCCCACGAGTCAGACTATTGGTGTCTCGCGAAGCACCCCCATGGGTTGTACGACCCTCGTTGTAACACCACTGTTTCCCGCAGTTTGTAAATATAACTATAATTGGACAAGAGAATATGGAAGACTAAACATGTGTGAATATTTAATTTGATGAACCTTTATATAAAAGGGTCATTGTATGAATTTTTTGTTATTAATAGAAAATGGTTATGTGTTGCACAACTACTAAAAGGGGGGATTTTTCCAAGATAGACCATGGATGCTATGAGAGAGACAGTGAGGGAAACCAAGAATGGTTGAGATGAACCTAACCAAACCAATACTTACTGGATGTAATTATGCAACAATCCTCTGACCCATAAATGAATTACCAGTCAGGTTGGTAGTTGGAAGGCCCTCCTCAAGAGTTAATGATGAGATGGGGCAAGGTACCCATATGTAAGGATTCTAGGCCTGACCACAATTTGGGGATTCAGACCCATGCAAAATTTCCGAGGAAGGAAAGAAAGGAAGTAATTCGGGGGACAAAGGCATATTGGAAAGGAAGTCGAGTAGAGAAAACAATCTCAAGAAGAGAAGTGAGCATGGTTCGAATCTGGAGTTGAGAGGAAAACGGAGAAGCAAGCTCATTTTAGATGTAAGAAGCCATGGGAAGGGTTTAACTACAAGATGATAAATGAGGCTGACGAGTGACTGAGGAAGTGCTCACACATAACTCCTTTTTTGTAGTAGAGAAAAATGGTTGCGAAGTTCCAGTGGGAGGAGGAGAGTAACCTCCATCCTTGACTATCATGGAGCTAGGAGAAATAACCTCTCTCAGAGCATCATGGTTTAGCTCAGGGGTGGCCAACGGTAATTTTTTCACAAGTGGCTGTGCCTATGGTTGGGTGGAAACAAGCACCCCTTTCAATAGTCACTTAACATTTTCCAATTCTAATAAGTATTTTCATACTCTATGTAATACATTGGATGAGATGATTGAATGTTTGTGTTTATGGTTATGTCTTGCAGTGTTTGAACAATTATTAGAAATGCTCATTTTCTTCTGTAAACTTCTATATTTACATGGTCTTCAATTTACCTTAGTTTAGCCACTAGAGAGTTATGGGATGTGAATCCGTGGAAGAGTCAAGGTAGGATTAACTGAAACGTCTAAGTCCTGCCAACATTTTGAGTTTACCTTAATGAGAATGTCGAGTTCAACTCTGTGGGAGAAGGGTGTTTCCTTCAAACCTTCGACCCATGTGATCGAGGGTTCATACCCATGGCCTTAATCAAGTCTCGGCTAAGAGTTGAGTGTATCCCAAAACCTCAAAACGATCCCATATGACCTAGGGTTGGAAACCCCTTGCTAAGCCCGAAAGGAGAAGCTACTTTGGATTCGTGACTTCGAGACTTATGAATCCACAACTCTTGAAAACAGCCGAAGGCTGGAGTCACGAATTGATGAGGGCCGTCGATCTAGGAATCCAGTGGAGATCTCTCTTAGCTGTTATATCGGACTTAGGAAAGGGTAGCATTAAGTGCTTTGGCAAAGTTCCACTTCAGGAGAATAGGGGTAGTCTAGCGATAAAACTCTTGAATGTCAGATTCACGAAGTTAATCTGGACCATTAAGAATAGAGGGATGCATGTCCACATATCAACAACTATCCAAAATTTTAGGTATTTGGCGATACCAATGTGAAGACATAGGGACGCACGAGTTCCCTCAAAGGTATGAAATCTAGAGTAAATCCTGGTTGTGAATGCTAGGTGCACGTCCCGATAGATTGGGTGTGGTTCAAAGATTCAGAGCTCCGAGAGGAAGCTGGAAGTTGCATGCCTAACTCCCGAATGTTGAACTTATGAAGTGACGTGAACCGTCGATCCTTAGATCCTTTGGGATCCCTCTCAACCATCGATCTAAGGACTCCATTAAGAACCCCTCTTACCTACCCAACCAACTGGAAATACATCGTGGAGAGACACATGGCCCCCTCTTGTTCCCTGTAAAATGTCGTCTGTTGGACTAGATCCATTGAATGAGAGGCTATGCGACAGGAGATCCTATAGTCTGGAGACTTGGTACTCTGGAGGAACTTGGCCAAGAGTCTTCAAAGTGTGAAAACTATCGAAGTCGGGAATGATGAAATGAATCTCAACTGTTGACAGGTAGAGGACACATTGCGCTAGATACGAGAGTCTGGAGACTTGGCTCTTCGGGAAATTATCGATTTGAGGAGTTGGTAAGCTCCGAAGCCTAGATTTTAGAAGTAATGGTAGCCATGGATATATGGATCTATGTGGACATACCTCGACCATGAGGTTTTAAATAAGTTAGAAGGCCATATGTCAGGGGCTGACGTGGCTCACTGACGTTATCCAAGGTGACGTGGACCCGCAACTAAGGTGCCATGTGTCACAAATATATGGACGATTCACATACCCCTTATTCCTATTAGAGCATGACATGTGTCACCCCCTAATGAGGACATGTGTCACCCCTAGCCATCACTGTGTGTCAGCCTCTGGTTCGTGCCTCCTGGCCAATGTGGTTGGTGATGCGACTGAGACTCTGGGAGTCCGGTACTTCAGGAGTTTGGAAGAGTTGGGGTGTATTATATTAGAGGGACATTCAACTTCAATCACCGATCTCCGAACGCTAAACGTTCAGCCTCAATGTCAAACGTTGAACGTCGAAAAAGGGACGTTCAATGTCGATCGCCAAACGCCAAACGCCGAACGCCGATCATCTAATTGCCAAGGCCATGTGGAGAGATTTAGGGACTTTAGGGAGTATGAATGTAGTAAGAAAATGGGCTTTGAGCACCAAATGGTATTTAGGGATCAAGTGTGTTACAAATTAGTATCAGAGCATGACAACAACACTTGGCATGCTTGGGCTCATGCATGTGTCACATAAAAATATTATTAGAGAAATTTATGGGGTAAAACCCTACCTTACTTTCCTTCTATAAGAAACTTATTTGAACCTCTACTGAAGAGAGGAACAAAATATTCTATGGTTGATATATGTTTTGTAAGTCTTCACTATATGTTACTAATGTGTCCAAATAAAGAAGCGGACTTCACTTTGCAATGATATGTGTTGTTCATGAATTGGTATATTAGTAACTAACAAAAAATGTTTTATCAACACTCAAGAAGTCTGTGAACAACAACAAAACTAGAGCGTGAGGGATGGTGACACAACATGAGTTGAGGGAGATCTCACATGAAATAGAGGAAGAATTTGATGAAAGGAGGGAGGTGGGAACCCCTCCAGATTTGGCCAAAATAGTAAGAAGCCTCATGGTAGAATTACAAAGTTGTAAGGATGACAATGAAAGGATGATAAAGGAGAAGGAAAAACATACTGAAATTAATGCAGTCCCACTGCAAATTCTATCAGATATACAAAGGCATCTGCAACATGGTCCAGTTGCTAGTCATGTGGACATGCATCATATTAAGAAAAATCCAAGTCCACATGAGATAAAAAAGCATGGTCCGGAAAGTGGCCACACTAGAAGGAGCAACTCAAGGAAGACCCAACATGGGGCCAAGATACATTCACTGAAATATTCCTCCGAGGACATTGATAACTCTAAGGAATATTCTAGTGGAAAAACTATTTTCCTTTCTCAGACAAGAGGAAAGAAGAGGAAACATTCCAAGAGTCATGACCCTGAAGAGTTCAATAAATCCAAACTACCCACCTTCGATGGAGAGATTAAGAAGGGGGAAGAAGGAGAAGTTTGGCTACTCAGATTGAAGAATTACTTTAGAGTCCATTACTAATCTAAAAAATTAAAGGATCAAATATCCATTTTAAACCTGAATGGGAAAGCTTCCATTTGGTGGGAGGACCTTAGGAATGTGAAAGGAATCCATGAGAAGGACTTGTCATGGAAACAATTTGAGAAATACTTCAAGAAGAAGTATCTATAAGAAAAGTACTTTGATGGGAAGACCAAGGAGTTATATGAACTCAAGTTGGGACAACTCACCATAGATGAATATATCAAAAAATTTCTTGAGCTGATGATGTATGTGCCCTACATAAAGGATGAAAAAGTAAAGATGCAACGATTTATTAGTGGATTAACTTAGTCCTACTGGGACATAATTTCGTTTGATGAGCCAAATACTTTAGAATATACTATTCGAAAGGAAAGTTATTGCTATGATCAATTGAAGAATAAGACATAACCCCATGAAGATTGGAAGAAGAAAAAAATTTCGGTATTCACTAAGAAGAGGTTTAAATCCTCTAGATTTAAGAACCATGGGAAGAGCTCTAGGATGAGCCTTCCTACCAGAAGTGTGTATTAACAAAATTTTCCATCCTATAGTGGAAATAAACCATTCAGAGAAGTTCCAAGTAAGACTGATAACCTGAAGAGAGAACCCTTGAAATGTTGGGGTTGTGGAGAGGAACATATGTTGATGGATTTTTCACATAGGCAACATAACAATAAGAGGGTCTACAACATCCAAGAGGCTACCATAGTCACTGATGTGGCTAGGAGCATGCCACAAATTTATGCAGCCTTGGATAATAGACAAGATGACCACCAAGGTTCAGTGGTGGAGATGGAAGGTACGATTGCCAACCATCCTGTTTCCATTTTAAATGACCCTGGTTCTAATTTGAGTTATGTTTCCCCTCAAACTGTCGATAAATGTAAATTTCAATGAGTTAAACCTATTAAATCATGGCTGGTAAAACTAGCCACTAGAACCAAAAGAAAAGTAACAGAGGTCATACTAGCATGCAAATTCATTATAAGTAAATTTCCCAACCAAGAGAACCTAAAAATACTTCCTTTAGGATCTTATGACCTGCTGATTGGCATGGACTAGTTGGATGCTGATAAAACCAAGTTGGACTATTACAGTAAAACTTTGGAGTGTGAAAATGAAGAAGGAAGAAGGGTAACCCTACAAGGGATTCAATAGCTTGTCTCAGTGAGACAAATGTCAACCCTCCAAGTGAAGAAGTATTATAGAAAGGGATGTCCCTTGTATGCAATACACGTGATGAACTCTATTGAGAAAAACAAACCCAACCTAGAGGACCATCCCATATTAAGAGAATATAAATATGTATTCCCAGAAGAGGTGCCAGGTCTACCTCCACGAAGGGATATTGAATTTTCAATAGAAGTTGTACCAGGAGCGGTGCCAATGTCTATAACACCTTATAGAATGAGTACACCAAAGCTAGTTGAGATCAATCTACAACTAAAGGATATGTGGGACAAATGATACATTTGGCCTAGTGTGTCTCCATGGGGAGCACCAACCTTATTTGTGAAAAAAATGATGGCACACTCAGACTGTGCATATATTGTAGACAACTCAATAAGATGACCATCAAGAATACGTATCCCTTGCCAAGGATCATTAACTTGTTTGACCAATTAAGGGGTGCTACAATATTCTCCAAGACTTGAGGTCCGGATACCATCAGGTATGAATTAAACATGAATACATCCACAAGAAAACCTTTAGGACAAGATATGGTCACTATGATTTTGTGGTGGTGCCATTTGGGCTTACCAATGCACCAACCACCTTTATGTGCTTAATGAATAACATACTTAGAAAGTTATTGCATAGGTTTGTGTTGGTTTTCATTTATGCTATCCTAATCTATTCCAAGAATAGGGAAGAGCACGAAGACCATCTCAATATAGTACTCCAGGTACTAAGAGAACATCAACTCTATGCTAAGCTTAGTAAGTGTGACTTTTTTCATAAACAAGTCCATTACTTAGGCCATGTTATTTCTGAGGAAGGAGTGACAGTTGATCCTGACAAGATTAATTCCATCATCGATTAGCCTACCCCAAAGGATGTATCTGATATCAGATCCTTTATGGGCCTAGCAGGATACTATAGGAGATTCATAAAGGGGTTCTCCAAGATTGGTTTCCCAATCACCTCCCTTGAGAAAAAGGGGGTTAGATTCATTTGGAAATCAGAATGTGAAAATATATTTCAAGAGATGAAATACCTTCTAACCAATGCACTTATGCTGAATATTGTAGACCCAAAAAAGCACTTCCTTGTGTGTACAAATTCTTGCAAGGAAGTGCTTGGAGGAGTCCTTATGAAAAAAGGACATGTGAGTTGCTACAAATCCAAAAAAATGAATGATCATGAATTAAATTGTGTGACTCACAATGTGGAATTGGCTGCTATAGTGCATGATTTAAAAATGTGGTGGCATTACCTCTTAGGTATAATATTTGTTCTTATGACAGACCATAGTGGGTTGAGATATTTGTTTGACCAACCAAAACTCAATGTTAGACAAGCTAGGTGGATGGATCTCCTTAGTGAGTTTGATTTTGAAATCAAACATATCAAAGGAAAGGAGAATAGGGTGGTTTATGCCCTTATTATAAGTATGAAAGTAGTTCACTTTGCAATTGTAAGCACCGATGAATCAAGCGTCAAAGAGAGGGTCAAAATTGCATAAGAAACATATGCATTTTTCAAGACCGTGACATCATACTTAAAGCAAGAGCCCACAGGGATGAAGTATTAAGGATATTAGATGATTAACAATGGCCTGCTAATTTTCAAGGGTAGATTGTATATTCCAAACTATGACGACTTGAAGAGGTTCATAATGGATGAACTACACAAAATGCCATATACCGGTCATCCTGGTTATCAGAAAATGATCACGACCACTAGGAAACTATTTTATTGGCCCAGATTGAAAAAGGACATAGTTGATTACTTAGCTAAGTGTATATAATGTCAGAAATTCAAGGCAGAGCACTGACACCCAACATGACTCTTTCATCCCCTACCAATTCCCGAATGGAAATGGGAAACCATCTCCATGGATTTCATCACAGGGTTACCAAAATAAACCAAATAGAACGACACCATCATGGTAGTTGTGGAAAAATTGAGCAAGGATGCTCACTTCATTCCCATCAAGTCAACTTGCAAGACAATAGATATTGCCAGTATTTTCATGAAAGATATATTTAGACTGCATGGCATGCCTAAGGAAATTATATGCGACAAAGATACAAAATTTACTTCAAACTTTTGAAAATCTATGTTCACTGGATTTGAAACAAAAGTGCTCTTTAGTACAACCAATCACCCTCAACTTGATGGGAAGACAGAGAAGGTAAACCAAGTTTTATAAGAAAGGCTAAGGATGCATGTAATGCATCAACCCTAGAATTGGGAGGAATAGCTACCACTGGTAGAGTTTGCCTACAACAATGGCTATCAAGAGTCATTAAAAATGATCCCTTTTGAAGACCTCTATGGAAGAAAATGCAACATTCCAATCAGATGGAACAACCCAGTAGACAGAGTTACAATCGGGTCGGATATGATAAAGGAAATGGAACAACAAGTAAATCAGATTAGACAAAATTTGAAAATATCCCAGGACAGACAAAATATCTACGCAGACAAAAAAATAACTCCTAGAGAATTCAAAGCAGGGGACCATTTGTATCTTCGCGTTAGACCTAGGAGAAGCTCTTTGAGGATGGGATATTGTGCCAAGATGGAACCTCAGTATTTTGGAACCTTTGAAGTTTTGGATAGAGTGGGACCGATATCCTATAGGCTAGCACTTTCTCCCACAATGAAGGCACATAATGTTTTCCATGTTTTGTTATTAAAGAAATATGTACATTATTATAATCATATTATTGACTGGTTTGTGATTCAGGTGGAACTCAAGGGAGAATTCCTTCCAGAGCCTCAATGCATAATATATAGGAAGGAAACCCCAATTAGGAACATAACCATTGCACAGGTCAAGGTGAAGTGGAAACACTTTGGCCCATATGAGGCTACATGGGAAATGGAGGATGCCATGAAACACACATATCCATTTTTGTTTACTTCTGTACATACATAGCACACCAATAGATAGAACATCGAGGACGATGTTACTTTAAGGGAGAGGGGATTTTAACACCCATGTTTCCCCCAGTTTGTAAATATAACTATAATTGACCAAGAGACTATGGCAAACTAAATATGTGTGAATGCTTGATTTGATGAACCTTTGTATAAAAGGGTCAATGTATGAATTTTCAGTTATTAATAGAAAATGGTTATGTGTTGCACAACTACTGAAAGGGGGGAGTTTTCCAAGATAGACCATGGATTCTATGAGAGAGATAGTGAGGGAAACCAAGAATGGTTGAGATGACCCTCACCAAACGAGTACTTATTGGATGTAATTTCTCAACAGTCCTCTGAACCATAAATGAATTACCAGTGAGGCTGGTAGTTGGAAGGCCCTCCTCAAGAGTTAATGAGGAGATGAGGCAGGGTACCCATCTGTAAGGATTCTAAGCTTGACCAAGAGTTGGGGATTCAGACCCACACAAAATTGCTGAGGAAGGAAATAAAGGAATTAATTCAGAGGACAAAGGCAGATCGACAAGGAAGCTGAGTAGAGAAAACAATCTCAAGAAGAGAAGAGAGTGTGGTTCGACTCTGGAGTTGAGAGGAAAATGGAGGAGCAAGCACGTTTTGGCTGTAAGAAGCCATGGGAGGGGTTAAACAACAAGCTAATAAATGAGGTTGATGAGTGACTGAGGAAGTCCTTGCATAGGCCTCCTTTCTTGGAGTAGAGAAAACCAGTTTCCAAGTTCATGTGGGAGGAGGAGAGTAACCTCCATCCCTAAATGTCGTGGAGCAAGGAGACATAAACTCTCTTAGAACATCATGGTATAGCTTGGGGGTGGCCAATGGTAAATACGTCAAAAGTGGTTGTGCCTATGGTTGGGTGGAAATAGACACCCATTTCAACAGTCGCTTCACATTTTCCAGTTCTGATAAGTACTTTCATACTCTATGTAATACATTGGATGTGATGATTGAATGTCTGTGTTTATGGTTATGTCTTGTAGTGTTTGAACAATTATGGGAAATTCTCATTTGCTTTTGTAAACTACTATATTTACATGGTATTTGATTTACCTCAGTTTATCCAATAGAGAGTTATGGGATGTGAATCCGCAAAAGAGTTGGGTTAGGATTAACTGAAACGTCTAAGTCCTGCCGACCTTTTTTTTTTACCTTAGCGGGAATGTCAAGTTCAAATCTATGGGAGAAGGGTGTTTCCTTCAGACCTTCCACCCATGTGACCGAGGCTCATGCCCATGGCCTTAATAAAGTCTTGACTAAGAGATGAGTGTATCCTAGAACCTCAATATGATCCCATATGACCCAAGGTTGGAAACCCCTCGCTAATCCTGAAAGGATTGAAGCTACTTTGGTTTCGGGACTTTGGGACATATGAATCCACAAATCTCGAAAATATCTGAAGGCCAAAGTTGCGAATTGATGAGGGCCATGGATCTGGGAATCCAGTGGAGATCTCTCTCATCTGTTAGATCCAACTTAGGAAGGGGTAGAGTTAAGTACTTTGATGAATTTCCATTTTGGGATAATAGGGGTGGTCTAGTGCTAGAACTCCCCATTGCCGGGGTCATGAAGTTAATATAGACCATTGAGAATAGAGGGAATACTGTCCATAGATAAAAAAATATCTGGAAGTTCAGGTATTTAGTGGTATCAATGTGAAGACATAGGGACGTGCGAGTTTCCCTGGAGCTATGAAAGCCAGAGTAAATCCTGGCCATGAATGCTAGGTGCACATGGTGATAGATCGGGTGTGGTTCAGAGATTCGAAGCTTCGGGAGGAAGTTGGAAGTTGCACGCTGAACTCTCGAATGATAAACTTGCGAAGTGACGTGGACCATTGATCCTCATATCCTTAGGGATGTCTCTCAATCGTCGATCTAAGGACTCCGTTGAGAACCCCTCTTAACTTCCCAACCAACCGAGAATGCATCATGGAGCGACATGTGGACCGCTCTTGTCCCCTGTCAAATGTCGTCCATTGGACTAGAGGCATTGGATAAGAGGCTACGTGGTAGGAGATCCTATATTCCATAGACTTGGTACTCCAGAGGAACTTGGCCAAGAGTATTCAAAGTGTGAAAACTACTGAAGTCGTAAACAACAAAGTGAATCTCAACTATTAATGAAAGGTAGAGGACACACGACGCTAGATTCGAGAGTCCAGAGACTTGGATCTTTGGGGAATTCATGATGTGAGGAGTTGGTAAGTTTTTAAGCCCATAGTTGCGAAGTAACGAGAGCCATTTATCTATGGATCTACATGGATAGACCTTGACCGTGAGATTTGAAATAAGTTAGAAGGCCGTATATCTGGGGCTGGTGTGGCTCACTGATGTCATCCAGGGTGATGTGGACCCACAACTAAGGTTCCACGTGTCACTTTGATATGGATGATTCACATACCCCTTATGGATATTAGAACATGACATGTGTCACCCCCTAATGAGGACATGTGTCACCCTTGGCCCTCGCCGCGTGCCAGCTTCTGGTTCATGCTGCTTGGCCAATGTGGTTGGTGATGTGACCGAGACTTTGGGACTTTGGGAGTTAAGAAGATTTGAGGTGTAGTATAGTAGAGGGATGTTCAACATTGATTACTGATCGCCAAACATCGAACGTTCAACCGCGATGTCGAACGTCGAACGTCGAAAAAGGGGCGTTCAACGTTGATCATCGAATGTCGACATTCAACGTAGAACGCCGAACACCGATCTTCAAATGGCCAAGGCTACATGGATAAATTTCAGGACTTTGGGGAGTATGTGTGTAGTAAGAAAAGGGGTGTTCAACGCCGAATGCCTAAGACCCCAACTAATAATTCTCGGATAGCTTCGGGAGGAAATAAATTGTAAACCAGAACTCATATTTTAGTGTGGAGGCGACTGTTATAAATCTTGCGACGAGTAGTAACCAATGGAGATCATGGAATCAAGATTTGAGATAGTTAGGAAAAACAAAATTATGATGTTCCACCCCTTAAAAGTGTATTTAGGGGTCGGGTGTGTTACACTCGTCCCGTGAGGCCCCACTAGTTGACTGGTCTTAGTCCCACGAGGCCAAGGAAAATTTGGGGAGGATGCTTGTAATAGGTTGTTGATTCCTAGGAAGGTATGGTATGAGATGTGATGGAGCCAGGTTGTACAAAATATAAAGATATTTTATTCTATTTGTTTTGAGGCTTGAATATTGGAAAGTTTGGCACATGCTTTAGGCATGTCTTTGTGTGTTTTGGTATATTCCTTGAGGCACATCTTAGATACTTGGCATATAGTTTGTTGTATGGTATATGCTTGAGGAATATCATGAGTGATATGGCACATGTTCGAGATACATCTCTTGGTACATGATTTATGGATGTTGGCACATTCTTGAGGCACATGGTTTGAGGTACATCTTGGCTACATGGTTGAGTACTATTATGGTACCTTTGTATATGGTTTGGTATATGCCATAGTTGTTATAGGAACATCTTTTTGATGTTGGTACATGGTTGAGGTATACACTAGGTATATGGTGGCATATGTATGAGCCACATTCTTTGGTTCTCGGTTGAGGCACATCTCTTAATGTATAGCTAATGCCTTGGTACATGGTACATGGTATATGATAGAGGTATATTGTTGGATGATGTTATGGTACCTACACTTGGAATATATTATGGTACATTCCTAGTGATGACATTACATATTGAGACACATCGTGGTAATGTTATGGTTCATGAGTTGATGATGATATGGTAAATTTCCAGAGGCACTTCTTGGTGATTTTGGTACATGGTATGGTACATGTAATGGTACAAGTTTTGGTACATGGTTGATGCATGTTTGATACATGGTATGGTACAAGTTTGGTACATGGTATGATGCATGTTCTAATACATTGTTGATGTACATGGTATGGTACAGGTTCTGGTACATGGTTGATGTACATGGTATGGTACAAATTCTGGGACATGGTTGATGTACATGGTATGGTGATGGGTTTGGTATCCATATGAGTGGATTTGGTTATAATAGGTTGATGATGATATAACAGTGACAGTGATAGTGGTAGTGACAGTATCAGTGGTAGTGAAAGGTTGAGTCTACAATTGCATTTTAGGGTGGTAGGACGAGGTAAGGAAAGAGGGTTATATCCTCCTCCTGGTTGGTACCAGAGAATACATGAAGTTGGATATTCCTTCAGGTTGGAGCCTCTAAATCATGGGGTCATAGCTATTTGGATCCAAAGAACACATGGAGTTGGATCCTGTAAACTAGGGGGTTGGATCCTTGTTCCAGTTGTAGCTGGAGAAATAGGGAGTTGTAGATTCCTTCATGTTAGAGCTTGTAAATAGGGGGTTTGAGCCTCCTTCCAGTTGGCACTAGAGAATTTTGAAGTTGGTGCTTCCTATGAATGTATTCTTGATATAGATAAGAAATTATTCCTTGGTTTTCTCCCATTTGGGTTTCCATGAAAATTCTGGTGTACTGTGTATCTGTGGTTGTTTATTACGCACTGATGAATGATATTTTTTATGATGAAATGATATACTGAATGCATATGTGATAAATTATTTAATACTTCTGATAAAGTTGAATTTTATTATATATACTGTGATTGAAAGTGGTAATAAGTGATCACACTGATTTACCCCTCCCTTCTCAGTATTCCAACAAAATAATTGAATCATTCACTATTATATCATAAGTAATGGCACTGAAAAACTACAATGCCTCAAAATGTATTTCCATCAACGTCAATGTCATATCTCCCTGCACCAAATAACATAGCATCTTCATCTCAAGTAGAAGTGGTTGTTCCCCAAAATCTTTCTTCTAATGCTAGACACGATCCTCAAAGGGCATGCTTTGATTTTTCAATATCTATTGTTATTTTGTTAAATAGATCTTGGATAAATAAATTTAATATATTGTAATAGACATATTGTGTACACTAGTATCACATTACTATTTTTGCATCTCATTATTTTGATTTAATTTGTTAATTTTTGATATAAGAGGTGTTAGTTACAGTAATTTGGTTTTGAACTTTATATTGTGGATTTAATGTTTTGGCTTAGTCTTTATTTATTGTAAATGCCAAAAACACTAGTCTCAAATTGATTTAGGATCCTTGTTGGATGGGTTGACTACATAAACCTGTACCAATGACACAAATAACATGCAATTTATTTCAATTAGTAAATTAAACTCATTGGAAAGTCTACAACAAGAGGTTGAGAGTGAAGAATTGATAACTCTATTAGATAGATATCAAGAAGAATATTTTTAGGATAATATTCCTAGCTTAGATGGTGTTGTTTTAGAAAACATAGTCATTGTTAAACATGCTATCGATTCATTCTTAAAACCAATGCCAATTACACATCCAATTTTGTTGAGTGGTTCTCATAGAAGTGAAATGAGGGATGTTTTTCCATTCATACTAGCAAGTGATATATATGAACAACTAATAACAAGAGTTATTGTTTTAGAACTACGGTCTCACCTTAATATTATAATTTGACCCAGGTGTAGACTTGACAAGCTCCCAACAAAATCCATCTAAGATCATGTACCAATCCAATGTCGTGGTCTCTTGAAAAGTTACGTTGATGACCTACTTAACGGACGTACACCCTGGTG
>JZKD02S1797726.1:36652-46858 GCA_000966675.3 Picea glauca
CATTAAGACTGGCAGAGTTACTCACCCTACTTTGTTGGTCTTAGTGTAGAGATTGTGCATATTATTGGGGGTCACTTGAGAATAAAATCTCATGGGGAACTTCTCAAGTTGATTTCGGGCTTAGATACCCTGCCTTTGCGCGTGGATAGGACTGTCGACTGTCTCCCAAGGAATCATTGTCGTAATTGGTAACCTTAGTGGCCTATCTCATTAGAGTATTTACATAAGGTGACTGTGGAGGGGGAAAGTCTTCACGGTACCTGGAATCGACGTTGGCCAAACTCACTCAGGCTCCTTGGAGGGTATACCCATGATTATGTGTGGGAGCTTGCACCAGGGTGTACGTCCGTTAAGCAGGTCATCAACGTAACTTTTCAAGAGACCACGACATTGGATTGGTACATGATCTTAGAGGGATTTTGTTGGGAGCTTGTCAAGTCTAAACCTGGGTCAAATTATAATAGTAAGGTGAGACCGTAGTCGATAAATTAGCCTAAGAGCAACAAATGGTTAACCAAGATATGGACTAAGGGTATGTTAACTGGAATTGAATATAAGTGAATGAAGATTGATAGATAGATAATGATGATAACTATGGGGATCATAGTGATGGATACTGGGATATGTGATTTGTTGCAAGCAACTAGAATAATTGCAGGCACAAATGAATCAATGTAGATTTTCTGACCAAGGCGGACAAGGACCATCATCGGGTTTGATAGAAATTCCATCGAACTAAATGGTATGAGTGTTGATGTTTCCCTCATAAATAATGTGATTTTTACAATTACCATTGAATGAAAGAATTTAAAATATTGGGAAAATATACAAACAAGGAGGCGCATGCCCCAGTCTTGTGATCAAACAACTCAACCATATGTGGCGAGAGTAGTGAGAGAGAACATGGAGGGCACCCCTTTTTTGGGTCTCCTTGGGGGAGGATGAATGATGAACTAGAATGTAGATGGTCTACTAATATTGGGGGATATGAGATGTCAGACACTTGGCTTAGGTTGATGGAAAGTCGGTATGGATTGTTGGTTTTCATTGATGTCAACCATTGGAGAGTGATATTGTAGATTGATGTCAACCCTTAGTGATTGATGTCAACTCTTGGAGAAAGTCCGATAGCGAATTCCGGTAGCACAAAGGTTTGGGTAATGGACCCAAAGTTGTTTCATGTATAATGGTATGAGTTTTAATATATTTGAAGGTAAGAATGTTCTATATGGATAGTACATTTCATTCAATTTCCGGTGGTATGTGGAACTTCACATAACTCCTCATGGTTAGAGAGTTATGGCCATGAGAAGTTGGAGAAACCAGGTTTGGGTAATGGACCAAAGTTTGTTTGATGGATAATGGTACGAGTTTTTATATATTTGCAGGAAATACTATTGTATATGGAAATTAAATTTCATGCAATTTCCAGTGGTATGTGAAACATCACATAAATCCTCACGGTTAGAGAGTTATGACCATGTGAAGTTGGAGAACCCTCATGAGTCATCTAGAAGCCCCAAAAGGTCAAAGTAGTCAAAGTGGTTTAAAATATTTTAGAAGGTAAATAATAAAGTGAAGTGATGAGTGTACTATAATTCAAAGTGAATACAAAAGAAATTATTTAAATATTAAAGTTAATGGAGAAATTAGAAGTGGGTTAACCCTAAAATAAGGAAAGTGGGTTAAGATGGTTAAAAGGTAACCCCTTGAGGAAGCTACATGAAAGTATAAATAAGAGGCAAGGATCTCTTATTTTAATCACACTTGAGAATATTGAATATCTACAGGTGACTAAGGTAACCAAAGGATATCTAAGCCGAATTTCAGAGGGAAGGTGAAGTAAAGAAGGCCGAAATTCAAGGGATGATAAATTCTTTTGATGATGCTTTCTAAGGTATGTTATTTACATGTCATCTCATCATTTTTGAAAAGACTTTTTTTCTAGAATGATTCTAACCGTGAAATTGGGAGGCCATTGAGGAAACATATCCAAGTATCTATGATAAAAATTTCATCTTGTTGGTCGTTTTATTTTTGGATTTACACATTGTGGAAAATAGAGTTTGTGGCCAGTCCTGAAACTAGTCTAAAATATGTGTTTCGGGTAAAAACATCATAACTTATTCATAATAGATCCAAATTCAGTAAGACCAAATGTATTGGTTATATTACAATATGTAGTATTCTTTATACAATTTTCAGATCCATACAACAAATATTCCGTGCAGGAACACTCTACAAGTTCACTTTCTAGAATAAGCCATAATTCAACAAGGTATGCCATGTTTTCTATAACTCTTTTTCTGAGAGGTTCCAAGTAGTGAAATATGGAGGAATTGCATAAAATACATTGAAGAACATTGTGTACCATTTTCAAATCTTTATTCATTACAGGTACATAGTTATGATTATTGCAAGTTAGGGTTTTTGAATAATCCAAAATTAGTCACGTGAGACTAAAGTAAAGTTTGATGAAAATGCTAGTCTCTTGTTGTTAAAGTTAAGGAAGGTTTGCAAGAATGTGATCATATACACCAAGTCTGTTACAAAGTTACAAATCATATTTTGATGATGAAATTGATGAGTGCTTTTGGTTGAGATACATGTTGGGTACATGGTTGAGACAAGTAGTTGATGAGTTGGCACATACACGAGGTGTATAGTTGATGATGTTGGTATATCTTGATGAGTCATAGTTTATGTGTATTTTATGCATGATTGGTACACATTTGGTGCATGGTTGATGCACTGGTTGATGGTATAGGTTGAGGTACAAGTTGGTGCATGGTTGATGCACTTGTTTATGGTACAGGTTGATTACATGTTGTTTGTATAGGTTACTGTGACAGGTTATTTGTATAGGTTTGATGCATGGTTGATGCATTTGTTTATGGTACAGGTTGATTACAGGTTTTGTGGTACAGGTTGGTGCATGGTTGATGCACTTGTTTATGATACATGTTTATTACAGGTTGAGGTACATGTTGGTTCATGGTTGATGCATGGTTCAGGTTATTGGCACAGGTTGTTTGGTGCATGTTGATTGGTACAAGTTTACAGTAGTATATCTCACAGTGATAATGTGACAGTGGTTCCATCATTCTACTTCTACGTCAAGGAAATTGGACATGGAAATGACAAGTGGTTTTAGCCACCTTCCGGTTGTAGTTGAAGAACATAGAGGGTTGTATCCTCCTTCTGGTTGTAGCCAAAGAATTGGGGAGTTGGATTTTCCCTCAGGTTGTAGCCTGAGAAACTAGGGGGTTGTAACCTCCTTCTGGTTGTAGCAGAGAATTGGGGAGTTGGAGCTTCCCTCAGGTTGTAGCTTGAGAAACTAGGGGGTTGGAGCCTCCTTCCATTTGCAGCTAGAAAACAAAGGAAGTTGGTGCTTCCAATGAATGTAATTATTAAAGACATATAAGAAAAAACATTCTGTGGTTTTCTCCCACTTTGGGTTTCCATGTAAAAACAATGGTGTATTGTGTATGTGTATGATTACTCATTTGTTCATTTGTTATTTACTCTGCAAATATTGGATGATAATTCTAAATTGATATAAAACTTGCATATTGTGGTTAAAAAGGATTGAATTTCTCTATAATTACTGATTCACCCCCCCTCTCAATAATCCAACAATTGGAATTAGAGCAGGTTCCTTCAGGAAACAATTTAACCACTGAAAGGAGATCATGGATTATTCTGAGAATGGAGTACCACTATTTAATGGTAAGTATGGTTTAAAGTATGAGATGTGGAGCATAAGGATGAAAGAATTTTTACAGGCACATGGGCATTATATTTGGCTATCAGTCGTTACAGGATATGATAGTTTAAAAAGGGAAAAAACTGCAGCCAAGAAGGAATTGAAGAATAATAACAAAATAACAATGGATTTCATCTGGGAAGGATTACCTAATCTGGTAAGAGAAAATGTTGGTAAATTTTCATCAGCCAAAGAACTTTGGGATAATTTACATGGCATATATTTTTCACTCATCACAGATTCAAAAAATGCCAAAGAAGATGCAGGTACATATCAAGAAGAAATATGTTCACCATGTAAAATAGATTCAGAATATGAAGAGTACATAATCAACAAAGGTATGTTGTTTTGATTTAATTGTGAAAAACACGAACATCTTGAAATAGAATGCCATGAAGGAAATGAGACAGAAAAACAAATTGAGAAAGAAGACAATTATGAGGTAGAATTGATTAGTGCTTTAGATGAACTAAGAGAAGAAAACAAGTCACTCAATAAATAATCGATGAAACAAAAGGAAAGTGTTCACATTTTTGAAGAAGCCCAACAGGTCATCAAGAACTTAAGAACTTAGCTAGAAGAAGCCAGAAAGATCGAAGAAAATATTGAATATCAAAAGAAGTGTTTGGAATCCAACATAGAAACATAGAAGGAAGAAGCAACAATGAGAGAGAATATATTGATAGATCATCTTAAGGAAAGAACTAATGATCTAAACTAGCTTGAGTCAGAGTCTGGTCAAGAAGAGAAATTACTTGAATAAAATCACATTAAAAATTCATCTTGGAGAAGCGAAGAGAACAAAAGAAGTCATGAAGTCTCAGATATTAAAGAAAGAAGAAGAGGTTGAGAAGCTTGAAGAAGAAGTTGTCACATTGAGAAGTAAAATCGTCAAGCTCAAAAAGAGCGTTGAAGAGACAAAAACATCCACATCAGTTACAAAGAATGAAGAGAAGCACTCTAGGTTTCTAGAAAAGAAGAAAGAAGAAAATAGAAAGAGTTATGAACAAGCAATGAAAGGAAGGAATCATGGTCAACCAAAATCTAAGAAAAATATTGAAGATACATCTTCAAGAAGACCATCTGTGTTCAAGCCACAAAGAAGCTTCAATCATGATCATGACCAGTCAAGGTATAAATTTAGAAGGACTACACCACAAAGAAGATCATTCACTCCTAGGTATGCAAGTTTATTTTATGGTCATTGTTTTTATTGTACTAATTTTGGACATAAGGCTGCAGATTGCAGGGATTATAAAAGAAATGTTCAAGCAAGAAGTGTCTATGTGGACGCACGTAACATTGAGTGTTACAAATTTCATAACTATGGACACATAGCTAGTGATTGTAGAAGCATGATCAATACTTCCATGAAAGAGAACACTGATATCAGATATAAGAAAGTATGGATAAGAAAACAGGAAGAACAAGTGAACAAAGACTAGGTACCAGAGATTGCAAGATTGGCAATAAAATGAGATGAAGAAAATTCTATAGAGAAAAAGAAAGATGTTAGATACATAATGGTTTGAAAAATAATCGAAAGAAAGGAAGGACGGGTAAATAAGGAATAGGTTCAAGATATTGTACTTTCAGGCATTGTAGTGAAAGATGAATCCACAGAAAGAAATAAAGAAGTCAAAGCTCAGAGAGATAATGAATCTACCAATCAAGATGATGATGAATCTACCAATGAATATGATGATGAATACACATCAGAGAAGGAATTGTTATGAGCCATCTGACTTAGAGAGTCCCAGGTAATATTACTATTAGATAGGGGGAGTCTATGCGATAACTGTGAAAAACCAAAGAACCATCCTTCAAGCAACTTGCAGAGTTTGAGAAGACAGATTCAGAGTAGTAAGTTATCAGAAGTACAGTTTGATAGATTAATCAAGACTTCATGATAGTATAGTGATAAATGGGTCAACATTATGGACAGTTGTGCAAGTAGAGTCTTGGATAGTATGGACAGAGATGGATTTGTAAGAACACTTAGAAGGTTTGGACAGATATATGATAGTGGAAAAGAGCATGGTTTCATAGATTGGTTTAGAGATTGGTTCAGAGACAAAGGAACATTATCATAATGGATGATAATTACACAAAAAATAGCTCGAACAATGCTAATGGATTCCAAATCGACAGATATTTTTTGGACACATGCAGTGCATACAATGGTTCACATTCAAAATAGCGTAATGCTAAAAAACAAAAATCACAAAAGTCCCTATGAACTATGGAAAGGAAGTGAAGACAACAACCTCTACATCAAGGTAACTCAAGGTAGTATTTTATTAATTGAAATTTATGTTGATGATATTTTTTTGGAAGTACTAATGACAAGTTAAGCCATAAATTTGAAAAGAATACACATAATGAATTTGAAATGTCATTACTTGGAGAATTATCCTTCTTTTTGGGTGTTCAGATATGTCAAAGCAACCAATGAATTTTTATTTCTCAAACCAAGTATATCAGAGAAATTCTAAAGAGGTTTGGAATGGAACATTCCAAACTAGTTACCACTCCTATGAAAACCAATTGCAAGTTTAACAAAGATGATGATTCAAAGTCTAAATACCAAATGAATTACATGTCAATTATTGGTAGCTTACTATATGTGACAAAATCTAGACCAGATGTAATGTAGGCAGTTGGACAGGTGGCATGATTTCAAGAAGCACCAAAGGAATCACATGTATTAGCAGTAAAGAGGATTTCTAGACATCTCAAAAGAACATAAGAGTTTGGATTATGGCATCCCAAAGGAAAGGATCTATCACTTATTTCCTACACAGATGCAGATATGGCAGGTTGTATTGATGGCCGACAAAGCACCAGTGGAGCAAAGTTCTACTTGGGTGAGGGTTTAGTATCATGGCTAAGAAAGAAACAATCATCAGTATCCTTATCTACTGCCGAGGCAGAGTATATTGCAGCAGTAGGATGTTGTACACAGATTCTATGGATGAAACAAAATTTGACAGATATACAAGTTGAGTATGATGATCCCATTCCAATATATTGTGATAATACAAGCACCATCAATATCTCAAAGAACCCAATGATTCACTCCAAGACGAAGCACAATCCAATCAAGTATTACTTTCTATGGATTCTAGGTTGTAGAGAAGAATATCCGAGTTGAATATGTGGGAACACAATAACAAGTTGCAGAAATCTTAAAAAAAATTCTTCCACGGGAAGCCTTTGAGTATCTTCGCCAGAGACTAGGATTCAGGGGGAGCATCCCCAAAGGGAGATACCCTTTTCCATTGATGTCAAAGGGGGAGAGATAGAAACATTGATGAGGAGTATAAGCATGAATGTTATCATGACTAAGTGTTTCCATCAATGTCGGTGTTGCCATCAATGCCAAAGGGGGATATTGTCAGAAAGTTGGCTTAGGTTGATGGAAAGTTGGTATGGATTGTTGGTTTTCATTGATGTCAAACATTGGAGAGTGAAATTTTAGATTGATGTCAACCCTTGGAAAAAGTCTGGTAGCGAATTCCGGTAGCACAAAGGTTTGGGTAATGGACCCAAGGTTGTTTCATATATAATGGTATGAGCTTTAATATATTTGAAGGTAAGACTATTCTATATGGATATTAAATATCATTCAAATTACAGTGGTACATGGAACTTCACATAACTCTTCACGGTTAGAGAGTTATGTCCATGAGAAGTTGGAGAACCCAGGTTTGGGTAATGGATCCAAGTTTGTTTGATGGATAATGGTATGCGTTTTGATATATTTGTAGGAAAGACTATTATATATGGATAGTACATGTCATTTCATTTCCATTGGTATGTGGAACGTCACATAACTTCTCACGGTTAGAGAGTTATGACCATATGAAGTTGGAGAACCCACATGAGTCATCTAGAAGCCCCAAAAGGTCAAAGTAGTCAAACTAGTTTAAGAGATTTTAGAAGGTAAATAATAAAGTGAAGTGATAAGTGTACTATAAGTCAAAGTGAATACAATTTTTTTTATTTAAATATTAAAGTTAATGGAGAAATTAGAAGTGGGTTAACCCTAAAATAAGGAAAGTGGGTTAAGATGGTTAAAAGGTAACCCCTTGAGGAAGTTACATGAAAGTATAAATAAGAGGTAAGGCTCTCTCATTTTAATCAAACTTGAGAATATTGAATATATACAAGTGACTGAGGTAACCAAAGGATATCTAAGACGAATTTTAGAGGGAAGGTAAAGTAAAGAAGGCCAAAATTCAAGGGAGGATAAATTCTTTTGATGATGCTTTCTAAGGTATGTTATTTACAGGTCATCTCACCATTTTCGCAATAACTTTGTTTCTAGAATGATTCTGACTGTGAAATTGGTAGGACATTGAGGAAACATATCCAAGTATCTGTGATAAAAATTTCATCTTGTGAGTCATTGTATTTTTAGATTTACACGCCATGGAAAATAGGGTTTGTTGTTAGTCTTAAAACTAGTCTAAAACAGGTGTTTTGGGTAAAAACGTCATAAATTATTCATAACAAATACAAATTCAGTAAGACCAAATGTATTGGTTAGATTAAAATATGCAGTATTATTTATACAATTTTCATATCCATACAAAAAATATTGCGTGCGGGGCATGCTCTCTAGAATAAGCCAGAATTGAACAAGGTATGCCATGTTTTCTATAACTCCTTTTCTGAGAGGTTACAAGTAGTGAAATCTAGAGGAATTGCATAAAATACATTGAAGAACATTGTGTAACATTTTAAGATATTTGTTCATTACAATTACATAGTTATGATTATTGCAAGTTAGGTTTTTTGACTAATCCAAAATTAGTCACATGAGACTAAAGTAAAGTTTGATGAAAATGCTAGTCTCTTATTGTTAAAGTTAAGGAAGGTTTGCAGGTATGTGATCATATACACCAATTATGTTACAGAGTTACAAATCATATTTGGATGATGGAATTGATGAAGGATTTTTGTTGAGGTACATGTTGGGTACATGGTTGAGACAAGTAGTTGATGAGTTGGCACATACATGAGGTGTATAGTTGATGATGTTGGTACATCTTGATGAGTCATATTTTATGTGTATTTAATGCATGATTGGTACATATTTGGTGCATGGTTGATGCACTCGTTGATGGTACAGGTTGAGGTACAGGTTGGTGCATGGTTGATGCACTTTTTTATGGTACATGTTGATTACAGGTTGTTTGGACAGGTTATTGTGACAGGTTATTTGTACAGGTTTGATGCATGGTTGATGAATTTGTTTATGGTATAGGTTGTTTGGTATAGGTTGGTGCATGGTTGATGCAATTTTTTATGGTACAGGTTGATTACAGGTCGAGGTACAGGTTGATGCATGGTTGATGCATGGTTCAGGTTATTGGTACAGGTTGTTTGGCGCAGGTTGATTGGTACAGGTTTACAGTAGTATATCTCACAGTGATAGTGTGACAATGGTTCCATCATTCTACTTCTATGTCAGGGCGGTTGGACGGGGAAAGGTCAGGTGGTTGTAGCCACCTTCTGGTTGTAGTCAGATAACATAGGGGGTTGCAACCTCCTTCTGGTTGTAGAAAGAGAATTGGGGAGTTGGATCTTCCCTCAGGTTGTAGCCTGATAAAATAGGGTGTTGTAGCCTCCTTCTGGTCGTAGCCAGATAATTAGGGAGTTGGGGATTCCCTTAGGTTGTAGCCTGAGAAACTAGGGGGTTGGAGCCTCCTTCCAGTTGCAGCTGGAAAACAAAGGAAGTTGGTGCTTCCAATGAATGTAATTCTTAAAGACATATAAGAAAAAACCTTCCATGTTTTTCTCCCTCTTTAGGTTTCCACGTAAAAACACTGGTGTACTGTGTATGTGTATGATTTCTCATTTGTTCATTTCTTATTTACTTTGCAACTATTGGATGATAATGCTACATTGATATAACACTTGCATATTGTGGTTAAAAAGGATTGAATTTCTCTATTACTGATTCACCCCCCCCCTCAGTAATCCAACATGAGAGGTTGATGATAATGTGGTAAAATTTTAGCATAACCAACCATAAAAATTGAGAACCACTAGGAGTTCGAGGGAATGGCTCAACATGATGATGATTAAGATGTATAAGAATCATTCTCATAGATGTAGATTATATGGAATCCTACCTTATGGTAAATGAAACATAGGTGTAGATAATACAGGGGGAGATAAAAACCAAGGCAACCCATGAGGGTGGAGTGCTACTAACCAACAACAATTGAATGCATGTGGAATTGGTTTAAGTTGCAAGTGTAGTTGGAAAATAAAACCTAAAGGATATTCAGAGGGAGTGATACTGGGAAATGGAATGATCTTAGAGGGAGTATTGAAATCCCAATTTGAAGAAGTATATACCTGAAGGAATAGGGTGAATGGTCTTGTTGTGTGAATAGAGGAGACTAAAAAAGGGCCTCTCATCAAAT
>JZKD02S1797726.1:86948-99092 GCA_000966675.3 Picea glauca
TGTCTCTTGGCTTGCCTCTGGAACTTTCTTTAAATCCTCCTCTTTTGAATTTCCATTTTCTGTCATGTCCTTGGCCGGGTTGTATTTCTTTGGTCGGCTTGCGGAAGGGGTGTTTGATTGAGGTTCCTTTGTGGGATTCATCTGTTGAGGTTCTTTAGACGCCTTTCTACTCCTGAGGTTGTATTTCTTTTGAAACTGCATGATGGAATTGTGATATCCCTTCGTGAATTCCTCCATTTCCTAAGATACCATGTCATCAGTCTCCAACATAATACCATCATTTTTGTCCATGAATTGATCATGTTCTCCCTTTGTCAAGAAAACGTGTGTGTCTGTGTTTTCACAACAATGCATCTGATCTAGGATCATCTGATCAAAATATTCATCCACGTAATTGTTTTAGAATGGATGCCTTCTTTCTTGATCAACCTAGTCTCTCTTTTCCCTTTTCCTGATCTATGGGACCATACCCCTTCTAAAGTTTTGATTTCTGGGTTGGAAATCACTTTTTTCTAGGGTGGAAGGCTTGTTTTCCATGGACATCCTTTCCATCAAATTCTCCATAGTCTTCATCATTAAGTCGAACTTGTCATCTGACGATTGAGAAGTCGAAGGCTATGCATCTCCTTGGGGATTCTTTTCGTTTCTATCAAAGTTTTGTTTTATCTTCCCTAACACCATTAGATTTACTTTGGATTCGATTACATCACTCATCATGGCGCATAAATTAACATATCTTATTTCCCTCAGCAGCAAGGTGAAATCGCTGTCGAAAGAGTCGGTGTATTGGAGTTGTGCAACTCTGGGAGGTGATTGGACTTCTACAGGGATTGAGTTATATACCTTCATGAAATGGGTCGAGAACTCTTGCACTATCTCCTCTGGCGCTCTCTTCATATTGTTGTATTTCATTAGTAGTTGCAAAGGATTCTTTTTGTCTCCCCATCTGGCAAGGAATGATGTTTCAAATGCTGCGAAGTTGGGAATGCTTGCTGTCTGAAGGGCCTTAAACCACTTCCTAACCTCCCCTGAAAGACTCTACGTGAATAACCTCATATTCATGTCCTCATGATATACCTCTTTTAAATCAACAAAATCATTGAACCAATCGAAGTTTTTTTGAGTAGAGGTCTTTCCCTCGGCATCATATATCTTGATCCTTTGGTTGAAGTTCTGGGGAAAATCATGCAGTTGGGCTGGCATGGCAAGGGGGGAGAATCTGACGGTCATTTCTCTAGGAGGGTTTGGGATTGGTGGAATGTTCTGAGCATGGACTATGGAATACTACGAGATTTTGTTTGGTATCAGATATTGAAACCTCTTCTCATCGAAGACTATATCATCTAAGATGGTTTCTGATTTAGAATTGACCAAGGTTTGTTCGAACAAGGTGTCCAAATCAAAGTCGTCAATTATTTCTACACCATCTTTGGGTAAGGATAAGTTTCTATCCAGGTAATAGAACGGGTCTGGTGCCTACTCCTTTTTCCTGAGCAAAAGTTTCTCGGGATCATACATAGGTGCTACAGGGTCCGAGTCAAGATTGGATCTGGTATAAACTGTCTTTGGAGCTAGGATTTTTGAGCCAGGCTACTCTATGCTACTAGACTCTTTTATTGGAGTCTCCAGGGTAAAGGTTTCAACCAATATAGGCGTTTGGCCTACTGTTACCCTTAGGGGTCAAAACTATAGCTTTAGTCATTCTCCTAGGGAAAATTTTATTCAATTTCGTCCCCGATAATGACGCCAAAATGTTATCACTCTGTGAACTCGTTTGGATGAGAAAATGAATGACATAGGTAATGCACAAACAAACTTTAATGCCAGAAACTAGCCTTTTCGAACCAGAGAGGGATCTCTCAGAGACTTCGTCTCTATACAGGTTATGGCTTTGAATTGTCGACTAGATTTAACACGTTCATACAATATTTCTGGTTCTATTGGAAAGAGAATGAAAAACCTTGGGCCATGGAGTCAAATTCCAGAAAACCAGAGAAATAAATGACTTGGAAACTAAAACTTGAGAGGATAAATGCTAAGTAGGCAATGGTCTTTCAATTCGAAGTCATTGTGTGTGGCGAGAGAAAAATACACAAAATAACTCATAGCACCATCGGAGATGAATTCTGGATCTACTTAGAAGAAAACAAAGTCGTCTAAATGGAAAAGTCTAGAGCACCGTGTGGTGAATTCTAGACTTGTAAAGCATTTCGATTTAGAAAAAAATACAGACATGAATATAAATAACACATGAAGAACATACATAAGAGAGGCCACAATACATCAAACCACTACTATTAGAATATTTTCATCAAATTTTCAAGACCTTTGCATTAAAATTCAATTGGTTTCAAAAGTTACATTCAACAGTCACTGTCTACATTACTTTGCCAACCAACCTGGATTACATTGAAAAAATGCAATATATAGAAAAGGATGTGCCGCTTGGGATGTCATGCCCCCCAACTGCTATCCCTAGAAACTAGGCTCTGATTATTCTCTGTCATATGATTCTTCAGATGGCACTTTACTAAGAATAGAAACTTGACTGTACCCAATCATAAAATAACCGACGTCTTTGCCATAAAATTTCGGTCATCAACAAGATTCCATCGTTAAAACGTTATGTGTTGGTGCTTCTCCTTTGACAGGTTATCTGGACGATCAAACACTTTGTCAGACTCCTACCACCTAGTTTAACAATTTTGATTGCTGCCATGCGATCATTGGTTGAGGTGTGCATGTGGCGGGTAACCACATAATGTTACCGGTGTTTCCAAGATGACAACACCAATTAGGGGACAACACCTTACTTCAAAACTCTTGTGCACTCAACCTACACTTTTCCTTCGTGATAGGTGGGTTTCCATCATTTTCATGACATATGTCTATCGTGCAGTTACATGTCAGAGTCCCTACTTCCCGACAGGAAACATGACACAGGGAGAAAAAATCGCGCGCCGCATTTGAAAATACCAAAACAGGGTCGGGTCAATCATGTTTCTGGCCTCATCTGCAGTCTTGATATTTGAAGCATTTTATCGAGAGACCAGTTGCACCTTTTCATATTCTTTACTTGTGTTCGCAAAACCACGTTCCCTTTCAACTTCGTTTGAGCACTAGCTAGAGCCATGCATACTTTTTCATGGCCGACCCACATTCCCTGAAGTGCTCCGCAATTCTCTCCTCTGACATTCTCTGTGATTCACACAAATGGATGATCGTATATTGTGCTTCTCTGGGCTGGCTCTTGAGCCGAGTTGCATTCCCTTCTCAGCCCTGTGATGTTGATGTCTCGACGGTATTTTCCACTAACTAATTTCTCAACTCCCTATTCTCCTGGTACAACTTAGAAATAGCGAGATGCGCTTGCTTTAGCTATTGCGATGACTCACAAATATCCATGTCTTCAATGTTTGACCTTCTCTTCCTGGTGCAGGTTTCTCACCTTGAACCTTCAACAGGTTCCAACCGAATAGCGTGCATGAGTAACTCCTCAACAATTGATTTTGCGCATGGCTCGCTTAGGGCTTGGGCCTCCCCGGTCTCTCGGTTCTTCCTTGGCCTACCCCTTTTTTAAGGTATCGACTGTTGGCGGGATAAGGCTTCCAATGTCTTTCCTTTCTCTGTATCCCTTCCTATTTCTACCTCCGCATTGTGAGATGTTTCTTTTCCCGTGGGTAGAGGGGGATCACCTTTGGGGTCCCTGGGGATGTCGGTTGTAAGCATTGACGAATCCCATCTCTTTCCCAGTCACCTTAATTCCTAAACTATCAAAAATTTGATTAGTGATATATGAGATAAGTTCTTCTTCGGTTGGTTTGATTATGCTTGGATGCTATCTGCCATTCCTCAGAATCTTTGGTGCAAGAATAAAGGCAGGTTCAACGGTCTCCTTCCTATGAAATGAATCAACAATATGATGTGATGTGGGTGTATTATATCAGACCTTTTTTCATAGGTGAAATACTTTCTAATCACCCTCAGGAGTTTCTAAAAAGGCTCTTGTAGATATCGACTTGGAACGCCCATTTCAACTTTCCCGTTTAAGCTGTTTGGTTTGATGAATTCTTCATAGCATAGCATGTCCAAAGGCATGCCTCTAGACCACCTTTCACCATGTGGAGGGATATCCGTCGTGGCTGAGAGAGTTTCCGCCGTCACCTAGAATGTGATTCCTGCAATAACCGCGCAGAACCCGTTGAATCCAAGCGTGAACGATTTCACCAGTTTCACATTGTATCCTTGGATTTTCTTGCAATAGAGCATGGATTCGACCTGTTTGAAAGATGATATGACATTCAGATCTTCATTTATCAATGCCAGGTTTTGAGGCTTAGATTCCATAGTTCTGCCACTTCGCACCCCTTTCCTTATGTTCTGGGATGTCGCCATGGTGCAATGCATGTTTTTTCCGCGCGCGCGATAGTGAAGATTACACCCCCTTTGCGTGGTGAATTGATAATGATATTATTATACTAGACATGTTGGAGGGGCGGTATAAGAAATTTGTGTGATAAGAGAGAATGAATTTGGGAATTCACTGCATGACCCCTAGGCTCCATGAAGACTATTGGTGCTGGGATGGGTCGATGTTGTGACAATGATGATGACATGCTCGTCGCAGTATGGGAGAGCGAAAGAGAATTTGGGCGTGACAATAACTCTGAGGATGAGGGGATGACCGTGAGAGGACTTGTCATCTGAAAGAATAACTGGTGACCAACTTCGACCGGCTCCAAAACATGATTTAAGATGGACCAACTGTGACAATATTGACCTACCCGGTTTGTGACATAGCTGACGACAATCAACTTTCCCACAGAGAGAAACTCAGGGCTTGCGGAAAAAGTTACAGACGACGCATAAACTCGGCTGGTAAATAGAATAACTGCAGAGCGAATGAAATTTATAACTGGATGGGTGAGGGATGGAATCATGACAGGGGACACTAAATCCATGGTGATGAGAAGTTTTGAAGCAGGCCAAATATTTACGCAACACATTTGCATGATGGGAACACTTCAGAGTGTGTAAAGTACAGATGATAAGAGATGAAAAGTATATGTGATATGAGTGCCTTGATTTCTTATCCCTTATGGCTTCATAATGAGGTGATTATGGTCATTATATCCATCGACATGACCTTTATTATAACAACTTGCTTCAGACTTTAGCATGTAAAACCTCCTCTTCTGACAAGACCTGGCCTTTTGGGAAAAGACCTTTATCATTTACACATGTTTGATTCTAACACCCCTTCCTGACTCCAAGGACCAAATCGACCACTTGTTGACTTTGACCCATTCGTTTTTTTGTACTTGATCCCACACATACTATGACTTGACTAAGACTGACTCTAACTGAAGAAAATGATGATGCTAACAGATACTATGAGAGAATGAAGAGGAAGTTACAATGGGTGTGTTTTAGGTTGTTTCCCTTCATTTTGCTGGATAATAAAAGGGAAGGACCTAGAAATTTCTCTAGTGGATGTAGCCCACACTAGGTGAACCACATATATCTATGTCTCTATTGTATTGTGTATCTTCTATGTTTTATTTCTACATTTGTCTTATTTTGTATTGCCCCTCAATCCTTTTTTTCTAACATAAAGGCCATATTTGGACCCCATGTCCACATTTCATTAGGATGGCTGGATGTTCGTGCATGGTACTAGATGACTACATTGCTTAGTATGTCATATTACCTGGCTTATTCCAATGTTTTGAGAATGAAACATGCCAAGGGGAATGGAATGTAATGTACCTAGGGAGGATATTATGGGGCACCTAGGGAGGTACCCAAGGGGGTAATGAATGTAATGTGACGATAATAATGGAATAGGCCCACTATGTAATTAAAAGGAAAGAATATAACAATAAGGGGTAGTTGGCATAATAACCCTAGTAATACTCATGAGAAAGTATAAATACACATGAGTATCATTGTATTGGATGTGTTTTGGATTTATTGTCTTGTAGAAAGTATGGCTTGTGAAGTGATTCCTTCCATAAGGAGTATTTTATGTTTTTACCCTATCTTAATGGTTCTTCTCTCTACATTCTTGTGTTATCTGTGGTGAATGTCTTGGTATATTTAATGTTTAAGGTTTTATTTATGAAGTTTTATGGTGGATTCTCTCTTATATCTTTGAAGTTTTACAACAATCAGAGGGGTCGATTTCCCCCAATGCTAACATCATAGATTTGGACAAGTCAGTGAAACCTCTAACACTAACATGGTTGCATGAGATTGAGCTATGTCATTGACTATGCTCTAGCTATGAGAAACCATTATGTTGTGACAAGCACTACAACCCTCCATTTTTCGTTTGATCTTTTTAACCTCCCTTAAAATGGAGCCCCTTATTTTTTGAGCCTAAGAGAAAGCCTCATAAGTCTTCCTCTCCATCTCAAGATTCTTTTGATAATTCACGTTTCAATTGGAAAATAATCATTACTTGGTGTTGCAATACAAATTTTAAAATCGACAAAGTTACTTCAAACTCCCTCGATGAGTTCAGAAGAGTTACCTTTAATTCCTCTGAACAATTTAGAGGAGTTACTTCAAACTCCTTTGAGCAGTTCATAGGAGTTCCTTTATTTTTCTTCGATACACAACGATATCATGATAATTGGGAGAAATTTCCGTGATCATATAGGAGGAGTTACTTCTAACTCCTTTGATATCTTTGTCGGAGTTACTTCTAACTCTTTTGAACACATATCAAGAGTTACTATCTCAACTTCCGAACTGATTCGAAGAAATTTCTCATAACTCCTCCGATCAAACTGACTCCAACCACCGCATTTAATGCCATAAATGTCAATTTGTCTATATAAACATAATGGGGTTAGGTTTAGTGTTATCGTACAATTTGTAAGTGAACGATAAAAACCAAGGATAAATGCGCCGATCTGAACACCATTCGAGGCTCTCACCTATCCATATCCACCACATGGAGGCATAATCCAGGTAAGATTTAGGTTACCTCACCTCTCTCCATTTTTCAAGCTAGGTTTAGGTATTTGTTTATTAGTTTTTCTTACTCCCTTTTCCCTATATCGATAATCCTCATCCCCCCCGCTCTTCACCATTTCTCTCTCAACCACCCCCCTTTCTCACCAACCTTACGTTTTGTTTTAGAACTTGGTTCTTGCCACGTGATGCACAACCAGTCCGCCCTTTCCCCCTTTTCGCAATAGAATTTCTCCTCATCCTTGCACTCAACCCTTGCAAGCCCACCCCAATCTCTCCTTGAGCATAAGTACCTCAATCTAGAGAGAGTTATAGGGTTTCTTCACACTCCTCTAATCTAGTCATAGTTTTCTTGGATCGATCTCGTTTGTTCACATAAATCCCTAAATATAAGCCAGATACTTTAAAATTAAATCTTCGAGCACATCATAGAAGTTACTACTAACTTCTCCGATGTGCTTATACGAGTTAAAACTATTTCCTCCACACATTTTTGGAACAAATGGAAACAATTCCTTCGATCATATCGGAGGAGTTACTTTCAACTCCTCCAATATGATCGGAGGAGTTCCTTTTAAGTGCTTCGAGCTCCTTGATAATATGAAAATACCTTCCGAATACATATCATATAAGTTAGTAGAAAATCCTCTGATGCGATAAGAGGAGTTGTTACTAACTCCTTCGATGCGATAAGAGTAGTTGTTACTAACTCCTTCGATGCGATTAGAGGAGTTTTTGCTAACTTCTCCGATGCTGTATTAAAGAAGTTGTTTTATTGAGCTTTGATTTTGCCTGTACAAGATGGTACCCAAGCGTTTCACCCCAAAATATCACTGATAATTGTATACTATTAACCTCACATCTGCAAGGAGCAACTTGCCATGTCTTGATAATTTCAATAATTCTTATAATTGTCCGATCATTTAGTTGTATTTCAAATAACATGCTATAAATTTATCTTTTCTACAGGTTCAAACATGTCACCATAGAAGAAGATGAAGATGAAAGCAATAGGGGTTGAGTCATCTATGAGATCCCACCATACAGTAGAGACAAAAATTGTCGGGACCATATATGATGATATGTCAGGAATTCTAGAAAAGGATGGAGAAACCTTAAAATGGGGAGAATTATATTATATGTTAAATAAATCAAACTTATCTATGGAGGTGGAGGAACCATATGAGCTCCAAGTGTTTAGGAACATCATAAAGTCAATAATTTTCAGGGTGGCAACACATCCAACGATCTTCCCTTGTGCAGACGCCATTTCTTGGATTTTGAAAAACATAGACATAAATAGTCGAAATGTATTTAATGAAATAAAATAACCTATAGCTTCATTCAGGCTCGATTATTTAGCTAAGTGTTATCATATTGAAGCTGGGAAAAAAATACTGGATGTTCAACTCCTCAACGAGTTGGAGATTACACTGAAAGATTTATTGCCCGCATGGTACAAAGTAGATAACCAGTTCAAGTATTGACCCAGGAGTTGGCACCCCATGACCAATTTAAGGAGACCATACCAGTATATGGTATCCATGCTGTGCAGGTTGTACAGGGAACTAGATGCAACTCATTTTCCCCTATCGTACATGCACCTAATTTATTTTTGTTCAGATGTGGGGGTCTAATTCAACTGGGTAGATATATTGTCTGAAAATATCAAACCTTTCATCTCTGCAGTTACACAAGCACAACCAAGAAGATTTCCCAATTTCCATATGTCCTCAAACATGGGATGGAGTTGATTTCCCATTGATACCGCTATCCACATCTACTGCAAGGTGCCATGAGAGCACAAATACTGAACAAAATATCAAAGAATCTACAAACACCTCTTTTCCCCATTGTATGAATTTAGTTTTTGCACCTCCCCACCTTGTATGATGGAAAAATCCATAGCAGTCATAATAAGGATCGAGGATTGGTATTTGATCCATCACGGTACCTATATAAGAATATATGGTGCGATGAAACCACCCTAATTACTACCTCATTTCGTTCCTGACAAACTTGTGCTTCAGGAGGTGGCCTATCAAACTATCATACATGGGGTCGGAGGAATGCTATATAGATCAAAGAAAGCAATTTGGCCTCCACTATCTCTTTACATTGGAAACTATTTCTTTGAAAACACCAAGCAAGCTCAAATGAAAGTGGACATCTTACTTTCTTACCACTTTGAAGAGGAAATATTCAGGAGGCATGAACCTAAAAATATCATCAAAGAGCACTTCAATAGCATGAGACTCCTGTATGAATACACCACTGAGTTCTGGGAAGAACAGAAGGTGCATAAAATGATAGAACTTACAACAAAGTCATTTTCAACATGCAAGGCCAACCAAAAAGAAGAATCACGGAACAAGAAGCTGCAAGAGAGGTGGCCAGAAAAGAGGCAGAACGAGATGAAGCTGAGAGATATTCCCCCATCTTTGTCTCAAATCATTTAGGTTCCACAGAAGAGGAGTAAGGAGCACCATTATATAAAAAGAGAAGAGACAAAGAGAAGGTGATGAAAAGGAGGAGTGGTGCTAAAAAGAAACAAAAAATTGAAGTCGACAAAGAAAATCACAGGGAAGAAAATGAAGTGAAAGCTAAAGTTGAAGCCGAAGAAAAAGTTGAAGAAAAATCTGAAGTCAAAGCAAAAGCTGTTGTAGAAAAAGAAAAAAAGTTGGCATAAGGGACAAGAGTAACAACAAAATTAACAGAGAAAGAAGTAGCGGATAAAGATGCTAAAGAATAAAGACAAAAGAATAATATAGAGGATAGAGAGGGTAACACACACCCAATGGAATTGGATATCCCTGTAACGTCCACCGCAGGTACAGGAGCATAAACAATGAGTGGTGGTTTAGGCATTGAGCCCTAGGAACCCTTTCGATCAGCTGAAGTATTGGATCTAAGAAGTTTCACATATGATAGTAAAACCAGTAGAATTGTGCAAGAAAGGGTAAAAAAGGTTCCAACAATAGAAGGATCCCCTTTGTCAATGGTTACTCAAGTCCCTGTCGTAGGTGATGTCAGGGAAGACCTTGTGGAAACAACTAGGGTAGGATTTTCATTTATGGATACAACCGTAGACAATATACAAAGGCTATGCCTATAGAACAAAGAGAGAGAAGTGTGGATCATAGAGCTAGAAGAGAGGCTTCAGTAGGTAAAGTTTGATGAAAGAAGTCTCCTCAACTTTAAGGCCAATGTAGAAAAAGTGAGGAATGATTTTTAAGGTGCCATCATTGAAATGCATGCCGATATACATCTCTTCCAAAATGTGGCTGCAATAGTTATTGACCAAAAAAACCAGATACAAATGCAACTGACACAATACAACACTATCCATGAAGGTATAGTTGAAATTGATTCCTGGATAGTAGAGAATCCTGATGCACCTCCTAAGCTGTATAGACCCTCAAAATCAACTAGAAAGACATACCTATACAGATTAGATCATTTCCAACATGTAGGGAAAAGGGAAGATAAAGAAGTAACCAAGGCGATGTAAATATGTTCAAGGACTCACAAATATCCCCAAGAACTAATAAGGAATGGTCATCTCCCAAGATTATATGAACTTGGGAAGAATTTGGTCAAAAAAGAATTGGTGAATGCAATCCAAGGAAAGACGAGTCAAAGGATACAGATAGTCAAAACAACAACCTTTTTCTCTATCGATCTCATTGACTGGCATCTACTACAACTGGTGAAGCTTCACACTATGATACAAGCTTTCAAGAAAAGACTATAGAAGGATATGAGTGCCCTTGATGACAACATCACCATGAACAAAGAAACATTGTAACAACTATCATATAGGATAATCAAGTCACTATGTAACCGGTTGGAAGTTTGGACAACTTATCTCCGAAGAAAAAGTTCATAGAGAAATGACAAACGACTGTTTTTTTTCTTGTCCTTTTCCTAACCACTTCAAATTTTGTCCTTTCTACCACTTGTCATTATAATAGAGAAGATGAATAATTTTGAACTACCTCTTCAAGAAAAAGGAGAAAGGGCACTAGTTGTTTGTATAAAATAGGTTAGAAACTCACGAGAAAGGACTTTGTTTTGTCTTGTCAAGCATTGTATAGACCCAAGAACTTTTTCGAGAACTTATACATCGTTAATGAATATTGAGAAGCCCTCAGGGACGACATGTTATAGAAGGAATTCTATGTAGAAACTGATCGAATCTTTGAACTACTTCATGTGAAGATAATTGATGTTTCTATGCACTATAACAATGCTTTGTTTGTTGTAGACTAATTCTTATACAATATTTGTCATTATGCAGTTATTGATATTTCTTTGAATATTTAAATGCCTTGAGATTTCTGGGCTATTACAATATATGTTGTTGTGATCTAGAATAATATGATTATATTCATATGTACGCATTTGTCTCCAATCTTCCTCTTTTGTTACAACTAACTGTATAAAAGTTGTGTAAGGTTTTGGTTGCATTATAACTCACCGGTTACTCTAGTGTGCTCCTAGATAGGATAGGTTAGCATAGATTAGTGATAGATTAGGTGTATCTACATACATGGTATTCATCTACATGTTTTCATTGCATCCACCCACTTCATCGGTACACCTGACCATAATCGGTACAAAAAAAACCAAAAGACAACAATAAAAGGCAGTCGGGCCAAATTACAGATGGGACTCCTAATCCAAACGATGTATAGTCTAATTGGGACCATATATCGGGGATTAACCCTTGTTGTTGATGAGTGAAGTTGAACCCGCCAACACATTACATGAGGGTTATGAGTAGTATGCCTTAGAGGTTCCTATGGTACTCTTGGGGAGGGTCACAATTGGGACATGGAATCATCAAAGTGTTCTCTCTAGTAGTTGAGTGGCATATAAGGTGGATGGATTTTGAATTAGAAGGAATATTGTATTGATGGATGTGGGTTTCGAGGTGAATATCTATTGAGTTAATGTAGATATTCCAAAAATAAAGATATCTAGGTTGATATTTTGGAGGATGATATTTTCTTGAGCATTGAGAAAAGGTACCAATTTTCTGCTAGGCAACAACAACTTGTTGAGGGAAAGGGTTTTGAATTTTTTTTGGTTGCAATGGTTGAGGGAAGTTTTTATGGGGAGGTGCTACACCATTTAGGGTGGTAGGACCTTGATTGGATA
>JZKD02S1797737.1:23510-37921 GCA_000966675.3 Picea glauca
GCTCCACCTTTGAACGCTTCAACTCTTCAAAACTTAGAAAATTTCTAAGTGTTTCCTTTCAAATCTTAGAACCACTAATCCTCCTGATATTCTAGCAAATGAAATTTAAACCTCGCCCTGGCGCACACTTGCACTCTGCATATTTTCAAAAGACTTTTTGATGCCCTCCTAGCATACTCTACGCTCAACTTCTGGAGCCTTCAAACTTACAATGAGTTTGCCTCTACGCACACTCCTTGCGCTCAATATGCACACTCTGCATACGAAAGTCCCCCGCAATCTCTTCCGAACTTCGAGTCGAAAAGAATCCCTCACATGCACTCTTTGCGCTCAGTATGCACTCCTTGCATAACTTACAGAAGAGAAATACTTAGAGACTTATTCAATTATTCATTCTCCATGAACCTCATACATTCACAAAATACATAATAACAGTCAAACAATATCAACATTGTACAATTGAATCAATTTTCTCTGTTCTATTCATTTCAAAGAAAAAAACATCATTACAGTCGCTATCTCCTACATACATAGAAAACACAATGAAAAACTTGTCTAAGGACTCAGAGCCTCCTCGCTCTTCTTCCTCCTATCTAAATCTTATCACATTCTACCTTGGCGGTTTCCTACCTAGCTTGATTACATGTAACCTAATGACTAATTAGGAAATTATCCTACACCTGTAATATATTACGGTCATGTAAATGATTTACAATTGTTTCGTCCTTTCAAACGGTGGCCCGACTTCATACACAGCTAAATTAAATTAACGAAAAAAATCAAAAAGATCTCCACACTGCTACCAAATTGTTTAAGGTCGGTTTTGGCTCCTTCGATGCATTGAGGTGTTGACTTCGCTTCCACCTCCGCTTCCTTTTGATGTGATAGCGATGCTCCTGCATCAGAAAGTTTCGACAATAAATATGCCAGATGGACATCAAATTTTCCAGATGGGAAACTACAGTCTATAAATGGTAGACTTTGGCAGGATTATGATCCAATGGCTTGCAATTAAATCATACACATGATACATTGGGATTTTGTCAGACACCTAAAAGTGTCAAAATTGGTTAGTGGTCATCCAAAACCATCAGATACATGGTATCAATTGATCATTGGTTATCCCAAACCACAGATTCAAAGAGCACTTCAGTGATACACTGATAGTAGAGTGGTGATACTACATGTTCACCAATTAGCAGAAGACCTCAGATTCTTCTAAACTCAAATACTTGGCAAAATCATCAGATTGTCAAGCAATCAGGGAATGTTCAGATATTGTAGTTGTTCACTTCCATATCTCAGCTCTCTTCCAATTCATTTCAGATGAACCATTCAACATCTAGATTGGCGGTTTTTCAAGCAGTTCTTCATTGAGGCTCAACTCAGGAGTTTCAGTACGAAGACTTGGAATTGATACCAATTTATGCTTCATTGTTGGTATTATTGATCGGACTTGTGATTGAGGGGGAGAATGTTATCCTATGGCTTACCTTACCAAACATTAAGTCTAATTGTCACCTATATTTGTATTATTCATTTACGATATTAATAATATATCCTCAAGTGATGACTAATGAGTTAGTTAAGATTGCCTAGCCTAGTCATCATGCGTGATTTTATGATCTAGATCAAATCTCTCTATGAGGTTGCATCACCCATTGTACTATAAATATGTACCATTGGTGTGAATACAATTGGAGTTGTCTAGTGAGCCTTTTCCACCAACTTGTTATTCTTGTCTATTTTTTTATCAAAAAACTTGTGTTTTCAGCCCTAGTGACAAAATACAAGATTGCCATCTCATTTCAATCTTAAAAAAACTACATTTTCATCCCTCGTGTATTTGCATAAAAGACCAAATTCCATCCCTCCTTTTGAATATTGAATTTTCATTTGAAGCATTGTTTCTAGTTTTAAGGTTGTTGTTGAATTTATTGTAATTTCTAGGTCTTTTTTTGCGGTTTTGCATTTACATTTCCAACACTTTTTAGTTTTCAAATTGCTCTTTTGGGCATGTTAATTTTTTTCATTATATTTTGGTTTCAAGGGTGAATTTACGAAGAGGATGATTCCTCATTGGGACCTTCTTAAAGAATATGCCATGTATAATCAAGATTTCTTTAAGAATAAGCCAATGATTCATTGATCCCTACTTAAAGAAGAGGCCAATGCATCAACAAGCCCTTCTTGAAGAATAGGCATATACACCATTTTGTATAAATTGATGCTAGTAGACATGTTTTTGACTCCTTATTTTAAGAATGCATTACCTTTGAGGACTTCTATAATTTTTTCAAGAGATGGGGGGTGCTACTGTAGAAATAATGTGTGATTTGTTGAGATTAGAAGCTTTTCACAAAGCTATTAATATCAAAATAAATAACTTAGGGGAGAGAACCATGCCCAGATTAGCAATGAAATATCAATAAGATTGTTGGCTTAGATTGTCAATTATCTCCCTAAACGTAGCAATGAAAGGTAAGATAATGCAGATTGCTCACTTGAGCACTACCTTCTCCCTTGGAATTCAACAATGGGCAAGAAGAATAAGGAAATCACTCACCTCTGGGCGTCCTTGATCTTTGAAGCCCATTATCTCCCTCAATCATTCTTGAACTTAGTGATTTATTGATTTATTAGTTGTGTTGGCTCTGGATATCAATCACTTTGGTTTTCTTGAGCGACCAATGACCTTATGTACCAAGATTGAAGATGGTTTCTATAGTTTTAAGCAAGATTTTTTGTCCGATGGAGGAGCGCATATGGCCTCCCAGAGAACTAAGTCATTTCTTATTTCATTAACATGTTACTTGGGTTCCCCAAATTCATGGAAAACCCTAAAATAAAGCCTTGGCATTTTGTGATGGATCTTTCACTTTCTTCAAAGAAATGCATTGTTACCCAACTGATCAAAACCTAAAACTCTCTTTCACAGCTTCATTTTTGGCCAAGCATTCCATTCTATACTTGCTAGATTAATTGAGCATAATTTATTGCATATCTTGAGCATAGTTTCTATGGCCTTTCACATCACTAGTTTTTTATGCTCTTTCGTTTTTTTACATTGTTGGTTTTTTCCTTCCTTTGGCAGTCAAGAAGAAAACTCTTCAAGTTTTGTTTTTTGGTTGCCTTGTGGGATAAATTCTTAAAGAGAATGAGCTTGCTTGAAATTCAAATTTTTAATTCTCTTTTAGGCTTCCTTGACATGCATTTTATAGCTCATACTCAAGATTAAAAACTTGTATTTTTAGCCCTCGTCACAAAATCCAAGATTTCTATCTTATTTCAAGCTTTAAAAAATCATATTTTCATCCCTCATGTATTTGCATAAAAGACCAAATTCCAGCCCTCTTTTTGAATATTGAATTTGCATTTGCATCACTATTTTTTAGTTTTAAGGTTGTTGTTTAATTTATTGTAATTTCTAGGTCCTTTTTTGGGGTTTTGCATCCGTATTTCCAACTCTTTTTAGTTTTCAAATTGCTCTTTTGGGCACGGTATTTTTTGCCTTGTATTTTGATTTCAAGAGTAAATTATGAATATGCTTATGCCTCATTGGAACCTTCTTAAATAATATGCCATGTATAATCAAGATTTCTTTAAGAAGTCAATGCATGATTGATCCCTTCTTAAAAAAGAGGCCAATGTATCAACGCGCCCTTCTTTAAGAATAGGCCTATACACCATTTTGTATAAATTGATGCTAGTGGGCATGTTTTTTACTCCTTATTTTAAGAATGCATTACCTTTGAGGACTTCTATAATTTTTGCAAGAGATTGGGAGTGCTATTGTAGAAATAAAGCGTGTAGAAAGAATGTATGATTTTTTTAGATTAGAATTTTATCAAAGAGCAATTAATATCAAAATGAATAGCTTAGGGGAGAGAACCATGCCCAGATTAGCAGTGAGGGATTAATAAGATTGTTGCCTTAGATTGTCAATTAGCTCATTAAACTCATCAATGAAAGGAGATTGCTCACTTGAGCACTACCTTCTGTCTTGGAACTCAACAATGGGCAAGAAGAATAATGAAATCACTCACCTCATAGCATCCTTGACCTTTGAATCCCATTATCTCCCTCAATCATTCTTGAACTTATTGATATATTAATTTATAAGTTGTGTTGGCTTTGAATATCAATAACTTTGGTCTTCTTGAGAGACCAATGACCTTATGTACCAAGATTGAAGATGGTTTCTATAGTTTTAAGCAAGAGTTTTTTTTCTGATGTAGAAGGGCATATGGCCTCCTAGAGAACTAAGTCATTTATTATTTCATTCACATGTTACTTGGGTTCCCCAAACTCATGGACAACCCTAGAATAAAACCTTGGCATTTTGTGATGGCTCTTTCACTTTATTCAAAGAAATGCATCATTACATAACTAATCAAAGCCTAAAACTCTCTTATGCAACCTCATTTTTTACCAAGCATTCCATTCTCTACTTGATAGATTATTTGAGAATAATTTATTGCATATCTTGAGCATAGTCTACGTTAGCACATGAAATGTTCAGGAGTAAAAAATTATGACATTAGTCCATGTAAGAGTCTTGGTGTCATGATATTGTTCATCATCATGAAAAAAATAGGGGTCCGCTTTGGTATCCTAAACCCTGGCCATTTTCAAGATTGTTATACCAAAGCAACATCTTACAGTTTTCTCTTGCAAACAACAACATTATCCACTGCCAACCTTGCGTTGTGAACTATCCATTACAAATCTGCGCTGCAAACTGGCGTTGAAAACTCTTTTTTTTCTAATATATCAAACCTTCCTCAATTGAGATTCATATAGGTCCGAGGTTTTAACCTGTCAACTGATATTTTTCTCCTCAGACATGAAAAATATTGCAAGATTTTCATAAAAACCTAGTTCAATTTGCGCTGGAAACCCTCTGTTTTACACAAAGTTGCTTCAATTATGCATGTCTACAGCCTCATCCAAGTTGGATTTATGTTCATCTTTTCTCACCTCCTACTTGCAACATGTTCATCCTCCAACTGTTGTTGTGCATACAATTACAAGTTAAGTGATGATTTTGGGTCTTGAGCTAAATTTAGAATCTTCATATGATTTCTCCAAGGTTAATTCATGTTTCAAGAGGTTTGTAGCAGGCTCTGGAAGGTTTTTCCCAACTTCTTATGCAATTTTTACAGTTTGGAATCATTTTGGAGGTAAACAAGCACCTACAGGAAATTTTGTAGCACATGCTATCAAAGGCGTTGCGAACTGGTATTTTGGGACAGTTTGCAGCAAATTAGTACACATCAGAGTCATTATTTCATCATAACTTTTAAATGTCGATCTGGGTTCTTCTGAATTTTTTTGTGGAGATGAATCATAATATCATGGACTTGCTGAAAAAAATCAGCCTAAACCAATTCATTGTTTGGGAGAAAAGATGAAATCATCACCTACAGGAAAGTTCACAACACATGTTGTCAAAGGCACTGCGAACTCTAACAGTTTGATAAATCCGAGTTGTAGGAGGGATGCCACCTATCTGAGAGGGTTCAAATGGTTTCCTAGGAGGTATTTGGACATGAGGGACATGTTTTCTATTACCAAATCAAGCAACATGACCTGTTTCAAAAGACATTATCACAATAGACAAGATCCCCAAAAATAAGAATTTGTTATGTTTTTGTTGGAATATTTTGTAACAGACTCCTAAATGGAGGAGGATCCTATGCAGATCCTTGGTTTTGACCTCATTAGAGTAGAGAGAGATAATTCACTATATATGAAGGGGATTTTGACAAGGAAAGGAGGGTATGGATGATCTAGAGAGGAGAGAGTTGGAGGAGCAGTTTTGTTGTTTTTTGGTAAGCCCGAGGGCATTCATTTTTAATCATTTGTGTTATTGAATACCCATGAGAGTTGTGATACCAGATTGTTTGAATTGCTTTGTTTTTATTTCTTTACATCTTCTTGCTTGTATAAATTGCAAATTCATAGGATCAAAAATTGCCCTTGATTAATAGATTCTTGAGTAGCAGAAGATTTGTTATAACTTGCCTATTAAATCATTGTTTTATTCAAGTACCTTACATTCACTTTTTCAAAAAGGTTTATTGTTTTGTGAATGATCCACTTTTTGTTATCTTATTCATTCTTGTACCCATCATTATATAAAACTTTTATCTGTTATGTAGCTTGATTTCCTTCATTGAACATGGTGTTTATGACTCCTTGCCCAATGGTAGCTATTGATTTGCAATTAGCTTGTTGTCCTCTTCCTTTCTCAGTCTTGTTGATCCACCTACTTAAACCAATTCAATCCTAAAGAATCAAATGGGTATTGGGCTTGTATTTCAAGCAGTCTAAGGACAACTTCTAGTGCTAATGTTTTTGGTGTCGTTGTCGTGGACGAAATTGAATATCTTCCCTGGGTTGTACAACACAGATTACTACCAGTTCTTGATGGCGAGAAAGGATTGGTGATAGAACAAACTACAATTTTTCACCATGGAGACTCCACACATTTGAAGAACTTGTTGGTGATTCAAATCAAGTTACAGGACTCCACTGAGGAACGAGCTCGAACAAAAAATGGAAGGAAGACACAAGAAGTCTAGGTATCAAGATATAAGTTTTCTTCAAGAGATCATATTGTTTTTTATTAGTTATTTCATGTCCTTTCCTTCATATATCAGGAGAATCATCCTTTTCTTTGTTTACTCTTATGACCATACGCCTACTACTGTATATCCCTCTTTGAAAGAAGAAGGTCTACATTCTTCTTACATAGTTGATGTTCACCCTAGTACTTCATCTGAAACATATGAGAACAGTGTTTGTATTCAAATCCTTCCTGAACATGATCAGCCTTGTAACCACATGAATGATACAATTGATTCACCACCTTCTCTGATCATAGTACCATATTCTACCACCACTGTTAGAATTTGCAATCAATCCATTGAACCTCACTTTCAACCTGTTGATGTTCAGTTCAGAAAAAGAGAAAAAATGTTTAAACCCTTAAAGTTTCCATCTACTCTTCATCCTTACCCTCCCAAGTTTTTAGAATATCTGCCTCTTTTTGTTGGAGAATATCGTATTATAGTTGAGAATCATTTGGGAGCTTTTCATAATGTCATTGACAATTTGGAAATTATGCATGAGAATGTTGTTATGAGGTTATTTGCCAAATCTTTGGTTGGAGATGTTGCTTTGTGGTTTAAAAATCTAGAGGTCGGTTCCATTGGTTCATGGGATGAGTTATTTGGTGCATTTTTAAGGTACTGGGGAGAGAAAAAATCTCTTGACCAGTACTTAGCTGAGTTTTATGATTTGAAAAGAGGGGAGGATGAAGCTCTTGCTATTTTCAACGGGAGATTTTATAGTTTTTATTGCAGCATGCCTTTATATATCTGACCACCTAAAGTTGTTTCTATCCTATGTTATATAACAACTCTTCATCTATATTTGTCTCTCCTTCTCCTAGAAAGGAGGTATTTCACCTTGCAACAAATGTTCATTGATGCTCAAGAGGTTGAGGACAATCTCAAATCCCATGGAAAATTTTCAGATCAAGTTAAGGATGAGGAGTGGAATGCAGACATAGCTGACAGTGAGCATGAACAAGAAGGACGCCATGAGGACGAGTTGGCAGAGAAGCCCGTTGAGGAGCAATATGTTGTCTTTAATTTTGTTAATTATGATCTTCAGGAAGCCTTTTGTTTACCTGTATATGATGAGTACAATAACTATGATGAGGTTGATTTCAAAAAAATATCAAAAATATCCTTTCATCCAAAAAAGGATTCTTTTCAACAGTCTTATGAAAACATTTAGCCCATTTATGACAGTTATGACCTCTATCATAGGGAAAATTGTGACTTAGTTGGAGGTAAGTAATTTCCCTTATGCTTTTCTTCATTTAATATTTTGAAAGGAAAATTTGAAGTTTCTTATAGAGCAAAAAGAGTTGAGCTACAAAATCACACAAGTTTTTTGGAACATAAGGATAACATTATAAGTCAACAACAACCTTTCCATGTTCTTAGTGATCCTATGGTTCTATATATGGAGAATTTTATTGAGGTTGAAATGCATGATAAGGAAAATAATTAGATTGTTTCCATTTGTTCTGAGAATGATCTTGCATTTGAAAACTTAGAATAAGAAAAATCAGCATTTGAAGAAAAGGATACAGCGAAGAAAGAAGCTTGTAGGTTTCTCTATACTTGTGAACGGGAAGGAACTATAAACACATGTTGTCCTTTCCTTTTTATCGATAAACAAGTGGTATTCACACATATTCTTCAAGATCCTTTTGCATCTCTGTTCGAAACATCGGAGAAAGATACCATTATGAGTTACCTAGAATCAGTCAGTGGAATTGGTTCTTCAAAGTGGATGAATTTTCAGATTGGATTTAATTTTCAATTTGAATTTCCATTAAGCAAGGTTATGCAAGGAATTCAATCAGTAGACAAGGTACTTTCATGGTTGCACTGGATTTTTTATGTCACCTGATCAAGCATCTCAAAGATCAAGCTAGAAGTAGGGGAATAAGCTCATCATACAAGCATTTTTGTTCTTTTAGTTTCTTCGTTTGCAGTAGATCAACAATAAGACTCTATATCCCAATGGATAAGGCACTAGAAATGCAATGTTCTTGGCAGCTAACAAGGAGCATGCCATCCCCTGTGGAGCCATTGTTAGCAAATGAAATGTTCAGGAGTAAAAAATTATGACCTTAGTCCATGTAAGAGTCTTGGTGTCATGATAATGTTCATAGTCATGAAATAAATAGGGGTCAACTTTGGTATCTTAAAACCTGGCCATTTTCAAGATTTTTATACCAAAGTAACATCTTACAGTTTCCTCTTGCAAACAACAACATTATACACTGCCAACCCAGCACTGCGAACTGTCCATTACAAATATGAGCTGCAAATTGGCGCTGCAAACTCTTTGTTTCCTGATACATAAAACCTTCCTCAATTGAGATTCATCTAGGTTTGAGGTTTTAACCTGTCAACTCATATTTTTCTTCTCAGACATGGAAAATCTTGCAAGCTTTTCATAAAAACCTAGTTCAATTTGCGCTACAAACTGGCGCTACAAACCCTATGTTTTACACAGAGTTGCTTCAATTATGCCTGTCTGTAGCCTCATTCAAGTTGTATTTTTGTTCTTCTTTTCTCACTTCCTACTTACATCCTATTCATCCTCCAACTCTTGGTGTGCATACAATTACAACTTAAGTGATGATTTTTGGTCTTGAGCTAAATTTAGCATCTTCATACGATTTCTCCAAGGTTAATTCATGTTTCAAGAGGTTTGTAGCAGGCTCTAGAAGGTTTTTCCCAACTTCTTATGCAATTTTTAAAGTTTGGAATCATTTTGGAGGTAAACATGCACCTAAAAGAAAGTTCGTAGCGAGGATTACGCCAGGGTTGTCCACTGTCCCCACTCTTATTTATACTTGTGATGGAGGGGTTGAGCCTATCACTAAAAAAGAGTCACACAGAAGGGAATTTGACGGGCATTAAAGTCTCTCGTTTGATAAGAATCATCCATCTCTTATTTGTGGAGGATATGATAATAATGTCCAAAGCAAATGTCAAATGAAGGGAGATTCATTCACTTTTATTCGCATTTTGTGGTGCTACTGGCCTAGACATTAACGCTAACAAGTCCACTTTCCATCATTATGGTGTTCAACAGGACTTTCTAGATCAATTGACTGCTTTGTATCATTGTGGCAGTACAAGTCTGTCTAAGGGATTTAAATACTTGGGATATTTTTTTAAGTTGGACAGTTATAAGGTAGCTGATTGGCAATGCCTGCTGATGAAATATGAACACAAAATTTGTCACTAGTGTAATCGATTCTTATCTCTAGGAGGTAGATTCATATTGATTAAGGATGTTCTCAAAAGCCAATTGGTTGGCTTTAGCACACATACCTGTTACAGTCTTGAACAAGATCCGTAAGATGACCTTTTCCTACCTGTGGTTGGGTGCAAAATATCCATCTACTTTTCACTTATCCAATTGGGAGTTAATAGCTAGGCCAAAAATGTACAGTGGATGGGGGATTAGAAACATCTACTGCTTCTCAAGAGCATTAGCAACAAAATCACTTTGGCACGGTTTGATGCATCCGGGGATTTGGCACCGAGTATTGAAAGATAAGTATATTCCTCGTACTTCAGTGATAACTTGGTTGCGCATAGCGGACCCGTCGGTTCTTTTTGGCTCACAAACATGGAAGAATTTAATTAATGCATTACCTCTACTTGTGCACTGGCTGGCTTAGAAACCGGGGACATGAGTTTCTATCATTACAGGAAAGGATGTGATTCTGGGAATGGACAAGGGATCCTTTCTTTCGACTGAGCTGATAAATCATTTAAAGGAACACAAGGTTTTTTATCTCTACCAGGCTAGAAGTGCTCTGACATTAGGTACAATTTACACTAATTGGCTTACCTGTGTAGAATTGGGCTTAGAGGGCGAACTTGTTAATGAATGGGAGAGATATAGACATTGGTTGATCGATGCGGGCATAGCACTTTCTAAAGCTCAAGATGAATTAAGGTGGACAGGCAGGGATTGTACTGGTATTTTATCTACAAGGAACGTTAATAATGCTCTGGCAGTTGAATTATGGCAGAACATCATTGGTGGCTGGTGGAGGAGAATATGGAATTGGGATTTCCCTCAAAAGATTAAACTTTTTTCGTGGCTCCTTWTAGAATACAAGTTACTTACCTGGAATAATCTTCTTAAGCRCTGGTGGCATGGACCRGGACTATGTCTTCTATGYAGAGGTAATGAAGAATCAGGTTTTCATCTTTTTGTCCAATGCCCTTTCACTTGTTCTGTTTAGAAAAAWAAAWWAAAATTATAAGCTGTGTATTGGGTGAATGGGCGCCACAGTTTTAGAATGTTTCGACCTTTGGTTTAGAAGGAATTACAGTCTACCATCRTTACCAACATTTATTTGTTGKTACATATGGATTGAAAGGAATTTGGCCATTTTTTAATCTAAGTCCCCATSTTTGGAAAAGGTTTGCTATCAAACTTTTTCTGTTGTGGCTCGTCAATCTYCGCTGAAAAGTCAAATTTATAWTARACGCATTWCCCATAGTCTTCCACATCATAGGAGCTTAGGATGGTTTGATGGGGCTRCRCAGAGAAAYGGAGAACAAAGTGGTGTCGGGGGAGTTATAAAACTTAATGATCACATTGTTTATAAGCTGACTCTAAACTRTGGTGGGGGCACAAACACAAGAGCGGAACTCTTGGGTGCTTGGGCTATCTTTATGTTGGCACAAAGACTTTCCATTACGGATATCCACATCATGGGAGACTCCAAAATAAGTATCRATTGGCTAAATGATATTGGCTCTCTGCAAGTAACTTCCATTGACTGCTGGAAAGACTGAGTTAGGGAACTCATCAAACAATTTTTTGTCATCACATTTTCCCATGTTTACAGAGAAGAAAACCAGGAGGCTCATATCTTATCTAAACAGGCTTTAAAGGAGCAGTCGGGAACTATTGATTTCTATCAGTGGAATGAAGGTCATGAAGGACCAAGAACATATATAAAGTTATACTAGATTCTCCTACCTGTATCATGATGACATAAAAGTACATTTATGAGGATTGAGGTTATTTGTAATGAACTTTCATGGCATAGTTTGCCCTGAATTTTGTCTATGGGGAGCTAGTTTATTTATGGCTATTTTATTTTGGATAGTCACCTTTTTGGATCATTGGTATCATATGTCTCTTGATTCGAGATGTGTTGTAAGGTTATTTGGGTGGAGTAGTCAAGGCTAGGCCTTTGTTTTGTAATGGACTTATTGACTATGTAAATATATTATATATCTTAATATAATACGCAATGTTCTTGTGGAAAAAAGAAAAAAAAAAAGGCGATGTGAACTAGTATTTTGGGACAGTTTGCAACAAATTAGTACACAATAGAGTCATTATTTCATCATAACATTTAAATTCTAATCTTGGTTCTTCTGAAATGTTTTTTGGCGATGAATCATAATATCATGGACTTGCTGACAAAAAATCAGCCCGACCCAGTTCATCGTTTGGGAGAAAAGTTGAAATCATCGCCTACAAGAAAGTTTGCAGCGCATGTTATCAAAGGCGTTGCGAACTCTAATAGTATGATAAATCTAATGTGTTGAAGGGATGCCACCTGTCTGAGGGGGTTCTAATGGTTTCCTAGGAGGTATTTGGACATTGTTAGGACCACACAATGTACCTTTTTGCCTATACTTTTTGCCACTATTATACCCTTGATCACCCATATTTAAACTCATACTATCACTTTATCTGATCATTCCAAAGGTATACAACGTCCATTCTCATTACTATACGTTTAATCTATTTTGCATAATATTTTACATCACTCTCGTACTTGACCATTGATTAGAAATGCATAAGTGTTCAAAACTGCATATTAGCATTTGAGGCCTATTGTTGAAACACAGAACTGTCCAAGGTCGATGTTGCTGAAACACAGAACTGATGCTGAAACACGGAGTTGCCTTGTAGTCCGAGGTCGCAGATGCTGAAACACAGAGCTGCTATAACAGTCCGAGGTCACAGATGCTGAAACACGGAGCTGCCTTATAGTCCGAGGACGCAGATGCTGAAACACGAAGCTGTTACAAAGTCCAGAGTTGCAGATGCTGAAACACAGAGGAAACCGCCAGGACCGACGATGCTGAAACACAAAGGAAGTCGTTATAGTCAGCTGTCAACAAGCTATAACCGTCGCTCCTACAAAAGAATGCCGACATAGTCAGAGCGCAATTCACGTGGCTGAAACAGCCCGCGAATTGTGATGCTGAAACACCATCAACAACAACGGGAAGAAGTTGTTACACCAGCCGTAACAACAATACCTCATTCAACTCCTGTAATAGAATTTTGTTGCGTGAGACTAGGACATCCTGTGTTGGTTTAGAAAGTAGATCCAACTAAGGATAAGACTCAGATATGCATTGTAATTATTGTATCGAAGGGATTTCCTCTTTAAATAAGAGGAAATCATCATTCGAGGGATCCAAGTTTTATGTATTGAAGCAACTCCAGAGAAGCGGGACGTATTCTATTTTCCAAATTGTAATGTGATATTTCGACAGATGAATATAAGACTGGTTTGAGTATCCTTCTCTAGCTTTTTCGTTTCAGGGGAATCTTGTGAGAAGGGAGGGCCCACCTTCTTCACAAGATTCACCCATTAGTTTAGAAGTATGTTAGTACAGTTTCTGTTTATGCTTTGATTTAACTGTCGTTTGCTGAAACACTGGTTTTAATGGATTTCGCTTTGCTGAAACACTACTGACTCTGTCTTAGTTTATTGAATGCAATTCGTAATTCTTTTCATTAGCAATCTTGTGTGATGATTTTATGAGGCTAGCCAGAAACAGGGTTAAAGGTTCCTGCTCAGACATGAAGGAATCAGAACATCCTGTCCTCTGTAGATTTCATTTAATTCTGCAAGTGTGCTAGCCAGAGACTTGGGTCAAAGGTTCCTGCTCAGACAGGAAGGAATCAGAACATCCTGTCCTCTGTAGATTTCATTTAATTATGCAAGTGTGCTAGCCAGAGATTGGGTTAAGGGTTCCTACTAAAAAAGGAAGGAATCAAAACACCTTGTCTTCTATAGACTTCATTTAATTCTGCAAGTGTGCTAGCCAGGGATTGGGTTAAGGGTTCCTGCTCAGAAATGAAGGAATCAAAACACCTTGTCTTCTGTAGATTTCAATTACCTCTGCAAGTGTGCTAGCCAGGGATTGGGTTAAGGGTTCCTGCTCAGAAAGGAAGGAACCAAAACATCCTTTTCTCTGTAGACTTCCATTATTTCTGCAAGTGTGCTAGCCAGAAACTGGGTTAAGGATCCCTGCTCAGAAAGGAAGGGATCAAACTACCCTGTTCTCTGTAAACCTCAATTTCACAAGTGTGCTAAAACAGAAATAAGGCTTAAGGCTCCTGCTTAGAAAGGAAGGAACTAGGTGGCTTTGTTCTCTGTTAGATAGAGTTAATTGTCTTCTGCTTACTGTTTTCATGAAAGAGTGTTAGTATTGAAGTCTCTGTTTGAGAGTAAGGGTCTTATTCTCTGATTGCAGAATAGTTGTTCTTTCCCATTGCAATTGTTATTTTAATGTAATCCAGGATTCTTAGATTAATCTTTAAAGATCTGCAATAGGGAAGTTACTTTCCTGTAATTTAATTCAAAACTTCAGTTCATTCAAGCAAGTGTGATTAGTATAAGTTTCTTTACTACAACACGAAGTTGCTTTTGGAATTGAGCATATATAGTGTGTGGTTATCTTTGAAATAAAAGACTTCCCTGGGTTGATAATTTATGTATCACTTGATTGTTTGAATCAATTAAGCAATTATAG
>JZKD02S1797737.1:56893-68322 GCA_000966675.3 Picea glauca
GATTACAATGTTGGCACTTATCATTCTGATGCTCAACTGTGACAGGTGAAGTTGAGACTTCTTGAAGGAATCCAACACTTTGGAACTGGATTGGTTTGGAATAATCAGGAATATGAAAGGTAACTTCCTTGTCATATCCTAGTCCTGTTCTATTCTAGTTGTAGATGATTTATTCCCAAGGTCTGATGATGGGCTTGGAAAGAGTATTCTGTACTTGTTGCTTTGAAATCTATGGAAGTTGACTTACTGCATGTTGCTGCATCATTGAAAGGTTTTCTTCACTGAACTCAAAAGAAAAATCTTGAAATGTAGGTTCAAGAATAACTTCATTTTCATTTGAAACTGCTTCTGAAGTTGTATCACTGTGTTGTTCTTGCACCGATTGTTGAACATAATCATTATCATCATCATCATCATATAGAGGGTTTTATTGAACAAAATATGGTTCATAACACTTCACTAGTTGTTGATTTTTGAGATCTATCAACTCATCATTAAGTAGCTCGGATTGAGATTGAAGAAGTCTAACTTTAGTTTCCATCACTTGCAAACAAGTTAGCACTGACTGAAGTGTGGCTTTGTTCAATATCACTGTGTTGTCTTCAATGGTGTTTATTAGAGTGTTCAAAAACTCTAATAATTCGAGACTTCGAACCATTTCAAAACACTAAATGAGGTATCCTTGTGCAGGTAGATCCTGATTACAATTTGACTCGAAAGAAGAAGGCTTACTTGCAACTCGCTCACTTGAATTGCTCGCTTGAACTTCACTCTTGCTTGATTTTATTTCTAGCTCGCTTGTACTCGCTTGCTTGAAATTTTCTTGCTTTCTTCCAAGAAGTTGAGGATGTCCGATACTACCGAAAATGCACTCAAAACTTTGATGTTTAGAATGATTTGAGTTAAACTACTCAACCTTGTCAATTTTGACTCAAGATTACAATGAATCTTTGGTGTCTGGCTCAACCGATAATGCACCCAAAAAATTGCAATTCAATTTGATTTCAAAGATACAAGTAAACTTACAAAATGACTATTTGTAAAGTACAATAAATCTTGATTCTGAAGTTGAATTACTCTTCAAATTTGAATCTGTTGTCAATGCTTTTGAGTTCGACTTGAATATTAGCTTGTTGTGTCCATTGCTGCAATGATTTGAATTGCACATTTGATTAATTTTCGTTGCTTCTTGATTACATGCGCTTCATTGTGCTTGAATTTCATTAACTCGATTTGTAGTTTGTGCGTTTGATAATGTCAAAACTAGACATAAATCACCACATAAAGCAACCATAAGAAAATCACCATCACACAAGCACAATCGTCCTTAGACCTCCTTATTCAATTTCGAGACAGGTCTAGGATGAGAGCGACCACCAAAAAAATGATTTTATTATAGATATAACTTCTTATGACATCGCCCAAATACAATTATCTCTTAGCACTAAAGAGCAATTTCCTTCTCAGTGAGAGGTCAAACTTTCCTAATTAACTCAAGCCTTCCATGGTAGAAGCGGATGATACCCACCTCCGTTTTAATAATAGGATATCTAGTCTTAATGCCCACCGTTGGCAAGATTAATTATTTCTCCATTTCCACTACCAAGCCAACCAATGCCTTCATCATCATTTGCCTTAGTGCTTTAAGCCAAATATATAACAAATATATATCTTGCAAAAATTAAACTTTGATTTTTTTTTAATGAATCTGAAAATAATTAAAAATGGTACCTTTACCATATAGCCTTATGAGATTTTGGCGGTCACAGTTCACAAACCCAAGATTTTTGGGCCCTACGCAAAGGCAAATTGATGCAACACATGAGCAACTTTGATCAATATGCCAACACTTAAAAATTATGCTTGGTATTTTATCCCGAATTCGTTCACTTCAATTCTTATATCCAAAACATAATAATGGTAGCCGAATCTGATACTTCTAGTAAGTTTTGCAGATCAGATTAGCCACAAAATCAGATAAGTCAGACAGTTACAAGGTCTTGTCCAACCATATCTATCTTTGAGCGCCATCGAACAACGAACTCTGGCTTTGCTGGTGGCTTTCCTTCACACAGATAGCAAACACGCCTCCTTCATGCAGGCTCCATTCTGCGTAATCAGGCTCTTTGCTCGTCTATTGAAGATACACCATTACTCCACATATGTATGCATTCTCATTCAAGACTGTGCAGGCCTTTAGTCTCTTAGTTCTATGGCAAACTTGACACCTCGGTGTTGTGGATTATACAGTGGCATTTCCTTGTCTCTCTGTCTCGTACCGATATATTTGGCCAGAAGCGGAAACAATCATTTCATGGGTTCAAACAATAAACCGTTCACAACAGTGCATCACACGAATACATCATTCACCCTATAGATTTCATTACTAGTGCGAATTGAACCATAGTGTTGGAGCTCACACCTCGAAGAAATCGATATGTTGCACCTTTGCCAAAATGTTTAAACATAGCACGAAAGGAAACTACCTGAAGGGTTTTTCCACCATCTCCAGTGAAGTGCAGAAACATGTTCAAGATGGGATGTAAAAACTACAAAAATGTAGTCGAATCACATTTTTCAATATGCTCAGGGCCATACATGAGTATCAAACACATACCCACATCGTGTAACCTGACAAGAATCTCAGATCCAAGCTTGAATCCACATTTCTTTTAATGCAGACCAAATGATGATCAACTCCTCACCTCTTCATGCAATCAAATGGACCAACATTTTCTTATGGATCTTTTAATACTTAAGCAATAAACAAATCTGCATCAACCTGGTGGCTACAACAAAATCAACATCTTGTTCTTTTGTTGAAATTGGTAGCTGTCCCGTCACTGATTCTTCCGTAACAATTGTATTAACATCAATTTCAATGAATTGGGCATGAAATTTCATTGTTTCTCAGAATCCAGGCAACACACCAGCATCTACAAATCATGCTTGCTTGGAATAAGCGAGGATTTTGTTGACCAACAACAAGAAGCTCACATCCATCGAAGGAATAGTTAAAAATGTGCCCATTTTGGGTCAAATCGAGAAGATCAATCACAATCTGTCAATCCTCTCAATGACTTTGAAAATGAAATTGCGAAAAGAGCAAGATTGAACTCGTAGTTGGCATTCATTCAAAAACAAAATCATGGAGAATTTCTTCAATGATCATATTTTTCCTAACATAGCATCCCGATGTTTCCCTTGATCTCCGTGAAGGCGTGGAATAAATTCGTGGGGTTGTTCCAATAAAACGGGATTGACAACAAAGTTTGATTGAAAATAAATGGCCATTTCCATGTAGAAACTCGGCCAGTCTTTTAACTTCTCATCAGAAATGGCAACAACTAAGTCTCTTTGACCATTTAACAATGGCGATTCTATGAATGAGTGAGAAGGGTTGTTGCAAAACAAGTTGACACAACGAACTTCGATCTTTGGAAAAATATGCAAACACTATTGATCCTCTTTCAAAGACTTTGAAGCAATCGTTCGTTCATATCTACATAATGAACATTCTCTGCCTCTTGAAGAAATTTTATGCATCAACGGTTGTTTGTTCATTTTTTGTGGTTGTCGGGATGGAATACGCTGCACAGACCGAGCATATAAGAACATAACTACAATCACACACCATATAGTTAGCGACCGCTTCAGATCTATCAAACCAAATAAAAACTTGCAAAATCTTCATGCCAAACAACTGCCTGCTACACATCCAAATTGTTGATAATCATGCACATGCCAAACCCACAGAAAGCGTGCACACGCAGGTCCACCAATCTTTGCAAACACACAGTCACACAAATACATCCAACAACGACTCACGCTCTACAACAACGTCCTAAACGATATCTTTTGCAGATTTGCTCATTTATACAATTTGGATTTGGATGTAATTATGGATTTCATGAGCAATTATTAAGGCATTTTCCTTCTAATCTAATAGCAATTTATGGAAATTGCAATCTAATTTTTATTTCACAATAAAACAAAGATCCATGAACTAAGCAGATCTGAATACCATGTCACTAGATCATTGATCTAAAGGAATTTTTGACAGTTTGACATAGTGAACAATCATTAAAGGAAGTAGAAAAATCGACAGCTTGAAGCAACAACTGGTAATGGTCTCCCAATTGTTCCCTGTGACCTCATATTTTGGGCGATCTCCAGACTGCTTACAGATATTTTGGGTGATCTCTAGACTGACTTTAGATATTAATTCAGATTGCTTCAACAATGAGCCATTGGGTTGATCTTGCTGCATCAATCCATATCCATAATGCCAAAAATACTGGATTTCTAGATCACACACTAGTTCTTTGAAAAAAATATTGATCACCGAAAAACATGAACCATGTACAAAAAATGTTCACAATGGCAAAATGTAAATCAAAATTACCAGATCTCTTGGCTATGTTGTCTTCTTCATTGCATGTTCAAAAAAGGCGTAGATCTGCGATTTTGTTGATGTAGGCAAGCTCCAATCTATTACTACATATCTCCAACACCATAGTGGTAGGTCTTCAATTGCATATTTCAAACAAATTTACCTTCAATGGATCACCACCATGGATCTCAAGATTAACAAGCCCTTAAGAACTATAAGAGGCTCTGACTACAGTTCACCTTCCATGGAAACTACCATGGTGAAGCTATTAGGCCCTTAAGACCATAAGAGCTCTGATACCAATTGATAAAAAAATAGACAGGAATAACAAGTTGGCGGAAAAAGGCTCACTAGCCAACTCCAATTGTATTCACACCAATGGTACATATTTATAGTACAATGGGTGATGCCACCTCATAAATAGATTTGCTTTAGATCTTAAAATCGTGAATGATGACTAGGCTAGGCAATCTTAACTAACTCATTAATCATCACTTGAGGATATATTACTGATATCCTAAATGAATAATACAAATATAGGTGACAGTTAGACTTAGTGATTAGTAAGGTAAGTCATAGGCTAACATTTTTAATCTTGAATATGAGCTATAAAAGCATGTCAAGCAAGCCTAAAAGAGGGTTAAAAAATTGAATTTCAAGCAAGCTCATTCTCTTTAAGAATTTAGCCCATAAGGCATCCAAGAAACAAAACTTGAAGAGTTTGCTTCTTAACTCCCAAAGGAAGGAAAAAACCAGTAATGCAAAAAAATGAAAGAGAAAAAAAAACTAGTGATGTGAAAAGCCATAGAAACTATGCTCAGTATATGAAATAAATTATGCTCAATTAATCTAGCAAGTAGAAAATGGAATGCTTGGCCAAAAATGAGGTTGCATAAGAGAGTTTCAGGGTTCGATCAGTTGGGTAATGATACATTTCTTTGAAAAAAGTGAAAGAGCCATCACAAAATGCCAAGGCTTTATTCTAGGGTTGTCCATGAGTTTGGGGAACCCAAGTAACATGTGAATGAAATAAGAAATGACTTAGTTCTATGGGAGGCCATATGCCCTCCTCCATTCGACAAAAAATCTTGCTTAAAACTATAGAAACCATCTTCAATCTTGGTACATAAGGTCACTGGTCTCTCAAGAAAACCAAAGTGATTGATATTCAAAACCAACACAACTTATAAATTAATAAATCACTAAGTTAAAGAATGATTGAGGGAGATAATGGGATTCAAAGGGCAAAGACACCCTAAGGTGAGTGATTTCCTTATTCTTCTTTCCCATTGCTGAGTTGCAAGGGAGAAGGTACTGCTCAAGTGAGAAATCTGCATTATCTTACTTTTCATTGTTGACTTTAGTGAGCTAATTGACAATCTAAGGCAACAATATTATTGATCCTTCATTGTTAATATGGGCATGGTCCATTGATATTCCATAGAATCCCTAGTTAGGGAAAGTCTATTGATATTTCTTACACTTGACATGGTCTCTTCCTATTATATACATCTCAATCTAACATCTACATTTTATAGCTACTTCAATTTAATAACAATGAACATTTTGTGAAGATCAAGAGAGACAACCATGTATGTCAAGACTCAATATGTTTGTCTGTGCGTAGATAAATTTTGATCAAATAACATTAAGGCTTTGATTGTAGTTACAAGAAAAAATGATTGGGAACAATTTGATAGTGGTTTAGTAACCTCACTTGGTCACCTAGTTGGGAGCTATATTGTCACTTCACTCAATCTCCCTGGCTGGCCAATATTGCACTTCCTTTATATTTATAAGATAAATCTTATTTTTCTTTAAAAGAAAATAAAAACAAGAGATATAACACTTTAAAATACATACATTGACAAATTGAATTATAGTGGTTGATGGGGTCCATTAAATCAATACATAGATATTTGAGCATAAAGACATTTTAAACTTGTTTTATTAACCTTTACTTCAAATAGACGTTCATCACAATGATCTCTATTACCCCTCAAATTCTCGTGCAATTTGAGAGTTTCTTGTTAAAATATTTGATGTGCTCGTTTAACCATAGACAATATCTCAATATCGTTACCCAACCATAGGCACACAACCACCCCCGAGCACCTTAACCTTTGACAGATAGAATAATTCTGGAAGCAACACTAGAACCAAAGGTAACCAAGATAGTGCACCAAGCAGAGAATCCCAAAACCATAGACCAAGACCAATACCCATCTACAGTTGTTGTAGTTGCACTCATTCCTCTAGACTTGCACACTACTTATCTTGAGTGAGTGTGTGTGTGTGTCCAAATGAGCTCAAGCGCCCTCTATTTATAGTGCTCCTTGTCAACTGTCTAGGCTGACTTCTCCTTTTGGAGAGTAATACTTTAATATTATTCTTTTTATTGAGCCAACTGGTCTTCTAGGGTTTTTACACATTTGTTTAAGGTTTCTCGAGCTTCCAAAATATTCTATTCTAGTCAAAGGTCACACATGGAGGTTGATACCTCTCGCAACTATCATAATATCAACACTCCCTCCTAGCTAGGGAGGTATTAACTGTAATGGTCTCAAACACATCCATCCATTTCACATGGTATGGACAAGGCTCACATAGCCTTGCAGACCATTCTACAGGTAGTATCATCATAGCCACACATGCTATCTCATGATCACGTAGATCAAGTCACGAGCATCATCATCACTATCAATATCATCTGATAGCATCCTGGCATCAAAATATATCATCGTCTGCATCATCTCTCAAGGCCATACTCCATCTGAGTATTCAGGCATGATGTTGAATAAGTCATGTATTGGAGTCAGTACAATCAACATAGTGTCTCCCATAAGTCACTCACTCAACATAGTGATACAAGAACCGTTCTTCTAATCCGAACATCCGTCCTAGAAGAATGACTGTCCTAATAGATGTTGAAGGCCCTACAATGGGCTACAAGGACCATTCTCTCCACTGTATCATCTCTAAGCCATACTAGCATGATGTGAATGCATCATATCTAAGCTATACTGGCATGATGTAGAGTATCATCTACATCACCTCTAATCTATACAAGCATGATGTGAATGCATCATATTTAAGTTGTACTGGCATGATATGGAGTATCATCTACATCACCTCTAAGCCATACAAGCATGATGTGAATGCATCATATCTAAGTTGTACTAGCATGATGTAGATTAATGTCTCTGCGTCATCTCTAATTCATACTCGCATGGTGTCAATGCACCATCTTTAAGCTGTACCGACATGATGCGAGTCATCTACATCATCTCTAAGTTGTACTATCCTGATGATATTGCATCATATCTAAGTTGTACTAGCATGATGTGACTCAGGCATATGCATCATCTCTAAGTTGTACTAGCATGATGTTAATGCATCATATCTAAGTTGTACTAGCATGATGCATCTCAAGACATCTGTATCATATCTAAGCTGTACTAGCATGATGCGAAAGCATCATATCTAAGTTGCACTAGCATGATACAGATCAACACTCCCTCTCAACCAAAGGAGAAATCTCCACAAGTCCCAACTTGTCCCTCAAGTATGTAAACTTTATCTTGGACAGAGGCTTTGTCAAAATATCGGTTGTTTGCTCATCGATGGAGATGTACTAGAGAATCACTTCTCCCTTCTGTACTTTATCACATATACAATAGTACTTGATCTCAATGTGCTTCAACCTATCATGGAACAYGGGGTTCTCTGAAAGTTTCACATAGCTCCAATTATCATAATATATCACAGTCGAATCCAACACCTTATCAAATAGTCTAGAAACCAACTTACGAATCCATACTGCTTTTGTACAARCATCACAAGATGCAATATACTCTGCTTCTGCAGTGCTAAGTGCAACAGACTTATGTTTCCTGCTAGTCCATGATATCATARCAGAGCCCAAACATAAACATATACCATAAGTACTCTTTCTRTCATTTGCACTCTGTGCCCAATCTGAATCAATAAATCCATGCAGTTGTACGTCATTGTTTGAAGTATATCTCAAACCATAATTTAATGTCCCGTGAAGATATCTCAAAATGTGTTTTGCGACTATTCAATGCTCATGTATAGGTTCCACCTAGAACTAGCTCAACGTGTTCACAACAAAGCAAATGTTCAGTCGGGTATTAACCAAATACATCAATGATCCAATTAACTGCCGGTACAGGGACAAGTCTACTGGATCAGAATCAAAGTCTCTCAACTTCCTTAGATCTATCACCATGGGAGTTGCCATGGATTTGCAATCCATCATCCCAAACTTCTGAAGGATCTTTACAACATACTTCCCTTGCCCTAGGAATATTTCATCACACTTCTGCCATACTTCTGGTCCCAAATAATAATGCATGAGACCAAGATCCTTCATATCAAATTCAAAGGCTAAAGCCTAACTCCCTCTTACACTTAATAATGAGAGGCTCTGCACCTGTCAGAAACAAATAATCAACATTTAATAGCAGGACCACATGTGCATCATTCACAACCTTGAAATAAAGGTTTGGGTCAGCATAGCTCTTGGAAAATCCAAGTCTCATCAAGTAACTGTTAATTCATGCATACCAAGCTCTTGGAGCTTGTTTGATTCCATACAAGCCCTTCTTTAATCCGCATACATGGGTTTCTCTTGTGTGTACCTCAAAACCTTGAGGTTGCTCTGTGTATACTTCTTCCTCAATTAATCCATTGAAAAAAGCAGTCTTTACATCCATCTTATGTAAACTCCAACCCATGGATGCTGCAAGAGATATGATGGCTCTAATAGAGGTATATCCGGCAACTAAAGCAAACATCTCATCATAGTCTTCTCCCTCGTGCTGGGAAAACCCTCTAGCCACAAATCTTGCCTTGTATTTATCGATACTCCCATCTACTGCATCTTTATCTTGTAAACCCACTTTGAAGTGACTATAGACTTTCCTTCAGGTCTAGGCACAATTTCCCATACATCATTTTTCATGATGGATCAATATTCTTCCATCATAGCTTCCTTCCATTCTTTCTTCTTGACTTCTTCTTCAAAGGTGGAAGGTTTTGCATTGACAATACTACTCATGAGTGCCGCATAACTAGAGAATATTTTGGGCCTCTTGCTCTCCTTGAAGGTGCCAATGGGAGCTTTATGTCTTTTTGCTTCCTGTAAGGTGGATTCTAGCCATGCTAGTCATTTTTTGTTCTTGTGTACAACAATTGGTTCTACAGGTTCAAGTGGTTGGTCTAGTTCTTCACTGGGAAGTTCTAGAGAACATGTAATTTCTTCCTTGGGATCTTCATGTTCCTCTTCATCGTTGGATTCTATGGAATCTTCTATAAATTTCTTAAGGGAAATCTTCTCATCAAAAGTCACATCCCTGTTGATTTCAACCTTCTGTTGACTTGGGACATAGATTCTGTAAGCTTTTGATGTCTTACTATATCCAACGAATATGCCCCTCTTTCCTGAAGGTTCCAACTTCTTCCTTTTATTCTTGGGAACATGGATATAGACAAGACAACCAAAGATCCATAAGTGTTCCACACTTGGGTTCTTTCCGAAGAAGGCTTCTTCTGGAGTCATGTTCTTCAATATACAATGAGGACTTCTATTTTGAATATATACGGCTGTCATAACTGCTTCTGCCCATAGAAACATGGATAGATTCTGGTCATTCATCATTGCCTTAATAGATTCTTCAATGGATCGGTTCTTTCTTTCTGCCACACCATTCTGTTGAGGATTATGTGGGACAATTAGCTCCCTCCTAATCCCGACTGCTTTACAAAAGGCAACGAGCTCCTTAGAGGTGTATTCTCCTCCATTATCATTTCTTAGTGTCTTGATCTTCTTATCTGTCAAGTTTTCCACTTCAGGTTTGAATTCTTGGAACTTGCCAAATACTTCATCTTTCATCTTTAACATATACATCCAGGTCTTTCTTGAGAAGTCATCTATGAACGTCACATAGTAAAGATATCCTCCTAGAGACTTCATTGGCATAGGAACACATACATTTGAGTGTATCAGATCCAAGATCTCCTTGGATCTATTCTCACTGCTTGGAAATGGCTTCTTAATATTCTTCCCAAGTGCACATCCTCTGCAAACACCTCCATGCACTGATTATAGTTATGGTATGCCTACAACCATCTGCTTTAGAGATGGCAATGCTTGATAATGAAGGTGAGCATACCTTCTATGCCATAAATCACTAGGATTGAGTTCATCATGTACAAGAGCATGAGCATTCTGACCTAGGAGTTTATACAACTTCCTTCACGAATCCCAATGAATCTAGCATCTTCTATTTTTGAATCTTTAGACCATACAAGAACTTTTCCATCGACAAAGACTATTCTATCTTCTTTGTCTTCCAAGCAAGAAATAGATACTAAATTCTTTTTCAAACCAGGAACATATAAAATATTGCTAAGATGAACATTGTTACCTAATTCCATTTTGATAGAAACTTTTCCAATTCCCTTGACTGCATAAGAGTTCTTGTCTCCAAGTTCCACTTTATGAGATGTTTCCTTTTCCTTCATGCTTGAGATATTTTCACGATCACTTGTCATATGTCTTGAAGCTCCACTATCGATTAGCCACATGTCGTCTTCAAAACATCATGTAAGAGTTGAGTAGTAGAAGAAATAGGTTTCTTCATGCTTGGCTTTCTTTGAAGGTTCTTCATCATTGGCAACTGACGCATGGTGTCTTTCCTTTCTCTTCTTTGCTAGTTTAGAAAATTCTTTTTGTAGTGTCCATATTCATGGCAACCAAAACATTGTACATTTGACATATATTTATTATGATTGAATTTTTTTCTTGAGTCAAATCTTTTCTTACCTCCATGTCTCTTGAACTTTGTTGCATAGGCTTGAGCATCCTATTCCTTTTGAGATCTTCCCTTTGAGTTTATCATTGTCTCTTCTTGTGCGCAACAGGTCCAAAGTTCTTCCAGCGTTGGAAACTCCTTTCTTGTATTCATGCTTGCAACAAATGCATCCCATGGCCTAGAAAGACCATTAAGTG
>JZKD02S1797748.1:16306-30774 GCA_000966675.3 Picea glauca
TAGGACTATTTTAAGTCTTGTGGCAGTAGAAGATTTGCATCTTGAACAGTTAGATGTAAAAACAACTTTTCTCCATGGGGATTTGGAGGAAGAGATTTATATGAAGCAGCCACAGAGGTATAAGGTCAAAGGGAAGGAGAATTTGGTATGCAGGTTGAAGAAGAGCTTGTATGGCCTATGGAAAGCTCCAAGGAAATGGTATTTGAAGTTTGACAGGTTTATGACAGAACAGGGTTATAGTAGATGTCATTTTGATCACTGTGTTTATTTTAAAAAACTAGAAAACAAAAGATTTACTATCTTGCTATTGTATGTAGATGACATGCTTGTTATAGGGTCTAATATGCAGGATATAAATGTGCTCAAGAAGAAATTATCCAAATCGGTTGTGATGAAGGATTTGGGTGCTAGAAAGAAAATCCTTGGCATGAGAATAAGAAGAGACAAAAAAAATCGCAAATTGACATTGTCTCAGGGTGAGTACACAGAGAAGGTGTTGGAAAGGTTTAGAATGAAGAATGCAAAACCAGTTAGTACACCTTTGGCTAGCCATTTTAAATTAACTAAGGAAATGTGTCCCAAGACATAGGAGGAGATAGAATACATGTCTAGGGTCCCTTATTCATCAGCAGTTGGCAGCTTGATGTATGCAATGGTTTTCACAAGACCAGATATTGCACATGCAGTGGGAGTTGTGAGCAGGTATAGAATAATCCAGGTAAAGAACATTGGGAGGCAATAAAGTGGATTCTCAGGTATTTGAGAGGTAGTACTACTCATGCATTATGTTTTGGAGGTTCATACACTTTTTTACAGGGATATGTTGATTTAGATATGGCAGGTGATAAAGACAGCATGAGGAGCACCACAGGGTATGTTTTTACTATAGGTGGAACAACAGTAAGTTGGATTTCAAAATTGCAAAAGGTTGTTACACTTTCAACAACAGAGGCATAGTATGTTGTTGCTACAGAGGCTAGTAAAGAGATGATTTGGTTACAGAGGTTTATGGAGGAATTGGGAAAGAAGTAGGAGAACAACAGGTTGTACTGTGACAGCCAGAGTGCCATTCACCTTGAAAATAACTCATCCTTCCATTCGAAGACTAAGCATATACAGTTGAGGTACCACTTCATACGATCTGCCTTGGAAGATGGACATTTGAAGTTGGAAAAGATACACACTAGCCAAAATCTTGCAGACATGTTAACAAAGGGAGTAACCAGGGAGAAACTGAGTTCCTGCTCAGTTTCAGTTGGTCTTCAAGAATGAATATGAAGATGAGAAATTTTCTAGGTCTAAGAAGGTTCAGAGTCCAACATAAACAACAATGGTGGAGTTGTTGAGATCAGTCTCCAAGTGGGTGATTGTTGGTTGTGGAGCCCGATTATCTTCCCAATTCATAGGTCCTTGCTTTCAACCGTGTTTATAACCCATGAAGTATTTACACCCCAGAAGTATGTACACTCTTCCACGCGGGGGAGTGCAGAGGGGGGGTACCCCCTCTGTGGGGTCTAGGGGGTCTGAGGGCAAGCGGACCCCCAACGGGGGTTCGGGGGCGAAGCCCCCGAAGGAAAAATTGCCTTGTAAATGTATATTGTAATTTCATTGTAAATCTGGACCGTTCATTATAAGGTCGTAGATCTAATGGTAGAGATCATGTTAGGGTTTTTTTCCCTAGAAGGAAACCCTCTTTTATGAGGGAAATGTATTGCAGCGATGGTTGACGGTGAATATTGTATTATGAGAGAGGAGACTGTGAGATAAAGAAGAAGAAGTTACATCGGGTTTTTCTATAGGTTGTATCCCTTCATTTGATGGATAATAATAAAGGAAGAACCTAGCAATTTCTCTGGTGGACGTAACCCACACTGGGTGAACCACGTAAATCTGTGTCTCTCTTGTATTGTGTATCTTCTGTGTTTTGTTTTCTGCATTTGTTTTATGTTATTTCTCCGCGGTCCTATTTTTCTAACACTCGACCTCTTTTTGGGTCCTTTTTGGGATTTGGGAATATGTAATGGGTATGGGAATGTCGGAGCATGGGTTTACCCATGCTTAGGCATATTTTGTAAAGCATAAATAAGTAGCTAGGTGACATAAGTAGCCTAGACGATAAGTTAAGTGTTAAGTGCAAGTATGGTTTGTAGATGCTCTCTGCATATTGTGAGAAACTTGTAGAGCTAAGTGAAAGTGGTTGTAACAAACTGTGAAAGGCTTTGTGCTAGACCTAGCTTGGGGAAGGAGGATCTGGTGAGGTGCGCGCAGATCTCCTGTCCTATCCAGAGTAGGGGTTTTGTGGCTCTGTGCATGTATATGAATGATTGAAGCTAATAAAGAAGAAGAGTTGGTGAACGTAGCCCTAGGGTGGGGATGAACCATGTAAATACTATGTTATTCTGCTCTGTGTGATGTTCTGATGTGTTTATGTCTTTACTTTCTAAGTGCTTTGATATAGATAGATAGATCTGTTTGTGCTTTGTGCTTATGATGACCCTGGATTCTAGATCTGACCTATGTGAACTTTATTAGTGCTCGAGTATGATAGATCTAATCTATTTCTTTATGCTAAGTGCTTAAATACATTAGATTAGGGTGAATGTTGCGATGCTCTGTTTTCTCTGCGGAGTAGATATTGGTTAAATAATGATGAACTAATGGTGCTAAGTGATCTATCAAGTATTATAATCAAATATATATGTCCCAGCTAAGGTTGTAGACACCTGAGTCCTACAACCACCCCCGCCTCTACCTTAGGTGAGACTTCATCTGCTTCAGAGGTGTTGCCGAAAGGGACGATAGTTAGGGTTTTGTTGGTTCTTTGTTGTAGCGTTGAACCCTGGTTCTACCCCTGTGCCAATAGTCTTCATTATGGACATATTTTGAACCATGTTTGCATGAGAGTTTCTCTCCCTCTTTCTTGACTGAAGCATTATTTCTTCCATTTCCTTTGAATTTCCTCTTTCCCTTGTCTCCCTTAACAAATGGATTCTTGCTTCCCTCTTGAGGTTCATTCCTCCCTCTTGCTTCCAAATGAGTTTCATGTGCAAAAAATTCATCTAGATTTGTAGGATTAAACATAAGTATTGTGTGCCTCAAGTAGCTATGCAATCCTCCAATTTATTTGAGTAAAATTTCTTGAGAAGATAAATCTATACCCAAAATCAAAGCTCTTCTTCTAAATTCTTGAGTGTAGCTTTGCACACTTTTCCCTTTATAGCTTGTCAAAAATATTTTCAATCCATAATAGATTTTTGCATGTATGCTAATGGATAAAATTGTCTCTTAAGTGCAACAAAAAAATCATTCCAAGAGGATAAAACTTTACCATATTTCTTCATGTCCTCTTGAGTTTTGGCTTCCCACCAAATGAGTGTTGCACTTTCCAATATAAGAGAAGCAAGTTGAATCTTAGTTTCATCATCTTTGATTCTTTGTATCCTACAATACACTTCAATCTGATGAATCCAATTATCCAATTTCTCAACATTTACCTATCCATTGAACATAGGCAATTCAAACTTAATATCAATCTTAAGCAAAGGCGTTTGTGGAGGAATTTTACCATGTTATTTTGGAGAATTTGGAGGTGGTTGTGAAGGGGTAGAAGAAGTGGAAGATGGAGGTGAAGGAGGTGGAGTATCACCATTCCCTCCATTTCCTTTTGGAGTTTTATCACCACTATATTCATTACCTCTTGGAGTGTTTGAGATTTCACCTTGCAACCTTGCATTCCTTTATTTAAATAAAACTTTCACCATTTCTGTCATATCATAAAAAAAAATTCTGAAAGTTTCAACTTCTGAAGTAAGACATTCATGAATCTTCTCATGAGCCATACTTGGTGAATATCTCCTTGAAGCTTGAGGTGATTGTGTATTTCTCCTTCTTGAAGGTTGAGAACTTGGATCTACAAGTTGACCTTCTCCTCTTGTGAGATTCAACCTTGTAATCATCAGAAAACAAACACTTGAAACCAATCAAACCTTCAAAAACCTATGCTCTAATACCAACTTGATTTGAAAATGAAAAAGGCTTGGGTCTCTTTAAAATTTCATCCTGGAAAATAGGATCAAGTTGCAAACTCATAAAAATTAATGATTTTTTACGTAAACATGAGAAACATAAACAAACATAACATCCATCAATAACAAGCACATTAACACAAAAAAATGATAAAGGAGTTCACCCATCTCTTGGGATACATCTCCTGGTCCAACTTCCAATGAATCATTTTCATTAATGCTCAAAGTGTCAAAATCAGTGCTTTAAAATGCTCATGATGAAAAAGAGATGGCTTCAATGGCTCCATAATGTCCAAAAACCCCTAGTTGGGCTCTTTCTACACCTGGTTTGGCCAAAAACTGAGAAAAATACAATTCTGGATGTTTTCCCCCAATAGCTTGTTGTCTCTTCTCGCCAAAAAACACATGTGTGTGACTAACCTGGCTCCCAAGCATTTCTTGTGCCAAAAACCCATCATGCACACCCATTCCACAAATGGTGTCAAAGTGTCGCACCATTAGGAGGCGTATGAACCTTTTCTGATGGAGGTGTCGGTCACATGGCCCATGTGGTCGGGTGCCGACCTAAAAAGTAGCACCCATCAACCTACTCGTTGGAGCCTCCACGCATTGGGGGTCATATGGAATATGGTATGTAACTAAGGTTTGTGTCTAAGCCTCGACTCTTTCTCCACCCAAATGTACCATTGTCTCAAACTTAAATATTAGTTCAAAGTTATAAGGTTAAGAAACAATGTGTAGGTGGGCTAGTGGCCCGACCTACGCGAAGACTATGCCGAAGGTGGAGGTCCTGGGTTTGACCCCCACAAACTCCATAAAATTTTAACCAAAAAACTAATGACAGGGTGCCACATGGTGGCCCCTGGTTGGGCCACATGGCACCTTCCCATTCAACCACCAAATGACACGTGTCGACCATAAATTGGTCCACGTAAACCACTTCCACATCAACTACCAAATAATCACCTTTCCATGTCACCAATACGGTCCCATGCCATGTCAATAGTACGGTCTACATAGTCAGACTATATAGAATGTATAGGCTATACAATCAACATTTTTTTTTCTTGTTTGGCAAAGAGGATAGAATGCGATATCTCTCGCATACGATGTTTGTTTGAGGCTGTTCAAGTTATGTTGGGTTTGTGAGGACAAGATATGTGCCATGAATCCATTTTTGATCAATTCCAATAACTTTGGTTTTTGAGGATATTTTGATCCCTTGAATCATCCACCACTGCTAGTGCTCAAGGTATAAATACAAGATAGCCACATGAAGTTTAATTAAGTCATCAATGATGCCATGTAGTGAAATATAGAGTTCCATTTGGGTAACCTAGCCAATAGGGTTGGAGCCATAAAATTTATTCACATACACTTTAGGAAGGCACATATCATGAACAAAGGGGTTAGATTAAGGCCCCATTATATCAAATCATTCAACTCCATATTGGTGGAAAAACAGTTCCTTGAGGCGAGTTTCCTTGAATTTAGTAAAAAATTGGGATAGCTAGTCAGGAAAATTTTCCAATTTGTCGAGCTTGTCATAAACTATAACAATTTTTTTTATCAAAAATAGCTTGGATGTGCTCAAATTTTCTTTGCAACTCATCACATAGATTTTCCAATTTAGCAGCGCAGTTTCCATAATATTGGTTGCAAGTATCCATTTGGATGGGGTGCACAAGAAAAATGGTATTGGAGGTTGGGGCTAGTGATGCAGAGGCAGGTTAATGGGGCTAGTGCCTCCACAAAAAATACTTACTGGAGAGTTGTACCAATGTGTTCAATGTGTATTTCTGAGGCTATTGAGATATGAAACTAGTAATGGGGCATGGTTCCACACAAAAAAAATGATTATGGGAGAGGGGGGAATCGATGATCAACATGACACAAGAATTCTATAGAGATAGGTGTTGGAATATTGACCAATACCAAGAGGGGGGCTGAATCAGTATTGAGCACTTTTTACTATTTATTAATCATAACACATGAACATTAATAATATCAGTATTATATCATTTATGATTGCATTGAATATATCATGAGAAGTACCAATCGAAAATACATAACAAATAATCACAAATACATAGTAAACTATAATTTACGTGGAAAACCAAATGGGATAAAACTACGTAATTCTTTCATATATATCAAAGATTACATTCATAGGAAGCACCAAATTCCAAATTCTCCAACACCAACTGGAAGGAGGCTCCAACCCCCTATTTACAAGCTCCAATATGAAGGAAGCTACAAATACCTAGATTCTCTAGCTACAAGTGGAAGGAGGCTCCAACCCCCTGATTTACAGGCTCCAACATGAAGGAAGCTCCAAATCCCTACCTTCTCTGGCTCCAACCCGAAGGAGGATACAACCCCCTTATTTATAGACTCCAACCCAAAGGAATCTCCAGCTACTTATATTCTTTGGCTCCAAATAGAAGGAGGTTATGACCCCCTTTACTTGCTCCTTTATTCTACCCTAAAATATAAGTGTAGACTTAGCCTGGCACCAACTTTGTCACTGATAATCAACCTGATACTAATAATCAATCTATTACCGATAATCAACCTATCATCCAACCTTCATTCAAGTTGTTACTATACTTTTTACTATCTCCATTACTGTCACTGTCATTGTCACTATCACTATCATTAATATTTATATCTCATCATCAACATTATCACCAATAAGACTAGATCCATTCTCATAAATAATACGCCAAGACCATCACCAAGATATGCATAAAATCATATGCTAATACATGTGTGAAATATCATCCATGTAACAAGCATGTGCTATATCCATAAACCATGTGCCAATATATTCCTCAAACGTGTTCCATAACATTCATCAACCATGTACTAAATCATGTACCATAACATCCATCAAGCATGTACTAATATATGTACCATAACATCCATCAACCATGTACTAAGGTATGTACCATAACATCCATCAACCATGTACTAAGGTATTTACCATAACATTCGTCAACCATGTACTAATATATGTACCATAAACTCCATAAACCATGTACCAATATGTGCCTCAAACATGTAAACATATACCAAAGTAAATCTCAAACTATGTTCCCAATATCCAAGATGCTCCTCAAACCATATTCCAAAAGCATGCCTTAAGTATGTGCCAAACCATCCAAGATATTCCTTAAGAATATACCATAACCATCAAAATAGAACACATAGAAATGATACCTTTAGTCATGTAGCAACTTGGTGTATGTGATCACATAACTTCAAACCTTCCTCAACTTCAGCAACAAGAGAATAACATATTCGTCAAAATTTACCTCAGTCTCGTGAGACCAATTTTTGGATTAGTCAAAAACTCTAACTTTAAGAAAGCATAGCTCCATACCTATAATGAACAAAGGTCTAAAAATTGTATCCAATATTCTTAAATATCTTCTCTGAAATTCCTCCAAGTTTCACTCCTTGAATCATCCTTGAAAAGGAGTTATAGAGAAAATGGAAGATCTTGTTGAATTCTAGCCTATTCTGGAGAGAAAACATGTAGAGCATGTCATGCGCTAAATATTTGATATATGATTATTAAAAGAACACAAAGTATACTAAGGACTATGTTATTTACAATGCAATTTGTCTCACATAAGTTTGAGCCTCTATGAATAAGTTATGATTATTTTTCTTAGAACACTTGTTTGAGACATGTTTCAGAACTAGTCAAAAACCCTATCTTCCACATAGTGTATCTCCAAACATACAATGGACCATAGGATTAAATTGTTACCACATGTACCTTAATATGTCATTTCAACATCCTCAAAGTTTCACTATCTAAATAATTGTATAAAAAGAGTTATGACAAAAATGGTAAAATGACCTTTAAATAACAGACCCTATAACACATCATCACAAGACTTCATCTTCCCTTGGAATTTCTTCCTTCTTCACTTCATCTTCCCTATGAAATTCACTTAACATATCCTTGGTTACCTTAGATAAAAATTACTTGAGTTAATGTTACAAATGAACTCTTAGGTGCCTTATTTATACTAGATATGACACCCTCTTTTTGTAAATGTATTGAACCTGCACATAATAGATCTAGTTAAAAAATGCAACAAACATTTGTAGAGATAACTTGAGAAAGAAGAAGCAAGAGAGAAAGAATGGAATATTTATCATTAATCGTAATGAATAATGAATAATTTACACATCATATACTCTGTATAACTCAATCAATGTGCATTGGAGGAGAGCCAATGCATCATAGTGGTGGTCTAGAGTGATCTGGACACACACCAACAATTACAGGAGTGAACTACCACCTAGTCTAGTCTCTTAGGCATTTACGGGAGTGAACTTCCACCTAGCTGAGTTAACTAGTCAACCAGTCTTCAATTAACTAACTAAAACTTAGTGTAGTGAGGAGTAGATGAAGGAATCAAGGGTAATGCGTCAGTCTAGTGATAAAACCAAGGATAATGCATATTAGCATGGTGATGATCCCAATGTTGCATGGTGACAAAACCAATACAACATCTAGACTCAACTCAACTAGTCAAACTGAAGTGTCAACTAAAGAGAATATTCTCTGCTAAACTTTAAGAGACTGAATAATGACTAATAAACATAGAAAAAAACTTATTACCTTAGGAAACATAAATCCTAGGTGTGTGTGAAGTAACTCCAACACCCCCCGTGAACATTACTATGGTGAAAATAAAGAATGGGTCTCGACAATGAGGCCATGTTAGGTACCCAAATACAAAAGATACACTGAAATAAAGTGAGGAAAGAGGGAAAACCTCATGGAAAAAACCCCCCCTCAAGGTACAATGCATGTAAAAAGAAGAATTGACAGTTGCTAGGAAACTATGTCCTTCACTCTATGACGACTTTGCAGAGAGTGGAACTTCTTCTCAGTGAAGGTCTTGGTGAATATTTCTACCATATATTTTGCTAAATGACAAAACTTTATTTCGATGATCCCCTCGTGTACTAAGTCTCGGATCTAGTGCATGTGGATCTAGATGTGCTTCATCCGCTACCTCTGAACTGGATCTCTGCAGAAATTCAGAGTGCTCTGGTTGTCACACCAGATGACGATCGACCAATGAAATTGAATTCCCAACTCAGTGAGAAAATGTTGTAGCCACATAGACTGAATGGTTATGTTAACTACCCCTTTGTACTCTACCTCAGTTAAAGAAAGAGAAATAACATCCCACTTCTTTCTCGACCAATAGATAGGCCTGGAACCAAGACTAGGTGAGTAACTAGATGTGGACTTGTGATCATTGTTATCGCTAGCCCAGTCAGAGTCAATAAACTTGATGAGATATAATGTATATTATATTTCATAATGAATCCCAAAGGTGATGGTTCCCTATACATATCGAAGGATACACTTTGCAACCTTCCAATGTAGCTCATGCATCTCCTGCATGAACCTGGAAACTATGCCCACTACATAGGAGAGGTCTGGTTTGGAGTTTGTGAGATACAACAAGCTCCCCACTAGTTGTCTGTATAGTGTGTTGTCAACTAGTGGAGTATCCCCACCATCCTCAAGTTTGACTCCTAATAGGAAATGATTTAGAGAAGACTTTGAGTCTATCATATGAAATCTCTCAAGGAGATCTCATGCATACTTGGAATGAGACAGTTTGATGCTTGATTCACCCTGATTGATCTTGAGTCCAAGGAAGAAGTGTAGCGGACCCATGTCCGTCATCAAAAACCTGTCATGTAGAATCCTCTTGATTGCAACAATCACTGAAGTCAAGCAATCGGTGATCAAAAAATCATCAACATATATAACTAAGAGTAGAATTGAATCAATCGTCCTGAGCATGTAGACATTTGAGTCTGATTTACTACATACAAAGTTTTGTGACAACAAGTAGGAGTCCATCTTGGCATACCATGCCCTCAAAACCTGTTTGAGGCCATAAATAGACTTTTTTATTCGACAGAATAAATATGAGTCATGCATAAATCCCTGGGGTTGCTCCATATATATCTCCTCAGAGATATCACCATGAAGAAATGCATTGTTCACGTCCATCTTATAGACTTTCTATCCCTTGGTCACCGCAATGGAAAGTGCCAAATGTATAGAATCCATGTTCACTACTAGAGCGAAGGTCTCATCATAGTTAATGCCATACACTTGTTGAAAGCCTTTGGAAACAAGCCTATATTTGTATCTACTAATATGTCCATCCGCTACACTCTTGTTCATGTAGACCCATCTGCATCTAAAAAGTTTCCTTACATAAGGAAGTTGAACCAGATTCCAAGTTTGGTTCTTGAGGAGGGAGTTGTACTCCTCCTGCATGGTAGATTCCCAAAAGGGATTTCCAACAGCCTCTCCATAAGAATGTGGATCTGAAGACTGAACTGATAAAATATGCCTAGAGGGAAATGGTTCAGTGGAAGTGAGTGCAATAGGAGACTCATTGAAATTAGATTGAGTCCTCCTAGTATCAGCTGGATCACCAATAAGATCCCCTACATCCTGAAGAGTAGTTTGTTCCCACTTGGGCCTCTACTCTGGCTCTTCATCTAAATATGGATTCTTTGAATATGCATCTGAATGTACTAACTCTATATTTGGATCATTTGAGTCCTCTGAATCAGAACTCTCTTCTGAAGAATTGTTGACATGAGCATGCTCATCATCTCAGACAGGTGGAAGAATGAAGGTGCTTGCATGCGGTTGTTGAGGTACATGAGAGACACTTTCCTCAAATTGGAAAATTCACTCAATGATGAGCTGGTTTGAGGAAATATCAATAAGTCTTTATCCCTTCACACCGTCGGGGTATCCAACAAAAATACACTCAATTCTCTGTGGATCAAGTGCCTTCCTCTTTTCAGAGGGAACCCGGGCCCATGCACGTGAACCGAAAATATGAAAGTGGGTCACTTCCGATTTGAGGCCGCTCCAAGCCTCATATGGGATCTTATCCATGACATATATGTGGGGAGATATGTTTTGGATGTAGGTTGCACAATTAAGTTCTTCGGCCGATAGTCTCTATGGTAGTGACTTTTCATGTATCATGGAAGATGCCATCTCTTTTAGAGATCTATTTTTCCACTCAGCAACTCTGTTTTGTTGCAGAGTATAGGGAACTATGTGCTGCAACTGAATCCCTGCCTCATAAAAAATATTCTGGATCTCATGATTGAGATACTCTCCCCCATTATCAGTTCGGAGGACTTTGATTTTCTTTCCTAATTATGTCTCAGCCAGGGATTTGAAATCTTTGAGGTGTTGAAAGACCTCAGATTTTTTCCTAAGAAAGTAAATCCATGTGAAGCGTGAGAAATCATCAACAAAAATGAGAAAAAACCTCACTTTTCTAATAGATGGATGTGGAAAAGGACCCATGAGGTCACTATGGATCATATCTAAAGGAGAGGAAGATCTTTGAGTCTTTCCTTTGTCGAATTTCTCTTGAGGGTGTTTTTCAAGAACACATCCCTCACAGACTCCTTTGGAGAAATGGATGTCTGGTAGACCATCAACCAATATTTTCTTGCTAATTTGTTTCATATATCTGAAATTCAAATGTTCAAACCTTTCATGCCATATCCTACCACTTTCATTAACATGGGTAAGCAGTAGAAAAAAATATGGTTCAATACATTCATAAAATGTATACAATCTAGATTGAATATTTACGTCACCGGTAGAAAACCTGGAAATTGTTTGCATGTCATAGATGTCCACTCAATTTTATGTGAATATGACTTTCTTTCCAGTGCCAGAATTCACCATCTGATACAAGGAGAGAATATTGACATAAATTTTGGGAGCGTGCAACACATTCTCGAAGCTTTCGTTGGTGAGTTCAATCCTTCCTTTGCTGGTGACCTTGACTGTTTTGGGTATGTGTTATATTATTTGCATGAGTAGTAGTGTATGTGTTGCGTCAGGCACGTGGGGGTTCGGGGGTGGAGAATTGTTTTTTTCCTCGGGAAACATGTCACATTTTTTAGCGGTTTTTTGGCACATGGATTTTGCCAATGGTTTTCTATTTTCGGTTAAGGAATTAGGGTTGTTGACTAATCCAGTTCATTGGGTTAGGGTTTTGGATGCCATTGGCTCATATATGTATATTGTATTGTAAATTATGTAACACAATGAATGAATATAGAATATGTTGGTTTTCCCGGTTTGGGTTTCTAGGGAAAAAACCTTTGTGTAATGTTTGTATTTTCCATTGTATCTTTTCTGTTCTTTTACTGAAAATATGTTTGTAGTGAATATTGTACAAAGTTAAAATCTACATTTGGTATCGGAGCTTTGTTGGCTTCAGGGGGACACCTTTGTGGTCAAGGGTTTGGCTTGGGACTGTGATAAGCCTTGTTATAGTGAGAGATCTGTGGTATTGATTTTTTAGGTGAAAAGAAATGACAAGCAATTTGAAGATAGAGATAGAGAATTTTAATGGGAAAATTTTTGAGCTATGGAAGCTCAAGATGGAAGATTTGTTGGTGAACAGAGATCATTGGATCGTGGTAGATACCGATACTGCACCTACAATAAATTCAAAAAATGAATGGAAAAATTTGGATCAGAAGGCAGAGAGCACAATTTCACTGTGTCTCTTAGATTCAGTATTACTGAATTTGTCAAAAGAAGCTACAACCAAGGATTTATGGGATAAATTGGGGAATTTGTATCAGTCTAAGTCCCTAGTAAGTAAACTATTCCTAAGAAAGAAGTTGTATAATCTGAGGATGAGAGATGGAGACTCGATGGCAGAGCATTTGAACGCTTTCAATACTGTGGTAAGTTAGTTAGTATCTGTTGAGATTAAAATTCCAGATGAAGATAAATATATCAGTTTACTTTTTTCTTTACCGGACTCATGGGATAGTTTGGTTGTGGCCATATGTAGTAATATAACTGCCTTGAATTTTGATGAGGTGGTCTCATCCTTGTTGTTAGAGGAGATGAGAAAGAAGAATATGGAAGGACAGAGAACAAACGCATTATTTGCAAGAGGACGTTCCCAAGAAAGAAATAGATCTAAGTTCTAAAGTGGTAGATCTAAGTCTAAGGGTAGATATAAATATCCCGAAAAGTTTGTAAAGGTATATTGGATATGCGGAAAATAAGGGCACTACAAGAAGTAGTGTAGATCCAAAATTGAGAAAAAGAAGGGATCCGAAGAATCTCCTTCTACATAAGAAAATACCTCCAAGGAAGAAGGAGGGGATGTGTACTTGGATTCTTCAAGAACACATGCAGATCATGAGGCATGGTTGGTTGACTCTGGTGCATCCTTTCATATAACTCCTCACAGGGAGTGGTTTTGTGAATATGAAAAATATGATGGAGGTAATGTTTTCTTAGGTGATGATTCGACAACCAAAATCATAGGAAGAGGAAAAGTCAAGTTGAGGCTCATAGATGGAAGGATTAGAACACTTCCTAGTGTTCTGCACATCCCAGTTTTGTCCATAAATTCATTTCTATAAGAAAAATGGATGATGCAGGGGTAAAAACAATATTTGAAAAGGAAACCTCTAGGATGGTTCGAGGAGAAATGGTGTTGTTGAAGGGAGTTCAGTTTGGAAATATGTATAAGTTGCAAGGAAGCACTATTAGTGATGGGTGTAATAGTTCCATTATTCCTGATATTGGAGTTGAAGAAGAAAGAACTCCTATACTATCTGGACAAAAGGTTATGTTGTGGCATCAAAAGCTGGGGCATATTGAAGAGAAGGGTCTTCGACTACGACACGGTAAAGGTATGGTTGAAGGTATGTATAAATTCTCTCTAGATTTTGATTTCTATGAACATTGTCTATATGAGAAGAATAATCAGGTAAGATTCCCCTCTGGTGCAACGAGGGTAGAAGGAATTTTACAACTAGTTCACAGTGATGTTTTTGGACCTGTGTCGGTCCCATCATTAGGAAAATTTGTGTACAATGTCTCATTTATAGATGAATTCTTGAGGAATACTTGGATATATTTCCTCAGGAAGAAATATGAAGTCTTTGATAGGTTTAAAGAGATTAAGGCTCTTGTTGAGAATCAAACAGAGAAAAGAATTAAGGTGTTGAGGACAGATAATGGTGGAGAGTTCTACAGGAATGAATTTGAAGAATTATGTAAGAAGTGTGGTATATCAAGGCAGAAGAATACTCCATATACACCTCAAGAGAATGGATTTGCAAAAAGGATGAAGATGACGCTGATGGAAAAAGAAAGGTTCATGCTCAGTGGTGTCAAGTTAGGATAAGAATTCTAGGCAAAGGTAGTGGGTACTGCATGTCACCTTGTCAACATATCACTGTCATCAGTGCTATATGACAAGACTCCACAAGAGGTATGGACTGGTAATAAACCTTCTCTCACACATCTCAAGGTATTTGGTTGTGATGCATATGTTCATGTTCCAAAGGAAAACAAGAGTAAGCTAG
>JZKD02S1797748.1:45976-76508 GCA_000966675.3 Picea glauca
AGCACCCACTAGAAGGAAGCACCAACTCCCTGAATATTCCAGCACCAACTGGATGGAAGCACCAACTTCTAGTTACACAGGCTCCAACCTGTATAACAGAGAACACTTGTTCTCCCTTGCACCACTCTGCCACCCTGATTTCTCTGGCTGCAACCAAATGGAAGCTACAAATTCCTTTGTTCAAGCTCCCACTTGAACCTCTGAGGACAACAGTCCTCCCAAGCACCTCCCAACCTCCCTAGAATATGAATGGCTAAATAAACAATCAACTTTACAGATAAATCAGTTCTTACCAATCTTTCTTTGTTCTATAAATATGGTCTTCTACACACTGTTCTGTTGCTCCTCTCTTCCTCTGTCTGTTCAACAGCTATGCTCTGCATCAACTCATTCTCTCATTCTGCTCATCTTCAACTTATTCTGTCATTCTGCCCTTCTTTTGCTCTTTCTGTCGTTCTTCTCTACTTCTTCTCTGCGTTTTATCTCACTCTGCACATATGCTCAATTTCATACTGTGCATGCTCTCCTATTTTCTTTCTTATAGTTTCATTCTTTTTCATCTAGAACAACCCAATGTGCACAATCTGTCTCTTTTTCTTTTATACACCCACACGGCGGTTCAACTTCCCATTTCCTTAGGCAAAACAATGACAACTTTCCTAGCAACTGAAGCGCTAACTAATTAACAATCATGAGTCTGTTTCACTTAACATATTCGTAACTGGGGAGTTAATCTATGAGAAAGAACAATAACCCTCTGATCACATTCAAGTTTTATCCGCACCATTGGATGACCTTTATTATTCTTGCCTTTTTAAATCGGGTTTCGGCATTTCGGCATTCCTGTGCGCAAGTGTCTAGACACTTCATGTCACGATCTCCAAAAATCTGAAATGGAGCTTATCTGAACTGACTCCTTCTCTTCCTGTCACCAAGGGTTGTGACCACAACCTTATGCATAAGACGCTTTCGTGATTTCGCATATCGCAAATTCATAATTCAAGTTACTTTGTTTCTTTTGTCTCTCCATATTGTGATTCACGAAACTCTGACACGGAGTTGAACCAATGGTCCAGATATGAACTTGTTTCAACGACTACGATAGGATCATGATATCGCATTGTTGATGGGCGAAATTGACCGTCCGTCAACTGAGAGAGTGGAACCGGTTCAGGGTTGTCTAATAATCCAAGCCGTTTGGAATGAACCACCTTGACAGGTTTAGCGGCTCCGTTAGTCGATCTAAGGTCCTAAAAAAACAAAAAAAGAAAACTAATCTAAACTAACTAATCTAACTAAAACTAAATAAAACAAACAAAACTAACTAACAATAAACAAAACTAACTAATAAACTAATCTAATTAAAACTAACTATTAAACAAACTAAGTAATCTACTATTTACTAACTACTAACTAATATTATACTAATTCTAACTACAGACTGTAATATAACTTATTCACAAAATATACAATATTGACAATTTACAGATTTGATTAAAACCTAAAAAACTCATTAAAATTCTACCGTAAGACAGAGAAAGATATTTTTGTTGATTTTATGATTTTATGAACAAGAAATAAAACTTACTGAATTTAAACAATCTAATATACTAACTACACATATATCTAACTAAAATACTAACAAATATACTAAACAAATAAACAACAAACTGACCTGGAAACGCTCTAGATTTGTCCTGTGTGTGATGACTGTTCTAGCAGATCGGAGGAAGGAAACTCGCATCGAATAATCCAGAAGCTTCTCGTAAAGGATATCTGCAACACTCTTTAAGTTTGTTGACAGGACAAACAAGACATAAAAATCATAACAATTATATGATTTATAAATCTCTACAATAAGGTAAACCTGTTATGCAAAGACTTATATAGAATAATCCAATTGATGAAGAAGAGAAATTTGTCATTCATAAACTGAATCAAGTAATTTCTATGTTTTTAAATACTGGAAGAAATAAGATATGGATCATATTAATTAATTCATCTCATTTGCACAAGACTAATATAGTTAAAGTAGACATTAATCAAATGCAAATTGATAACATAAACATGAAACAAAAGATTGATATTATGAAAGCTAAAGTTGTAGTAGAACATCAATTTATGTCTCAGTTTGCATTAGAATTCCATATCCTTGTTCTCCCACGAATGAGGATGATCCTTCTTACAAAAAATAATAAGCATTTAAAGGTTTTCCACGGGGTAAAACCTCCCTGTGGAAGTTGTAAAACTGTTTACATGAAATCTGGGAGATATCCCAAAGTTGTCTAAACTAGGAAACTAAAATAAAACTAAAACATCCAAATATCCTCTAAACTGTCTATCAAATCCCATGCAATTCGAATTCACATGAAAAGGACCAAAAATGAACAAATTAGAAGGATCTTTTATTAATAAATGATAGAAAATTTAATTCTTTTGACTAGCTACAGAATCCTCTGATTTTGTAGCTAGTCTAAATAAAGATACAGAATCATAATTGAAATAAATTAAAAATATTTTAGGGAGATTTAATTCAATTATCATCCAATAACCATTCAAAAACGATTTATTCAATTGGAGCTTGATAAACCATTTGAAATCAAAACAGAATCATAAAATCATTCAACTCTGTTCGTTTAATCACCACAGAATCGGGTCTAAAAGAATCATAATCAAACAGTCGAGAAACCATTTGATATCCAATGCAATCAATAAAAACCAATCTTATGCGTTTGTTATGCCGTTTTACCAATAGGAGATTGATCGAATCGAACAAGATCGTTTACAATTCATTATGGTTGTGTTGACACAGCACACGAAAATGTAACAAAGTGTAACAAAATGCATACGAGATATCTGATCATTCATTTTTGCAAACAGAGGTAAGCACGATTGATTACATTCAAACGAATCGAAATCGAATTTGGTAAAAACAACACAGTCAATCAATTCGTTTCATAACCAATCAAAATCAATAGTTGTGAAATCGTTTTGATATCAATTGAAATGATTATAATCAAAACCAATGGAAAGCAACTATTACGCTGCCTTGTCAATAGGGAACATGACTTCGACAAGATCATTCCAATTGTTATGACTGAGTTGATACAACAAACAGTTCATGCCACAAATAGATCAATTTAAACTTGGCGTGAAAATCAATTTAAAATAAGATCATAACAGGCTTGATTGATTGGCAATAGAATTCAAAATTTGTTATGGCCAATTTGGGCAAACAGGGTTGATCGAATTTGATCAAAACGAAAACATTCCAATCAAATGAATCAATTAGCTGAGTTTTAGCATAGCTGTCACGAATCGAATCCATTCCAAGATTCGGTCACACCTGCACAGACTTAAATGAACATATTTCTTTCATAAAAACAGAGTAGTTCGTTTCCCAAATTAAAATCGAACAGAGAAATATCTCAATTTTGAAAAAAGCATATCGCAACAACCAAACTTAATCAAATCGTTTACCAAACATAGCATATAGATCATAACAAAATCAAATCCGAACATGATTGTGTTCTAAACTGAGTATGAAAAATCTCCTTTTCAAATCAGATACAAACCAATCCAGTCGAAGACAAACTATTAATTTTGTCAACTTAATAAGGCAAACCAATCAATCAAATCTAAACACAGACCACTCAGATCCAACCAAGATCTATCGATTGCTATACTGGGAAATATAAGATCATATATCGAATCAAAATTTATTTTTATTCAAAGCAACACTATATATAGAATGCACGCATTATAACAGAGTCATTCAAGATGTAAAAAAAACTATTTAAAAACTGAATTCAAATCATTATATCAACCTAGATTATTTACAAAACAAAATGATGACAAAACCATACCTGTGTAGCGATGATATTTCTTGATTATGCCATCTTGGAATTTACAACAACCGTGGATGATTCCACATTTTTGAACAAGATTGAGCCGATAGTATTTTGCTTTTTATCTGTCGCTTGGAGCTTGGCTTTTTGACTGGTTAGCACTGCAATTTGATCTTCCAGTGATTGAATCTTCGATTGGAGTATAGGAACATCAATATAATATCGTTCTAACCATGAATCGCATTGGTCATAGGGTGACTGTGTGGGTTTAGATAGAGCAGGAGAGGGTTTGGGAAAATGACTGAGGGTTTCACGAGGCAATTCAATACACGGGTAGTCAGGGTCGTTCTTTAGGCAGGGGGGGAGGTTTGATATAAAATCGTAAGGGGGATCAGCACATAAACCTTGCGAGTATCGGTATTCGCTGGCCAAGAAATGCTCAGCATCAGAATCAGAATCCTCACTCAGAACTATAGGGTCGGACTCGACAGAGGGTTTTGGTTTGTTTCTAGCCATTCTCGAAATGAGCCGGGCATTCCTTTTCCCTTTGGCATTTGCAGCAAGGTTTTCCTTGGGATTTTTGCTCATAGGCTTTTTAATAGCCTGTACACCCTGGAGTACAGTGGCGGGTAATCCACCAGGGGGTTCGGCCGAGGGTTTAGGCAGTAGGAGGTGTAAGGGTACAGGCGGTTCGGCCTTGGTTTCAATTACCATAGGTTTATCAACCTGTACAGGGTCGGTGTCTTCAAAGCCATTACGGGTGATGAAATCCCTCCAACTATCACCATGCAAACTCAAATGATAAACGACGATGAGCTTAATAAGCCCATGGTGGAACAGGTTGTTGTCAGCCTTCTGCCTCTTAAACTTTTTCGACATTTTATAAAGGGAACAATGAAAGTAGAAAGGCATGCTTAGAGGATACCCTATAAAAACCATCAGCAAACGCAGGTGATAAAGGAACACAAGTCCGTATCGACATTCACAGGTCACGAACTGCTTGACTAGCATTAATAAGTCATCCCATCGTGGTTTGAGCATAGATATGGGCATACCTCTGTCACAAGAGGTGACTTTGCGCGATAGAAACAACAATGTCCATGGCACTTCCTTGACCTTGCAATTCGTAAACCAACGTTGTCCTGAGGTAGGTAACCCCGTAGCTGAGCTGATAAATTGCTCATCGATCTCTAACTATATGTCGCCCACCTTGGCATGACAACCATCAAAGGTTACGACAAACTGTCGTGCTACACAAAGGTTAAAACCCTCAAATCGTTGTATAAAGGGTAGCCACCCATTTTCCTCCAGGTCACTATGGGCATTATCAAACATTAACAGGGCTTGGTGGCCATTGGGCTCGACTCGCACAACTGGTGCCATGGAGTCGAACGCATGGTAAATGAAGGGTTTGTATTCACCAACACACGCAGGAGCCAAGCTACCCGAGCTTAACAAAAATGAACGAGCAAAAAGGGATAGGCATAAATGAAAACATGCGAAGGTGGTGGAGTCTGCCATGCAAAATATTCATTACCCAAGTACAATGGCTGATTCACATAGCTGTTCAAATGATAATAGTAGTTCATCCATTAAGTCATGTGTACAACTAATGAAATCCAATGTGTATGCCAATGCGCGCAAGCGTTGTGCCATAGTGTTTAAACATTCGATATATAAATCAAAACCCAAAATCAACTATGCGCCAATGTATCAACCGATATCAATAGTTTAACCAACGGGCCAATGGATATATATAATCAACCAACCAATAGCTATGAAAACATAAACATAGGCATTTAAAAAGATATATATATGAAATATTTAATCATAAACCCTATGTATTTTCATGGAACCAATGGTAGATCAAATAGAATGCAAATCCAAAAACCAATGTAATACAAATTCAATAAAACCAAGTCACACAATCAATACAAAATGTCCAATGAGTACAGTTTGAAAGTCTTCTGAGCTACATAACAATAAGTGCAATGTAAGCGCAATAGGCATATCGACAAGAAAGACAACGACAGTTCAAATAGTGATTTCAATGCGACTTCGAAACATTAAGTTTTCAAATTTGCAAGTGTCGCAAAAATAAAAGTGTCGTTTATTTGGAAATTGCGACGAAAAACTGGTGTTTGCAAAACATTGGTGTAGGTAGCTTATAAGACAACGGAAAAATGTGAATTGGTTGCCAACAATGGAAACACACTGGTAGAAGCAGTTATCTCTGTCAAAAGAAACAAATTCAGATTAGGACAACAAAGAAAATTTCAACTCAAAAAGAACAACCGAAAATCGTACAAACATTATCATTAACTGTCTTTTCTAGCAGTGTTTCAAAAGATGAAAACTGATAACAAACTTAAGATCAGCAAGTCACAATATTAAAGATAAAATCTCCAATACTGTTGGCATGGAAACTACTGCTAACAGGCGTCCATATCCTCGACAGGGTTTCCATTTAACCCACTCTGACATATGTATCCTGTCAAGAAGTTCTGGATCAAAATAAAGGACATTAAAGAGGTTTCTTTTTTGTAAATTTTCATATACCCGACATTGCTTCGCTACCAGCAGACCTGTTCAGTACCCCGACGAAGTTGTCTTGGTGCCATGCATGCATTTACCCGTTGCCAGCAGACCTGTTCAATATCCTAGCGGGTTTACAAGCACTTCCCACAGCTCTTATTCATATTTTATTTTATTTTGTTTTTTATAGATATATATTTGAGCAGGGTGACGCTGAAAATCATGATTTTTTAACATATTTTTTCAGACATCATCAATTTTTATTTTTATTTTTTTTACTGTCCTTTACTTAGATCCCGAGATGTTTTATTTACAAAACAACTTCCTAAGACAAGGAGACATCCTCTGAGTCATTCCTTTACAGAAAAGGGACAACGTAAAAAGATAATAGATGATCATGATGAACTTTACTTTTGGATCGAAATCAATAGACTTCTTTCAAACAACAGACTTTTCCAACATATATTTCATAAATATACCATTGATGTTTGTAAAAATTTTCAGAAGTTATTTCAGCGAAGAAAATCTCTTTCGTATTTTTCTGAATAGTTCAGTGTACAGGTATGTGTATGTCCAAAAACACAAACTTATAAATTGAAATCAAAATCAAAACAGAAAGCAAACGAAAATGCAAACGCAAACAAAAATGAAATATTTACATAATATACAAGAGTAGTTATTAAGCAAAGTATCTTTTCAGGGCTTGGCCATTCACCGGGTAGGTGTCAAGTTGCCCTTCAAGATTCTGCAATCGAAAAGAACTAGGACCAAACTTTTCAGCAATTAAAAACGGTCCAAGCCATAAGTTTTGAAATTTAGTGTGTTCTCCCTTTCCCTCGTGTGGTTTGTCCCACTTCAAGACGAGATCGCCTACTTCAAAATTCCTATCAGAAGTAGAATTAGAATCAAACCATATTTTAACCAGTTGTTGATGTTGATCTAACTAATGCTTAGCTTGGGATCTTACCTCTTCCAACTTCATCAAAGCGTTAATTCGGCTTTCCAAAGGGGGACAATCTTCTTCTTGGACTTTTTGTGACAACTAAAGCGAAGGAAGAAGAATGTGAGGTGGTAGAATTACTTCTCTTCCATAAACGAGAAAAAAGGGGGAGTTACCTATAGCAGCTTTTGGCATTACCCTATCATCCCACAGCACGTTCAGCAGCGCATTGTGCCATTTTTTGTGATTTTCAACCACAGTTCTCTTGATAATTTTAATCAAGTTCTTGTTTGTTGATTCTGCTAATCCGTTGCCCTAGGGGTGGTAACTAGAAGAATACTTCAACTTAATTCCTTTCTCTAAAGAGAACTCGCTCATCTCAAGAGAAGAAAAGTATGAAGTGTTTTCAAAGACTAAACAGTCAGGGATTCCAAAACGAGTGATAATATTCGAGTTTAGAAAAATGATTACCTGACTGGTGTTAACAGTTCTTAGCGCAGCAGCTTCAGACCATCGAGTAAAGTAATCTGTGGCTATCACAATATACTTGTGTTGTTGCGAGGATGAAGGGTTAACTGGACCTATGATATCAAGGCCCCATTGCTGGAAGGGAGAATCTACTTAAACGGGTTGCAAGGGAAAGGCTAGTTTTTGTAACTTCCCTGATGCTTTCTGACAGATGATACATTTACGACATAAGGCATGGGCATCCATAAAAAGTGTGGGCCAGTAGTAACCGGCTCTTAAAACCTTATGAGAAGTGGTGTCACCACCGAAGTGACCACAAGCTTCTCCTGCATGCAACTCGATCAAGACTTTTTCTGCTTCGTCTTTCTCGAGACAGCGCATCAGTATGTCGTCAAAATTCTGACGAAACAGTACACCGTTAACCAAATGAAAGGAGGCAAAATTTAGCCTCAATTCTCTTCTCTTGGCAGGATCAAGGTGACGGGGTGATGACCCATGTTCAAGGAAGAATCTAATATCGTCGTACCAGGGACTAACGAGGTTTTGTGCGCAACAGACCAAAATTTGATCGTTTTGTCCTAGGTTTGACGTATCACTATTTTCTTGTTGTCCTGTTTCTGAATCAACAACCAACTTACACAACCCTTGGCCTCTCACAATCTGAGCTGGGGTGATTTCTAGTTCATACTCCTGCAAGGAGGTGACCCAGTTAGCTCTCTTCTCTCCTAAATCCTTCTGCACTAACAAGTTCCTTACGGCAGGGTGGTGGATAATGACTTTTGTCATTGACTTCAAAAGATAGGACCGGAAATGCTTAACTTCTTTGAAAATAGTGTAGGCTTGTCGATCAACTACTGGGTAGTTAAGTTCATCACCTTTGAAAGAAGAGCTCATAAAGGTGATGGGTACTTCGTTGTTCTTGGTATTCTTCTGAGTTAGGACGACGGCATAAGAACGGTCAGAGGCAAAAGTATAGAGTGTAAAATCTTGAGAGAAGTCAGGGCTCATGAGAGATGGAGCATCTATTATGGCCTTCTTTATGGCATTAAAATCTTGATTTTTTGTGGATCCCCAGTGATATTGGGTGTCTTTCTTAATCAGGTTCTGTAGAGGCCTGACCATTTCGGAGAAACTAGGGACGAATCTTCTCACGAAGTTAATCTAGCCTAAGAAAGACTGCATGTATTTTTTGGATGTAGGAGGGGGAAGTTTAGCGATGACTTGAGTCCTCTCAGGTTCAATAATCATTCCTTCGCTAGACAAAATGAAACCTAAGAGTTTACCCTGTTCTACTGCAAAGATGGACTTTTTGGGGTTCAAGGAGATACCGTATTTACGACATCGTAGTAGAACGGCTCGTAAGTGAGCTAGATGATCATCTTTGTTTTTAGAATAAACAATCACATCATCTAAGTAAACTACAACAGACTTATTGAGTAATCCTCGAAAAGCAATGTCCATTGCTCTTTGAAAGGTAGCACCAACATTAATCAATCCAAAGGGCATTTTGCGATAAGCATAAGTGCCCCACGGAGTACAGAAGGTAGTTTTGAGTTGGTCTGGTGGAGACATAAGGACTTGGTTGTATCCAGAGAAACCATCTAACAGGGATAGCCTCTCGGAACCAGATACCTATTGAAGAATTTGTTCCATGGGTGGGACAGGATAATTATCTTTGTCAGACGCTCTATTGAGGTTTCGGAAATCGACGCAGAGTCGGATTTCCCCGTTTTTCTTCCACACTGGGACAAGGTTGGAAACCCATTGAGTGTGCCTAACAGGAAAAATTATTTTAGCACTTAGGAGTTTATTCAATTCTTTTTTAACGGTCAATTCTAGTTTAGGGTGCATCTTCCTCAATTTTTGTTGGAAGGGTAAGGTTTGGGGCTTCATCGGGATGACATGCTTTATGATATTAGGGTCAAAGGTTTTAAGATCATCATACGTCCATGCAAAGACATCCTTAAATTCTTTAAATAACTTAACAAAAGCATATTTTTCTTGCCTAGAACATCCCAAGCCTAGGTTAATGCACTGAGGATTTTCACTAGTTCCTAAGTTCACTTTTTCATAAGACAACGAGGAACTATTGGTTTTACAATTGACCATCTTTTTAAATTTATCTTCAAAATCATAAAACTTCTCTAATCTAACTATGGATTTGGGTATGGAATTTACCATGTCCGACAGAGCTTCAGAAAATTTTGGATCAGGTATTAATGTAAAATCGTGCAAATTGTCATCGTGCGTGCGTTCATCTATCACCGAGCCTTGAAAGGTTTCTTCCATGTGCAGAAAGTTAATGATCTACTGATCATCGTCAAATACTCTCCAGTTCGTGATATTGTCAGGAACAAATGGTCGAAACAATAGCTCAACGGAGAATGTGTCTGGGGACAAACCTTCTGCAGGAAGAAGTTTAGAGGCTACATTAGCTAATAGATCTACTTCAGCATTATTTAGTCTAGGAATTGAATTTATATTGAAAGCAAAAAATTTATTCAGTAAACTCCATACCTCATACTGGTAACTTTTGAGATGCGGGGAAAGACAGTGTATAGAATATCTTACATGTCTAACCACTATTTCAGAGTCGCCAAATACAACTAGGTTTTGAATGTTCATATCCAGATCTTTTCTGAGACCTTGCAGTAAAGACTCATATTCTGCAGTATTGTTAGTACATTCAAATTCTAACCTACATGCCATCAATGTTTTGTTACCTGACGGATCGATAATGATGCAGCCTGCACCGGATCCTTATTTAGACTTAGAACCGTCGAACTATAGAGACCAAATTTGATTTCCATCGGGCACATGGGATTGTTGTATAGAAGCTGTTGGTTGCATATATGCTACGATCTCAAAATGTTGTTCTGGATTGATGATAGGTGAGGCCTCGGCCATGAAATTGCCGAAGAAGGTGTCCATCCCTTGGACTTCGGGTGAATCAACAGAAGGTGTATATGGTTTGTTGGGATCGTTCAAATCTGTGACCGTGAACTTAAGGTAGCGCTCACGATTCACTCTGATCTTGTTAGGCTTACCGTTTTCTGGGAGCCATAAGTGAGACCAGTCCGTCATGAACTAACCATGTAGCTGCTCCGACCAGTCCCTGCTTAAAAACAGACCATACACTTCTGGAATATCCACAACAATTATATCAATAACCTGATGAACCTTGGGGTTAGACGATAATCTAATCAATACATTCTTTAGTTCGCCTATGAGTTTAACATTGGTCCGATCAAGTTGTATGATTTTCAAAGTAGATGGTTCCACTCCAGCGTTAATCTTTTGGCAAATAGACCAAGGCATCACATTGGATGACGCTCCTGAGTCCACCATATAATTATGCACGTTTCTGTTGAAAATTTTGAAAGTTAACAAAAAAGGAGGTACATTTTTGCGATTGCTAAGAGTAGTAGCTTGTGGCTTCTTACTCGCAATTTCTAAAGCTACTTTATCTACATTATTTACATTATTTACATTATTTACAGGGACTACAGGAAGGCTTCCTTTATCTTGAGGATCAGGATTATTTTTAGTGGAATTCTTCTGAGGGACTTTGCTTTGCACAACCTTGTTACCACTTGAATTACCATTTTTGTCGTTCTCTAAAATATTTTGCAACATTTTTTAAAGCAGAAATGGAAACTTCAATAACTCATAAATATAAATGTTAGCCCTTAACTTTTTAAGATCTTCAACAACATCATAATCTAAATTGGGGTTCACATTACTTTGTTTAGTCTCAGCTGATTTAGATTGCTTTGGAGGCGGAGTTGTAGTGTTTTCGGTAGAAGCTTTGTTTGTTGTCTTTCTCCTAGTGTTATAAGGGTGAACAATCTCGAAGTTAGCTTGAAAGATGTTATCCGAGAAGTGTCCAAAGATGTTTGGAGAAGACTCTTCTTCTTGAACTGTTTCTAGTTCAACTACCTCTTGAGGGATCTCAGGGGGTATCAAGTTATCTTGAGCTTCTAGAATTGTTTGAAGGGCACATTGCAAACTTTCCAGATTTAAGCCTTCGGGGGTTGGATTAGGTCAGCTGGTAGGAAAAGGCTTTTGGAAAGGGGGTTTATAGGGTCCTTTACTCGAGGAAGCTTCTTCAGTCGACCTTTTTAAGTCTATAACTTGATTCGACATTTTCTGAACAACTTTAGTTAAGTTTTCCAAATCAGAGTTTTAAGGTTTTGTTTTACTTTGAGTGGGTATGGGGATAATTTCAATCTTCTTTTTGGAAGAAGAGATAGTCTCGGTTTCATTGCTAGAAGAGTCTTTAATACTAAGTATGTCTTTTTCAATCTGGCTGGCCTCCTCGAAGGCCTCTAACAACGTGGCTTTCTTAGATCGTTTAACCCAAATAGCTATACTTTGATGTAAAGCTTTAGTGTAGTAAGCTATTATAAGACTCTCAGCAGGCATAGAATCTGCAGGGATTCAGTTTTTAAGTGTTAATAATCTTTGATTAAAGTCTTTAACTTTTTCCTTTGGGTTCATTCTTAAACTAGAAAGATCCATGACCAGGACTTCCAGAGGTTTACCATCTCCAAACTTTTCCAAAAAGCATGACTCAAACTTTTCCCAAGACACGATGGTATGGGGTTGTTGGGAAAAGTACCATGTGGATGCATTACCCTCAAAAGTATAAGGGAACAACCTATAGACAACGTCTTCATGTTTGAAATTGCGGAGTCTAATGGCTATAATAAAATTTTTGATATGATCTTCAGCTATTTGTTTTGAGTCAGGATCAAACTTGGGAAGCCATTTCTCCAGGTGTTTAGGTAAAGGGTGCTGAGCTTCAGGCATGGCTACAACATCCTGGTCCAACCAGGGTCTAGCAGGGTTGTTCTGATTTTCCATTGGGGTAGTGGGTGTGGAAGGCTGAGAAGGTGAATTGCCTTCGTCTGACGAGGAATCTCCTCCAGAAGAGGAAGGAGATGATGGAGGTGGTGAAGGAGGTATCCCAGATCCTCCTGCAACAGGATTTTTTATTGGATCTATGGGATTCACAGCGAGGTTAGTGTCACCTAATTGTTCTCTGATATCAGAGAAATTCAAAGGTTGACCCCACAGTCGGTTTGGTTGCCTAAGACGAGCTAAGGCACTATGTGTTTTAATAAGAGATTGGCGGACAATATCTTGTATGTCACCACCTGTAGGATTAGGGGTTGTTGGCTCAACTGTGATCTGTGGATCATTGGTTGAAGTATTTGTTGTTTGAAGGGGAATATTATCATGTGAACGGATTCTAGTCACTATAGGTGAGCGATTAGGGGGTGGAGGAGTCTTGCGACCTCCTCGTGCCATTAATTAAGTTCATTCCCTCCTTCTAGCGCCATTTGTTGACGGGTGAAATTGACCGTCCGTCAATAGAGAGAGTGGAACCAGTCCGAGGTTGTCTAATAACCCAAGCCGTTTGGAATGAACCACCCTAACAGGTTTAGCGGCTCCGTTAGCTGATCTAAGGTCCTAATAAAACAAAAAAAGAAAACTAATCTAAACTAACTAATCTACCTAAAACTAAATAAAACAAACAAAACTAACTAACAATAAACAAAACTAACTAATAAACTAATCTAATTAAAACTAACTAATCTACTATTTACTAACTACTAACTAATATTATACTAATTCTAACTACGGACTGTAATATAACTTATTCACAAAATATACAATATTGACAATTTACAGATTTGATTAAAACCTGAAAAACTCATTAAAATTATACCCTAAGACAGAGAAATATATTTTTGTTGATTTTATGATTTTATGAACAAGAAATAAAACTTACTGAAATTAAACAATCTAATATACTAACTACACATATATCTAACTAAAATACTAACAAATATACTAAACAGATAAACAACAAACTGACCTGGAAACACTCCAGATTTGTCCTGTGTGTAATGGCTTTTCTAGCAGATCGGAGGAAGGAAACTCGCACCGAATAATCCAGAAGCTTATCATAAACGATAGCTGCAACACTCTTTAAGTTTGTTTATAGGATGAACAAGACATAAAAATCATAACAATTATATGATTTATAAATCTCTACAATTAGGTAAACCTGTTATACAAAGACTTATACAGAATAATCCAATTGATGAAGAAGAGAAATCTGTCATTCATAAACTGAATCAAGTAATTGCTATGTTTTTAAATACTGGAAGAAATCAGATATGGATCATATTAATTAATTCATCTCATTTTCACAAGACTAAGATAGATAAAGTAGTCATTAATCAAATGCAAATTGATAACATAAACATGAAACACAAGATTGATATTATGAAAGCTAAAGTTGTAGCAGAACATCAATTTTTGTCTTAGTTTGCATTAGAATTCTATATCCTTGTTCTCCCACGAATGAGGATGATCCTTCTTACAAAAAATAATAAGTATTTAAAGGTTTTCCACAGGGTAAAACCTCCCCGTGGAAGTTGTAAAACTATTTACATGAAATCTGGGAGATATCCCAAAGTTGTCTAAACTAGGAAACTAAAATAAAACTAAAACATCCAAATATCCTCTAAACTGTCCATCAAATCCCATGCAATTCGAATTCACCTGAAAAGGACCAAAAATGAACAAATTAGAAGGATCTTTTATTAATAAATGATAGAAAATTTAATTCTTTTGACTAGCTACATAATCCTCTGATTCTGTAGCTAGTCTAAATAAAGATACAGAATCAGAATTGAAATTAATTAAAAATCTTTTAAGGAGATTTAATTCAATTATCATCCAATAGCCATTCGAAAACGATTTATTCAATTGGAGCTTGATAAACCATTTGAAATCAAAACAGAATCATAAAATCATTCAACTCTGTTCGTTTAATCACCACAGAATCGAGTCTAAAAGAATCATAATCAAATAGTCGAGAAACCATTTGATATCCAATGCAATCAATAAAAACCAATCTTATGCATTCGTTATGCCTTTTTACCAATAGGATATTGATCGAATCGAACAAGATCGTTTACAATTCATTATGGTTGTGTTGACACAGCACACGAAAACGTAACAAAGTGTAACATAATGCGTACGAGATATCTGATCATTCGTTTTTGCAAATAGGGGTAAGCACGATCGATTACATTCAAACGAATCAAAAACGAATTTGGTAAAAATAACACAGTCAATCAATTCATTTCATAACCAATCGAAATCAACAGTTGTGAAATCGTTTTGATATCAATTGAAATGCTTATAATCAAAACCAATGGCAAGCAACTATTACGCTGCCTTGTCAACAGGGAACATGACTTCGATAAGATCATTCCAATTGTTATGACTAAGTTGATACAACAAATGGTTCATGCCACAAATAGATCAATTTAAACTTGGCGGGAAAATCAATTTAAAATAAGATCATAACAGGATTGATTGATTGGCAATAGAATTCATAATTTGTTATGTCCAATTTGGGCAAACAGGGTTGATCGACTTTGATCAAAACGAAAATGTTCCAATCAAATGAATCAATTAGCTGAGTTTTAGCATAGCTGTCACGAATCGAATCCATTCCATGATTCGGTCACACCTGCACAGACTTAAATGAACATATTGCTTTCATAAAAACAGAGTAGTTTGTTTCCCAAATTAAAATCGAACAGAGCAATATCTCAATTTTGAAAAGAGCATATCATAACAACCAAACTTAATCAAATCGTTTACCAACCATAGCATATAGATCATAACAAAATCAAATCCGAACATGATTGTGTTCTAAACTGAGTATGAAAAATCTCCTTTTCAAATCGGATACAAACCAATCCAGTCGAAGACAAACTATTAATTTTGTCAACTTAATAAGGCAAACCAATCAATCAAATATAAATGCAGACCAGTCAAATCCAACCAAGATCTATCAATTGCTATACTAGGAAAGATGAGATTGTATATCGAATCGAAATTTCTTTTTATTCAAAGCAAATCTATATATAGAATGCACGCATTATAACAGAGTCATTCAAGATGTAAACAGAACTATTTAAAAACTGAATTCAAATCATTATATCAACCTATATTATTTACAAAAAAAACTGATGAAAAAACCATACCTATGTAGTGACGAGACTGCTTGATTATGCCAGCTTGGAATTTACAACAGCCGTGGCTGATTCCACGTTTTTGAACAAGATTGCGCCGGTAGTCTTTTGCTTTTTATCTGTCACTTGGAGCTTGGATTTTTGACTAGTTAGCACTGCAATTTGATCTTCCAGTGATTGAATCTTCGATTGGAGTATAGGACCATCAATATAATATTGTTCTAACCATGAATCGCATTGGTCACAGGGTGACTGTGTGGGTTTAGACAGAGCAGGCGAGGGTTTGGGAAAATGACTGAGGGTTTCACGAGGCAATTCAATACCCGGGTAGTCAGGATCGTTCTTTAGGAAGGGGGGAAGGTTTGATACAAAATCGTAAGGGGGATCGACACATAAACCTTGTGAGTAGGCATATTCGTTGGCCAAGAAACGCTCAACATCAGGATTAGAATCCTCACTCAGAACTATAGGGTTAGAATCGACAGAGGGTTTTGGTTTGTTTCTGGCCATTCTTGAAATGAGTCGAGCATTCCTTTTCCCTTTGGCATTAGTAGGAAGGTTTGCCTTGGGATTTTTTCTCATAGGATTTTTAATAGCCTCTGCACTCTTATTTACAGTGTTGGGTAAGCCACCAGGAGGGTCGGCCGAGGGTTTAGGCAGTAGTTGGTGTAAGGGTACAGGCGGTTCGGCCTTGGTTTCAATTACCACAGGTTTATCAACCTGTACAGGGTCGGTGTCTTCAAAGCCATTACAGGCGATGAAATCCCTCCAACTATCACCATGCAAACTCAAATGATAAACGACGATGAGCTTAATAAGCCCATGGTGGAACAGGCTATTGTTAGCCTTCTGCCTCTTAAACTTTTTCGACATTTTATAAAGGGAATGATAAAAGTAGAAAGGCATGCTTAGAGGATACCCTATAAAAACCATCAGAAAACGTAGGTGATAAAGGAACACAAGTCTGTATCGACCTTCATAGGTCACGAACTGCTTGACTAGCATTAATAAGTCATGCCATCGTGGTTTGAGCATAGATATGGGCATACCTTCGTCACAAGAGGTGACTTTGCTCGATAGAAACAACAATGTCCATGGCACTTCCTCGACCTTGCAATTCTTAAACCAATGTTGTCCCGAGGTAGGTAACCCCGTAGCTGAGCTGATAAACTGCTCATCGATCTCTAACTGTATGTCGCCCACCTTGGCTCGACAACCATCGAAGGTTACGACAAATTGTCGTGCTACACAAAGGTTAAAACCCTCAAATCGTTGTATAAAGGGTACCCACCCATGTTCCTCCAGGTCACTGTGGGCATTATCAAACATTAACAGGGCTTGGTGGCCATTGGGATCGACTCGCATGACTGGTGCCATGGATTCGAACGCATGATAAACGAAGGGTTTGTATTCACCAACACACGCAGGAGCCAAGCTACCCGAGCTTAACAAAAATGAACGAGCAAAAAGGGATAGGCATAAATGCAAGCATGCGAAGGTGGTGGAGTCTGCCATGCAAAATATTCATTACCCAAGTACAACTGTCGATTCACATAGTTGTTCAAATGATAATAGTAGTTCATCCATTAATTCATGTGTACAACTAATGAAATCCAATGTGTATGCCAATGCGCACAAGCGTTGTGCCATAGTGTTTAAACATTCGATATATAAATCAAAACCCAAAATCAACTATGCGCCAATGTATCAACTGATATCAATAGTTTAACCAATGGTCCAATGGATATATATAATCAACCAACCAATAGCTATAAAAACATAAACATAGGCATTTAAAAAGATATATATATGAAATATTTAATCATAAACCCTATGTATTTTCATGGAACCAATGGTAGATCAAATAGAATGCAAATCCAAAAACCAATGCAATACAAATTCAATAAAACCAAGTCACACAATCAATACAAAATGTCCAATGAGTACAGTTTGAAAGTCTTCCCAGCTACATAACAATAAGTGCAATGTAAGCACAATAGGAATATCGACAAGAAAGACAAAGACAATTCAAATAGTGATTTCAATGCGACTTCGAAACATTAAGTTTTCACGCTTACAGTCGTGAAAACAAAACGAAGGCAAATTTGCAAGTGTCGTAAAAATAAAAGTGTCTTTTATTTGGAAATTGCGACGAAAAACTGGTGTTTGCAAAAAATTGGTGTAGGCAGCTTATAAGACAACAGAAAAATGTGAATTGGCTGCCAACACGCATATCGCGAAATTGGGATTCTTGTTGCATTTGTTTCTTTTCCTCTTGATATCGCGATTCACGAAACTCCGACACAAGCTATAATCAACGATCTAGATTCATTCTCGATTCAATGGCTGCGATTGAATCACGATATCGCATATCGTGAAATCGACATTCTTGATGTCAAGTTTTCTTGTCACTTCAAAGTCCCGATCCCTGATACTCCATGAAGAAAATCAACGGTCCAGATCACTTCTTAACTTAACGGTTGCGATTAAATTGTGAATTCGCATATCGCGATTTCGGGGTTCCTTTTGTATTGTTTCTTTGATATATCCAAAACGCGATCCTCGAAACTCCGATATTGACTGGAATTAACAGTCCATATCAAAGATTGATCTGACGGCTCAGATTTCATCGTAATTTTTCATATTGCGATTACGCCCTCTTCTCCTTGCACTTTAAAGACCGTGCAGGTTCTCCTCGATCCAATGGTGGTCGGACCCTGCGCTCGGATCTGACAGCTAAGATCTGTCTCCCTCTTCAACGATAAGAGATTATTCTTCTCAAGAGATTCTTCTCAAACTCTCGCTCATTCGCTGCCTTCGATCATTCACACCTTCAATCATTCACTGCTTTTGATCATTCACCTCTATGAACTTATCTTCTATTTGCCTATCGATTACAAACTTGTTGTACTCATGTCATGTTCATTGTTTCCATCAATGACAAGCATTCGTTGTCTGTTAAATATTTGCCAACATAGCCACTGAAAATACACTGTGGATCTATACTCTTATGACATGAACTGATCGTAGCCACGAATAATACACAGTGGATCTACGAGATGACAAGACATAGCCATGACCAATACAAAGTGGATCTATGTAACAGTATATGTGTCATTGTTCAAAAGAAACTCCATCACAACCTGGAAAAAGTACATATCAAAGTGATCACTCAACCCAGGGCCTTCTTACCGATCCCGATATAGTACGAATCTAACCATGTGAATAGATGTCCTGATGTTGAGCATGGTAGAAACCACTTGATTACCGGTCAATGATGTAAACCGTTAATAAGCGCGAGGGAAATCACCATTAATGCCAATGATTCCCAAGGTACTCTAGTACATTCCAACAAATGTGAATGAATGAGCTAGAGTCGAACATTCATGGAATCATCTGATCAGAGGTCAATGGTGTAAACCTACTATCGGACGTGAGGAGGCCTGCCATTGAGGCATGCAGGTCCTAAAGTACTAACTAGTTTCTAAGTCTGATTCCTGGATAATGTGTTGAAGTCAACAAGAATAGACTCGTCGAAGGAGGGCCTTGATGTATCCCCCATCAATGACACAAAACAGACATAGAGATGTAATTGGTAGATCAAATGAACATGGACTGACACAGGTATTGAGACAAGATATTTGTGATGACTGACTCTCGAGGTGGATACTTCCCTTGAACGCTAGGGCACAATAGCAGAAACATGACATGGAACAAAACTTGATGATGCAGTGGATGATGTGACTTACGTCAGGTGACCCAAAGGAGTGAAAGAAACTCAAAGGATTGGATCAGTGCAGAGGTTCAGTGGATTATAATGTGTGCAAAAACAAAGTGTCGTGTTCAAGAGCGACTCTAAGAATTACTTGGTAATGTTATCAAGAGACTACTTGGCTTGCTTCTTTCAAATTTTCCCCCATCCAGATAGACGAGTACCTCTTTTTAATTTAATGAGCTCAAGGAGGATAACACATGCTCGATAAAACTCACCTTCGATAAGTTCCTCTTCCTTTGTTTAACGAACTGGAAGAAGTAAAGGTTCGGTCCCGTATGGGCCTGTCGATGTTTTGTTTAGCGAGTCCAAAGACATAAAACTCGAAGGTTTTTCAGGATTATAGAGTCTGGAAAAACACTTAAAAGAGAACTCTCTCAGTTCCTTTTTCGTAAAGTAGTCTGACGAGACCGAAAAAGAGATAAGCTATCGCTCAACAGACGTTTTCTTCAGATACTTTAACGAGCATGAAAAGAACAAGGTCGCTCGGTAATCTTTTCATTTTTAGAGAGTCTAAAAAGAACTTAAAGATGACTCCAATGTTGTCCTTTTTTGTAATGTTAGTCTCGCGAGGCCGGAAAAGAGATAAATTATCACTCGAAAGATGCCCTTTCAGACCATTTAATGAGTGGGAAAGGAAGCAAGATCACTCGACAATATTTTCTTGTTTAGAGAGTCTGAAAAGAGCTTAAAGGAGACTCCAGGGGGTTCCTTTTTCGTATGTCCATACAGGTCCGAAAAAGAGATAAAAGTCTACCCGGATGCATTCTCATGTATTTACGAGCACGAGAAAGAACAAAGACTAAGCTCAGTATGCCCCCAGCTTGAAAGCTAGTGGCTTAACTCCAGAATGATCAGTAAAGGTTGGAGATATGCCCTCCAAGCTTCGATTCATTCACCAGCTCTGAGGTCATCACCAATTTCTCTAGTAGATGAGAAAAAGGAGAAGGGTGGATGAAAATAAGGTTCAAGAGAGGTGACTGTTTCATTTTTTAATGATCTTGACACAGGAAAAGAACTATGCCCAAGACCTCTGTTTCATTTTTTAATGAGCTTGCCACAGAGAAGAGAAACTATGTTCGTGGTTTTGTCTCAATCATGTCTTCCAAGAGGATAATTCTCTGGAAGGGTACCATGGCAATGGATAAAACGTGGTCATGGCCTCCAGGAGATCTTCGTGGGATGGAAGATAATCACTCGAGAAGGAACACATGTCAAGGGCTGCGATAGGAGTAAGGAGATCAGGCTCCAATAATCCTACCGAAGAAATCACCATGTCAACTACCGGATTCAAATCATCGGAAGTTGAGGTCATGGGAGACAACGCCACATAATTGACGTGTGGCAGGGATGATATTGTCTGCATATAAGAACCACTTAGGGAGGTAACCCAGTCGGGGCCGATGAATGAAAGTTGATCAATAGTCACAATTCTTCCATCGTGAGGGAAAGATATCACACCGAAAAGGGTGGATACAATAGCTTTCATGGCATAGACATAATCCCGCCCAAGGAGTAAAGCGAAATCCAAGGGATCTCGGACTACCATGACATCAATAAAGATAGTTTTCCCGCCCAAAGTTATAGGAAACTGAGGAAGGATCCCTAAAGGTTGACTAGTTCTTCTGTTAAAAGCTAACAAATTATGTGTAACCGGTGCTAGTTGCGGACAACCCAAAGCGTACCAAGCAACAGAAGACATAATACTAACGGACGCACCTTCATCTATCAACGTTTAAGGAACGTCCCGACCACGAACCTGTACTATAATCTGGAAAGGAATGTGAGAGGGAAGATGAGGTGTAGTTAGAACACTCGAATAAAAAAGGATGGCCTCATTACTTGGAGGGGGTTTTGCAGGAGAAGGAGGAATTCCCCCCATCACGGTAGAGTCTATATTGACAAGAAAAACATGGGCAGTATCAGGTTTACTCTCTAGAAGGAGAGTAGGATCGACCAATGATTGTATCGGATCAACCAATGGTGGACTTGGATAGACCACTTTGGCACTCTTCAGAGGAAGAGTGGGACTGACCGAGGAAAGGACTGGATCAGTCACTTTGACATTCTTCAATGGAGGAATGGGATCGATCGATGGTGAAACTGGATCGACCACTTTGGCACTCTTCAGAGGAAGTGTGGGACTAACCGAGGAAAGGACTAGATCAATCACTTTGACATTCTTCAATGGAGGAATGGGATCTACCGATGGTGAAACTGGATCGACCACTTTGGAACTCTTTAGAGGAAAAGTGGGACTGACCGAGGAAGGGACCAGATTAGTCACTTTGGCACTCATCAAAGGAGGATTGGGATCAACCGATGGAGGAACCGAATCGACCACTTGAGTTTCATTCTCCAAGGGAAGAATGGGGTCGACGGGTGGAAACGGATCGACCGCTTTGGTGTCACTCTCTAACGGGAGAGTGGGATCGACCGAGGATGAAAACAGATCGACCACTTTGGTGTCACTCTTTTGATGAAGAGTGGGGTTGATCGATTATGGAACTGGATCAACTACTTGGGTTTGTGGTTCAATTGAGGAGGAAACTATATTGACCACTCGATCAACCGTACTGACTGGGGATGGAACCGGATTGACCAGTCCATCAACCAACGATGGGTCGGAGGAAAGATTACGATAACCTTTTGGAAGTTGAAGTTTTTCCAAAAGATAAGAAGCCTTGTCCATGCGAGGACAAAGGTGAGAGAAATGATTACCTTTACATAACATGCAAGGGAACTTGATAGTTTGCTTCTTCTTACCAACCTGAACATCACTAGTTGACGGGGTATCATCGACATGACTGAAAGAGGCCGATGATGTGGAGGACCACATTTCTAAGACCTGAGTAAGACTGGGGAAATCCCTCAAAAAGTGGTCACCCTTACAAAGGCTGCAAGGGAATTTGGGTTTTGGATTTTTAATTTTAATCTTGTTGACCTCATCAACACTCCCAGTACTATTAATAGTAACTGGTTTCTTAGAGCCAACATCTAATTTTGTTGGGGCCTTTGTCCTTTTCGGGGTTTTTTTTTTCTTCTCTTTTCGTTTCTTCTTCCTCTGATCAACCTGGCTACTTGCTCTAGAGCTTTCACTAGGTGAAGAAGGAGAAATGGAAGGAGACTTGATGGATGAAGAAGTTGAAAAGTCGACATGAGGTTGATGTGTGGGTGGTGTATTGACATCTAAAGTATTCGGTGCAGCTGAAACATTGGAAGGATTCGGGATCACCGGAGTGGGGAACAACCAAATTAGTAATCCAATAGTGAGTCCTGGAAGACTCAGTGTGGCAACAAATGGAGGACCAAAGTTTCCAAATGAAGGAAAGGTATAAGGTTCCCCAGGAGAAGGGGTTCCTCCATTGGTACTCCCAGGATTCAATGCCATTAACACTGACTCGACCTAAGGTCCACTAAGTAAAACAAACAACACATGCTACGAATATGAGAATCAATCAATCAAACAAACCTTCCTATGATGAAACCACTAGTTGGTGATGAAATCCAACGTTGTGAGATCAAAATAGGAAGGGGCAGGGATAGAGCGGGTGGTTCAGTTACGTTGGCGACCTACTTAATGGACTTATGCCTTGGTGTAAGATTCCATGCAGTAATTGTGGATTTACCCTCTAAGGAGCCCGAGTGAGTTTGACCAACGTCTGTTCCAGGTACAGTGATACTTCCCTTCACCGTCACCTTGTGTAAGACCCTAAAGATTGTGGCTACTAAGGTCACCAACTTGTAGTCAGCCCCTGGGAGGGTACATTCGACAGTCCAGTCGGAACGTATGGGAAGGATAACAAGTCCTAAATCAATTTGAAAGGCTCCCACACATAATAATGGGTATACCTTCTAGTGACCCCCAATATACGATCCGACCACTACAAACTGTTGGGCCACGGAGGGATAATCTCCGTAACTCACCTGAATGCGACCTCGTGCATAATCCTTGTGTGAGAGGGGGATCCCAACAATCCAATACGACAATTGGATTTGACTCTCCCTACCACAAGATACTAAGTTTGTTCGATAGCTTTGGAAAGTTATCCTTTCAACTCATTCCAAATCCCTACACCTTAAACTAATGTAGGTTTGCTAACAAAGATGTAAAAAGTCTGATAAATTTTAGTTAAGCGTTGATTTTAATGGTTGTTCTTTACTCAAAGGGTGTACGAAAGTGAAACTGATGGAATGATGACTCAATTCCCAAAAATATGCATGAAATATGATAAGCAATAGTTTCTTTAAGGGAAAGAGGAAGAGTTGTTTTCACTATCAAACACTTGATAAGGAATGCCCTCAATTAATTTCATTCTCAATCAAATCCAATATAACGCTACAACATTTCAGAAATGCAAACTAATATGCAAACTAATCATTAAGATGTACTTTTTTCGTTTGCATGCGAATGATGATCAATTCAATGCAAAATTTCTCCTACCAACTACCCTTTCAAATCAAGGAGATTCGTACAAGAAAACACAGATTTCACACAAACAACACACCCTTTTGCAATCAAACAAGAGAAAGAAAACAAAAAATGCAAAAGGAAGGAGAAATAAATTGGATCATATGACCTCAAATAACCAAATGAGAAGATTCACAGACTTATGATGTCCTTCACTAGAGTTCCCTCTCAGTCGAATAAGAGAGAAGAAAGTAGCGGATTGGTTTCAAGCTCTCAACGGAAAAAACTCAAAAATGATGAAGAAGGGCATAAAATATGAACAAAAAGGTGTTTACTTCTCAGGAGGAAGCATGTCAAAGGTCAAAGGAAGGATCATTGAATCACAAAGCAGCTCAGCAAGTGAAGAAACAAGGTCTAGACCTCCAAAAAATGGAATTTTTGAAGAGATTTTGGGCAAAAAGGGTTGGCACTCTGTTATAAGGGCCACCAAAGAGTTATAAAGATCTTTCTAACACTTCCAGGGAGTGTTGGTGCCCTGCTAACATGGGCAGGGGGGCGCCAGGCTAAAAAAACTCACAAAAAAGTCCAAAAACCCAAAATTTTGATAAGATTTTGACAGGTAAGCTGAGTGTGATGGGGTAAGAGTCAATCACCAAGTGCAATCAGATATGAAGGGGTGAACAAGGTATAATAAAACAAAAGGTAATACAAGGTCTATGAGGAAATACAAAACTAAGAAGGTTCTGATTCGATCCCCAGTATGGTCGCCAGTTTCTGTTGAAGGAAAATCTCCCTGCGGACAGGTAGATCTCCTCAAAGAGCTAGACTCTTAACTCTAAGACAAAAAGTGATTATCATGGTCACTGACTTCCTTTTATATCTAGGTGGACTAGTGTGTGAGAAGGAAGGAGAAAATAAGTACCTTTTACTGGTGTTTGTCCCTGCACGCTCTGAGTTGAGCTCTAATCCTTCGCTCCTCGATAAGCCCTGTAGACAAACAAAGTATGACCACTTCCTACTCTATCATGATTAGTATAAAATAGGTCTATCTACTAAAGAGACAAATTCATGTGATATTGAACATGAATTATAAAGAAATAGGCCAAGCAAATTATATTAATGAGGACAAAACATTGCTTACAACTGTAGATGGATTGCAGCAGTTTCGTCAAGTCCTCCTTGTCTACGCCTTGCTCAAAATATCCATGATATGAATGATTATAGCTTCATTGATTTCTCCCTATGAGATCATAGGTCTCTTGCTTCCAAAATATCTTTGTTCCAGCACCACTTATAAGATCATAAGTTTGGTGTGATTCTCCTTTTCCAGCCCTCCTTTCACCATTAGAAAGCTTGCTTATATAGCCTTGGAGAGGCTCAACAACTTGAGATATCTTTAGGGTGAGTTGAGGATTTTCCTCCTTTAGTTAGGGATCTTCCCTAATATCATTTCTTGATTGAGGATTCAAATCCAACTGCCCTCCAAGAATGAAAGGATGCTTCCCCCATTCATCTCAACAACTTAACTACTGCCCAGAATAGGCAGTGCTCCCTCAAAAGGGCCATCATAGCACTGTAGCGCTCCCTAGTAGGCTTAAGGGGGGAACCAACACTCCTAAAGACACCAAATCTCCATGAAAAGGGACAAAGAAGCTTTATAACACTCCCAGACAATGTAAGGGGGAGTGCCAACACTCCTATAAGAGGTATAGAGGAGCGCTCCCCTCCAAAAACTAATTTTTTGGGGTGCTTTCAGATGGCAAAAGGTTTATAAGCCTGTTGACTCATTTCTTCTCTTCCAAATCAAATGTTTGAGGTGTTTCAAGTGTCCTTTTCATGTCGTTATAGGCACGCCATAGGCATCATGACAATATGCTTTCTTTAACACTTGTGACACTTGTGAGCAAAGTGCGACACTTGAGACCTTTGTCATGACGACACTTGCGACACTATCAAAGTGAGTAATTTCGATGTGTAACAATCACCAAGAATGTGGTATCAAAAATTTGATACTTATATGCTAGGACTTGGCTTCACAAGAATCAAAGAGGATCACTATGTGTATTTTAAATTAATTGGTGATCATTTGATTTATTTGGTCTTGTATGTGGATGACATGTTGTTGATAGGAAACAACAAGGAGATTATCTAGGATGTGAAAACTTAGTTGTCCTCTAAATTTGACATGAAGTATCTCGATGCTTCAATATTGTTTTGGGCATGGAAATTGTTAGAGGTAGGACAAAGCGGAAAAGCAAGGCATTTTTGGGAAAGAAAGAATGCAAGAGGAAAGCGACAACTGGATGGAAGAACAACACGTGCACATGTGAAGGAAGACCTAACGACGATAGGGTTAGGGTTTTGGTAAGGTATTGTAAACGACTGAAGAGCTAGAACTGTATAAATAGAGATACTTAGGCATCATAAGGGGTTGGTTCAGATATATACTTAGGTATCGTTGGGATTATGATTGTTGTTGTTTCGGTTATGCATGAGTTGATGCGATACGTGATATATTGTTGTATGATCTATTTTGTATAAGTTGTTGAGATAAAGAGGACGAAGGAAGGTAGATCTTGAGGTTTAGATCGGAGGTTGGGGAGCCTGGTGTGATCTAGTCCGCCTCATATAGATCTTACCCGACTGAGGGGATTTGTAAGCATGTGGTGCTGTAGATGCGGAAATACTATAATAAAAGATATGAGAGCCAAATATTTGTGGACATAGCCCACGAGGGGGTGAACCATGGTAACATCTATGTTATGTGATGAATGTGTGCATGTCTTTATTGTCTTTAGTAGTTATTAGTATGTTGAATGCATGACTTGTTATATTTCCTGCTTATTTGTTGATAACAGTATACTGTGGTTACAAGTTATAATAAACGGTTCAATATATCGCTCTCTTATCTCACACTCAATCCTAGGATGTAAACACCTGAGTCTTACAGCCACCCATTAAAGCTATCTCAAGTGAGACTGCGCAACACATTATCTGTGTTGTGTTGCCTTCTAGTTTACCAAGAGGGCTGATAGTTTTAGAGGATTTGTTGGAACCCAAACAAACATGAACCCTGGGTCAATAAACTCAGACAGAATAAAAGAATAGTAACCAACAAATGGTTTTGTTTCCGTTGGTAGGAACAAGAGAGGGTTGAGTAGATGAGATAACTTGAAGACCTATCTGAGGCAGATCAAGAAAATATTAGGGAAGAGAGAAATGAGCCATTACAAGGGAATTTTGATATTGTGGAATCCCACAAAAGCAAAGATAGAAATATGGTTAAGAACAAAAGAGCTAGAGTTTTCACAGAAATACAACAGAAACCCTATACTAACACCCCAAAAATATATTGAGAAATACATGTTTACCGATTTACACGAAGTATTTTTCTATGATTTTCCACATTTGTTGCAGGAGTGGATACTAAGGTTGAAGGATAACCACGCAATGAACTAGATTCAACAGATAGAGTGGAACCCAGTACAGATTGAGCAGTTACAGTAGGTGAACAACAAGTTCATCTGTGCAGTAAATTTTTGGATTGACAGTATTGTGGCATGTTTTATAACAAAGTTTTCAATTGACATAGCAAGGTCGTACAACGCAGCGGAGCAAGAGTTTCTACTAGGACCTAGAGGAAGGTACATTCAATCATTGTATTCTTCTATTTAGATACTACCATATAACAAAGGTGTAATGACAATGGAGTTAGACAACTAAAACTTCCTTGTTTTCATGGGGGAGGGGGGGATGCACTAATAGAAAGAGGAGAAATGGAAGGAGGAAAGGATAAGGAAAAGAAGGAGGAACCCTTGGACCAGATCATGATGGATGGTGACCAGATCAAGCACATCATGGTGACAGCTGGAAAGATGCGTAGCAAAGTACCCTACCAATACAAGGTGAACACCAAGAAGAGAGTTGTAGCTATGAGTGAAGGCTTGGAGAGTGATGAGGAAGAGGTAGAGGATCTCTGGGCTGTGGAGCAGATTGAGGAAATCCTGCATGAAAAATATGAGAGGAAGATGAGAGGTCCAAGAGAGGGAAGAGAAGGAAGAAATCCTATCCATATTAATGTCAGTGTGAAACCCATAAACCCATGTGCAACTAAAACAACAAAGAGAAAACCATCGTTTAGACAACCGAAGTTCAGAAGCAGTCAGACAACAGAAAGTACATCTACACAAGGAACAACAACTGGAGGATCCAATCCCAAGTTATAATAAATGGCTTTACATTCAGAATGGCAGGACACAATCCCACCATCAGGTTACCAGAATTTTGAGGAGAAGCAACAAAAGACCCTGCAAAACACTTGTTCATTTTTGAAAAGATATGGGAAGAAAAATAGATCACTGATGAAGATACCAAACTTGTGCAGTTAGAGATTACGCTAAGAGACCATGCATTAGACTATTACATGAGTTTAGATTCAAATAGTGCACTAGGGATGACAAGGATACTGACAGATATTAAGAAGTTAGTGATAAATGAGTTCTAGAAGCCGAGATTAGAGGATCAATACATGAATTAGAAGATAGAAATCTGACAAAAACTAGGAGAATCTGTATGGGAGATTGACCAGAGATTCAAGCAACTGAAGGGAAAGTTAAAATATATTATGACTGATATGAAGCATCGACACTTGTTTGTGAACTCACTACTCCCACACTTAAAATATCCATTGCGACAACATAAGTTCCAGACGTAGGTAGAGGCTTTGCAGGCAGCCTTGCAACTGGAAGAAAACTAGTACCAGCAAATAGGCCCAGCTATTGAAGAGTTGAAGGAGGACTTGAATAATTTAACGTTTCAGTTGAACCAAAATAAGAGTAAGGACAAATGAGAAGATGTTTGGTGTACCACATGTCGGTCGAAGGGCTACCACAAGAATGAATGTCCAACATTCGCACAATATATGGAAGAAGGAATTCCAAACCCATTACCCACAGGAGGACCATGGTGTGAAGTCTTTAAGAAACCAGGTCACAACCCCTATCACTTCCCAATGATGCAAAAATACTAGACAATCCTAAAGAATTCATATTGCACCTTTTTCAAATCAGTGGACCATAATGACAAACATTGTAGAACTATGGAGTTGATGTGAGAAAGGACATCAGACGCATATAGAGTGCAGGAAAAAATGATGAAGGGGCAAGATGCACCATAATTTAATCCAATTCCAGCTCCATACAACATTGTGCAGTAGCAGTACAATACTACGCAGAAACCATACAATAATGCACAACCACAGTACAATGCAACACAACCTTAGTACAATACCATGCAGTATAATCAGGCACCTCAATATAATTCTTCGAGAGGAGATAGAGTAGGCTACAGAGGTGGAGGACGAGAAAGAGGAGGTTTGAGATGAGGTAGAGGAAAAGAAAGAGGAGGTTTCATATGAGGTAGAGGACTAGTGGTGTGTCACAATTGTCAACAACTGGGACATTGTGCAAGAGAATGTTTGCTTCCACTAGCGACTTGTATTTATGATTGCGCATCATACCACGATAGAGAAGAATGCCCGGAACTACTAGTAAAGATCCAAGAAAAGAGGAACCATAACAACAAGAATGTTCAGTGGATTTCTGCCAAAGCAAGGGATGAAGGATGAAACATTAAAATAGTTACTCGCGAAGGAGATAAAACAGGGGACAATGTTGTTTGACAAGAGAAAGCACAAAATCAATGGGTGAAAAATAACGTCGAACCAAGAAAATAGTTCGACGCGCAGAAGGAAACGGAGATATTTAAGAAAGCCCGACAAGAATTCCAGAAGGAAGATATTGTGACAACTTAAACTGTGCAACAAAGTAAGGAAGCATGATAATATTGTTGGATTACTGAGAGGGGGGGTGAATCAGTAATAATGTAATTATAATCCTTTTTCTTCAAATGTTATATCAATGTAGAATTATTATCCAATAATGAGCAGTAATAAATAAACAATCACGCACATACACAGTACACCATTGTTTTACGTGGAAACCCAAATCGGGAGAAAACCACATAATTCTTTTTCCTATATGTCTTGAATAATTACATTCATTGGAAGCACCAACTTCCTTTGTTTTCCAGTTGCAACTAGAAGGAGGCTCCAACCCCCTAGTTTCTCAGGCTACAACTTGAAGGAAGATCCAAATCCCCAACTCTCTGGCTACAACCAAAAGGAGGCTACAACCGAAAGGTGGCTACAACCACCTGTCCTTGCCTTGTCCTACCACCCTGAAGTAGAAGTAGAATGATGGAACCACTGTCACACTATCACTATGAGATATACCATTGTAAACATGTACCAATAAATCTGAACCATGCATCAACCATGCATCAGCCTGTACCTTAACCTGTAATCAACTTGTACCATAAAAAAGTGCACCAACCATGCACCAACCTGTAATCAACATGTACCATAAACAAGTGCATCAACCATGCACCAACCTGTAATCAACCTGTACCATAAACAAGTGCATCAACCATGCACCA
>JZKD02S1797748.1:77215-87251 GCA_000966675.3 Picea glauca
TCCATATAGAATAGTATTATCTGAAAATATATCATAACTCATACCGTTACCCATCAAACAAACTTGGGTCTATTACCCAAACCTGGGGTCTCCAACTTCTCATGGCCATAACTCTATAACCGTGAGGAATTATGTGACGTTCCACATACCACCGGAAATGAAATGACAAGAACTATCCATATAGGATATTTTTCCTAACAAATTCACTTTCCTTCATCTCATTATTCCACAATTAATCATGGGTTATCTTACTCCACAAAGCATCTTCCCATGAGGGCTTTCACCATAAGGGGCCACTTTGGAGTTCGTCCATATTTACTTCTTATCAACCATGAAAAAAAAATAATGAGTAATATTTACATCAAACACTATTGGGTCCATTACCCAAACCTTTGTGCTATGGGTCTTTCTTCAAGGGTTGACATCAATGACAACCAACCTTAATCAACAAATATGAAATGCCTTTGTTATTGTATCATACCAGCAAAATACATTCCATGGGACAAGTAAGTACAATCAAAGGATTTTTACAATCATGTGAAAAAGTATTAAGTGATCCATCATCTATGAAAATATTGCAAAACATACTAGAAAAATGTAGCATCGAGACAGAAGGAAAACTAGAACCAAAAACAGTCAATCACCTACACATAAGAAGAAGAACAAGTAGGGATTTTATACTAAATGCCAACATTGGAGATTTCAATATGGGAGACATCATACTGGATCTAGGATATGAATTTAATATATTACCAAATAAGACATGGAAATCCATGGGAGAGCCCACTTTAGGATATTCACCTGTTCAATTAAAACTAGAAAACCAACACAGATTCCTACCAATCAATAAATTGAAAGGAGTGATAGTACAACTAGATGGAGAGTGCATTAAAGAATATTTTGAAGTTATTGAAATAGTGGATGGAACAACACCTTACCCAACATTGCTTGGTCTGAATTGGGCATTTGACAACCAGGCCATAATCAACTTAAAGACCAGGAAAATGACATTTGATTCAGGATAATATAGGGTCATCGTGCCATTGGATCCATCGAAAGGGGAGAGGTTTGTAGAACCAACTTTCCTATACTTAGAGGAAATGATCCAGTTGTACAGAACAACTGCGCATGATGAGAATTACGTCAACCCAACTGCAGATGGGATACTTAGTTGGCGGAGCATTACTTCATGTGAAATAGATTCAGATACCAGTTTAGAGAACTGGAAACAAAGGCTACATGAAGTATCCATGAGAAGATGTGCAATAATATACCGCGTAGTAAGATGGGTAGGCACAGAAATCATAGAACCACCCAGTTTCCATGGAATCAAGGATTTGGAAAAATTCTTAGAACAATATGAAGATGAAGTATTAGAGAACCAAATATTGTTAGCACTTGATCTAGCACTCAAGGCCACACCTGCAAGATAGTGGGGCGCACATAAAGAGACAATCACAGATTGGTACCAATGTAAGTTGTTACTGCGCATAAGGTTTGGCGCAAAACATAAAAACAACAAGCAAAATAACTATGATGGAAAAGGGACACCAATGGAACACTTGGAGGAGTGTAGAATGTTGTGAAAAATGACACCCCCATAGGAATGGCCTCATCATTTTATACACACTCTATAGGGCATACCAACAAACTGGTATACAGACCAAGAATTATGCAAAGGAACTATGACCTAGACGACATTGCAACAAAATTTCACAGTCACTTTGTCAATCGAGAATGAGAACACCAACATAGATGTCAGTCTTAAAAATATAAGAGAAGTGATATTCATCCAAGCACCATAAATAGAACTGATCACAGAAGAACAACAACGAAACGAAGAGATAGTCAAGGAACTATCATCATGTGACCATGTACAAGAGGAAGCATCGGAGGAAGACGATCCATGCGATATTCAGATTGAAGAAGAAGAAGGAGAAAGAGATGTGGAAGGACCACCCATAGAATCAAAAGTCATTTCCACGCCGATCAAAGTAAAGAAATTCAACATTGGGACAGTCTAGAATCCCAAAATGGCTAGCATTAGAAATTACTGGGATGAGAAAATAATGGAAATCATAACAGAATTATTGGATGAATACAACGACTTGTTTCCCACAACATTTATAGAGATGAAGGGTATAGCCAAAGAGTTATGAGAGATGAAGATACCACTCAGACCTGAATCAAGATCGATCAGACAACAACCATATAGACTGAACCCAATATATAAGAAAAAATTCAAAGCTGAGATCGATAGGATGCTCGAAGCCGACATCATAGAACTAGTCGAAGAATTAGAATGGATAAGCTCGATGGTAGTACAATACAAGAAACAAGGAGGGATAAGGATATGTGTCAACTTCAGGAAGTTGAATGATGCATGCCTACATGACCCATGCCCTACACCTTTCATGAACGAAGTGTTAGAAAACGTAGGTGGACACAAAACCTACTCATTCACTGATGGATTCTCAAGCTACCATCATATCAATATAGCACAAGAAGACAGATACAAGACCACGTTCATGACATAATGGGGATCGTATCAATACGTAGTCATGTCGTTTGGACTGAATAATGCACCAACAATATTTTCCAGAGTATTCATTGTTGCATTTAAGGAATTCATCCACTAGTTTCTCGAAGTATACCTAGATGATTGGACAATCTAAAGTTTGTTGAAATAACATGTAGAAGTCTTACGGCTAATTTTGGAAATATGTAGACAGTGTTAGATATTACTAAACATAAAGAAATTCATATTCAGAACAATGTTTGGGATACTATTGGGCCATATAGTATGCAAGCAAGGTTTACTCATAGATTCTGCAAAGATTGCAGTAATTGTTAACTTACCAGCACCAAAAATAGTCTGTCAGCTAAGAGCGACATTGGGACGCACCGGATACTACACGAAGTTTATCAAAGGGTATGTGCATATTACTACACCAATGGAAAAGATGCTAAGAAAGGATACAAATTTTTAGTGGAATGACAAGTGTCAACACAGTCTAGATACCCTAAAGGAAAACATGGTCATCACACCAATAAGATGGTCACCGCACCAATATTAGTCTTTCCAGACTGGGAGAAGACATTCCACGTCCATGTAGATGCATCATCAATAGCACTTGGAGATATCTTGGCACATCTAAGAGCGGGGGACTTGGATCACTCGATAACATTCATGAGCAGAAAGTTATCAGAATCAAAACAAAACTATAACACAATAGAAAGAGAAAGCCTAGCTATGGTTTACGCACTGCAAAAGTTCAGACATTACTTATTGGGTAAACACTTTAAGATGTTCACAGATCACTCAGCCCTAAAATAACTAGTCAACAAGACAGTGTTGGGGGGGGGGGGGGAATCTATTGCTGGTTACTCCTATTTCAATAATTTGACTTTGAAGTAATCGTCAAACCATGAAAATTGAATGCAGGACCTGACCACCTATCAAGAGTAAAAAATGGAGAAGAGCCTACGAATCTATAAGACAAGTTTCCAGATGCATAGTTATTCTCAGTCCAGATCACTGATGAATACTTCATAGATATCATTCAATACTTGAGCACAGGTACTGCGCCCCAAGAATATAGCACCACGCATTGAAGGACACCTATATAAGATGGGCACAGATAGAATATTTCATAGGTACGTGTTAGAGAATGAAAGACTAAGAGTCTTAGAAGAATCTCATGAAGGAATAGAAAGAGGACATTATACAGGAAAATCTACCACGTAGAAGGTATTGCGCACAGGACTATGGTGGCCAATGATTCGAAGGAGTATTGTCAAAGATGCGATGTCTGTCAAAGGGTAGGAAAACCCAACAAAAGGGATGAGATGCCATTACGACCACAAGTAAGATTGTAGGCATTCGATAAGTGGGCAATAAACTTGGTGGGACCAATCAACCCATCGACAAAAAGAACAGGAGAAAGGTACATTATCACCGTGACAGAGTACCTAACAACATGTGCGGAAGCCACACCAATAAAGGATTGCAACACAAAAACAACATCACACTTCTTATTTGAGAAAGTGATCACTATATTTGAGTGCCCAAGAGTTTTGATGAGCGACCGAGGCACGCACTTCATAAACAACACCATCAGTTCTATGACTGAAGAGTTTGAATTCCATCATTAGAAGAGAACGCCATATCACCCATGGGAAAATGGCACGATAGAAGCATTTAACAAAATCCTAGAAAATTGACTGACAAAAATTTGTAACGTCAATAGGGACAACTGGGAATTCAAAGTACCAGCCGTATTATGGGCCTATGGGACTACATGAAAAAATTTGATAGGGAACACGCCATTCAAATTGGTCTATGGCCAAGAAGCAGTGGTGCCATTATAATTTATAGTACCAAGATTGTGTGTACCAACAATTACACAAATGACAGAACGAGGTGTAGTACAGGAGAGACTGAATCAGTTAATGAACATGGAGGAAGAATGGATCTTAGTAGGGTTCCACCAACAAGTTCAGAAAGCAAGGGACAAATATTGGCATGATAAACACATAAAGAAGAAAACTTTCAAGGAAGGAGATCTAGTACTGATGTATGAAAGCAAATCCTTTCAGCATCCAAGAAAGCTATGAATGCATTGGCTAGGAACATATGAGGTAAAATCTATCATAGATGGAGGAGATGTACAGTTGGAATACTTATCAGGCACAGAACTCAGAGGGATGATCAATGGTAGTTGACTGAAGCTATACAAGGACAGTTGACCACCCACCGCGCAGTAAGAAAAAAAAAACTTGTAATTACTACCAACAGATGCGCAATGCGTAGGAGGAAAAAAAGGCATGAACACTTAGGAACACAAAATCAGAAAGGAGAAGGACAATGGTCACATACAAAAGGGAAACAAGTGGGAAAAAGAAAGTCGACAAAAGAAATACAACATGACAGAACTAGGAGGAATTAAAGGACAGAAAAGACCAATGGGATGCCACATTAATCGTGCCAACTGAAGATAGCAAGGCAGAGTAATGAAAAGTATGAAACCATCGGAGGTTCATTGAACCCATAATTAAGGTGCATTAAATCCATAATTGAGGAAGCGTCCTCGACAAGCTTCATGGAAAACCCATACAACACACGGACGCGGGAGAAGACAGTTTATTTGAGAAAAGAGAGCATATAGAGAGAGATAGAGGCTAAAGAGCACAAAGTAAGTTCACAAAGATCAAAGAGACCATTCAAATTCAGAAAATGTTTAACATTCACCGCCATGACACTATCCAAGAAAGAAGAAGCGAGCCAGACAACCAGAAACTAGAGTTCAGACCAAATCACGCATACAAGTGGAAGAAGGTCAACAACAATCATCGGAGATCATTAATGTCGATGAAATCCCATATCCATACATAGCACCGGTGAACCCTACACTGATAGTGGAAGAAACCCAACAGCCCGCACCAAAGTGAATGAGTATAGATATATCGGCAGAGGTACAGGAGTAGTTGAACCAGGACACAGAAACCTTGAAGGAGGAATAACTGGAAGTCATTAGAACTTCGAGCCAACCACCACCGCCGAAGAAATACAAGATACATATACCCAAGTCACCTCACAAGAAACATGCCACAAAAATTGTTCTACCGTGTATACCAAATGGGGTATAGGTAGGACCAGACCTACTAGGTCATATAGGGAAGCTCAAATACTCGGACCACGATGTAGTAGATGAAGACAAGTTTTCAGAACTTCCAAAGAGAGTGTACATGGAGACGGTGGGCAAAAATACATTCGGGGAACTGATTAATCAACCACTCCAATGGGAAAATAGGTTGGAGAAGACAAACATTTTAGGACTAGTAGACCTACCACATTTTGGCAGAGGTCATTTGGCAATCGCATGCATCAAACAATTGTTAGCAATCACTCATGGTGGGGACATAAGGTTGGACAAGATAGTCTCGATAGACGTAGATCTTATTGCAAACATAACAGGATTTCAATCTCGGGGCATGGATTCCGAGCAGTTTCTAGATGACAAATACAGAGAAAGAGCTAGCAGAAGAGATGAAGAAGAAGTATGGTACCGACAGAGGGACACAAGGGATCATTATCAAGAGGATCAATAATGCTGAAACACAATTTGGCACAAAAATATTAGCCTATGAGTTGCTGAGAAAATGTCACAGGGAGGAAGTTCCAGCTGAGGTTGTCGAAATTGCAGCTCAGTGCGCAAAGGGCACCACAATGAGCTAGGCACTGTATCTATTGAACTTATTCCCGGATGACTGCAAAGATGTGGAGGACCTAGGAACAGAGTTTTACTATTCATGGTTGATCACGTTAATAGCCTTTATGGGCTAGAAGGAACCAAGGTATGTAATTTTACCAGACCCAAGTCGATTTAGGGAGCAAGATACTTATTGTTGAGAGATACATCGAATGCTAAGCGCAAAAGGATGAACGGGTCCATATTTGAAGGATACCTACGTGACCTGCAAGAAGCCATCTCCAACATGTGGAGGATAACACCATAGGCTATCGCGCAGTATAAATACATCACCAACTTACAGGGCACACGAAACACAATGTGGATATAGGTGAGGATGGATCCTGATAAACAATGGCTACAGATGCGCTACTATATCATAGAGGGAGACATCGACATGGTCACCAACAAATGGGATGACGAGTGGAAGATTCTAGTCCTCACCCAGGAATTACTGGAAAGAACAGTAGAATAAGAGGCAGGGCAGGGAGAAACACAGCCAAAGGAAATCCAAGTGCCCAAGAGATGAAGAACAGGCCAGGGAAAAACAACATAGACAAATGAAGGGACAACAAAGACAAGGACCCAGAATAGGTAGAAGGATAAGACGCAGCCATCCAAGGAGCAACATAAACAGGCCAAGCCCACGTAAAGGATCGCAGTAAGTACCAATCCATAGGAACCAGGGGGGAACAAGAGGACAACCACACATATAGGAGGTGAGCGCAATAAAACAAAGGCACAAAGAACACCCCCAGAGTATATGATCATAGATGACAATAGAGAGATGATAGCTCGAATGGTCTAGGACTGTCTAGTAGAGGACTTTGACCATGCTACACACCACAGGGATAGGATTAAATAGGAATTGGAAGACATGTGGAAACTCCTCAAGCAAATTGGATAAGAGCAGACAACAAGCAGTAGGGGAACTGAACCATCAGCACCGTAGACAAAACCAAGAGTGCATGAAGAAGAACGTGATCTAGTCCAGGAAATACTGCAACCAAACATAACATTCCACATCACCCCTAGTATGTTGCACATGGACAAGATTATGGGGTAGACACCCTTGAAGGACTTAAGCCAAATCCAACTGGTGTTAACGAGGATACCATCTGGGGCACTACACAAGTTGCAGGTTAGTGTAAACCAAAAGGTACAGTCTTGCGCACGCAAATACTTAGATGAATTGAAGCAGGGAACAAAGAAATGGGACACTCTGGAAATAGTCTACGAGTAGGATAAATATGAGACCCAAGAGGAGAGGGAGCACATAAAAGGATTGGAGCATAAAGTGGAAGGCACTTATGAGAAGATTCCACAGGCCACACAAAGAGATGAAATCACAGCAAAAGAAAATATTGATCGGATTGCGTGGGAAATTGATAAATATCATAAGGAGATCGAGAATCTTTGAGAACAACTCATACCAACCACTCCACCAGTAGTGAAGGAGAAAAAGAAGCAGGAAGAAACAACACAACTACACAAGATAGAGCAGTAGGTCAGCACAACAACTATGGACCAAGTTAGATGAGGATCAACAAGTCCAAAAGTGGGACAAGGAAGAAGAAAGGATCAACGCAGTGATCCAAGAACTCAAGTAGAGGCAGAAGACAATGGTGTTGGCAAATGCTTAACAGATAGCGTATGCTTGTCATTGATGGCAAGTACAATAGTGAAGATGGCAGGATCAGAGTGTGCATCAATAGACAAACAGGAACAATGTAGGCTCAGGAGGAATTAGCGCAGAGTTGAAATTCTTCCAAGTAAGAAGGATGTGTGCTGATCATTGGATCCATTCAAAATTCCCGATAGTATGAGGGCCGTCAGATCTGAAGAAAGAAAAGAAGTGTGTGCAAAGAAGAGGAGGATAGATCTCAAGCATTATATCTGAGCGCAGGATCTAATTACCGTTGGATCGAGGAAAACCTGCATGGTGTTTAAAGAGCAAGGATAACAGGGGCTCAAAAAATCCTAAAAGCAGGAGGACCATCCATCTCAAGGGGTTATGTGGATCATTAATCCGACTCCACTTCGGATTTTCGCAACTCGCGACATGGAAAGGCCAAAAATATAACTATCAAAATCATGATTTAATCGCAGCCATCAGATCAAAGTTTTGTTCTGGACCATTGATCCAGCTTCATCTCGGAATTTCGCGACTCACGACATGGAGAGGCAAGAAACAGAACTATCAAAATCACGATATGCGAAATCGTGATTTAATCGCAGCCGTAGAATCAAAGTTTTGTTCTGGATCGTTGATCCAGCTTCATCTCGGAGTTTCACGACTCGCGACATGGAGAGGAAAGAAACATAACTATCGAACTCGTAAGATGAGAAATCGTGATTTAATCGCAACCATCAGATCAAGGTGTGATCTGAACAGTTGATCCGGATTCATCTCGGAGCTTTGCCTATCGCGACTTGGAAAGGAAAGAAACATAACCACCAAACTCACGAGATACAAGATCACGATAAGATCTGGACCGTCAGATCTATGGAGATTTCAACCGTCGATCAGAATCAATGAAGTTTATAAACTTATGAAATATAAAGCACCTTTTTGGCACAACCTATGGTCACTGCCGGTGGTCATGAGAAGGGAAGTCAGTTCAGATAAGCTCCATTTCGGGGTTTCAGGGATCGCGATTTGGAAAGTCGAGATGCCTCATCTCCAGACTCACGAAATGTGAATTCACGAAAAGAACTTTTTGCATAAGCGCTTGTTCATGGCCATGGTCATATAGAGGAAGGAGATAGCGCAGAAAAGCTTCGTTTCAGAGTTTCGGAACTCGTGACATAGAGACTCAAGATGTCTCATCACAGAATCTCCAAAATGAGAAAGTGCAAAATGGGTAAATAACATAAGAACCCATTAGAGTTAATCCAATGATGTTGATGAATTTAAACGATATCGGAGGGCTACTAAGGCACAACGTAGTGAGACTGCCAGAAACCATTGATGACGTTTGCTAGAGAAGTCGAAGAGTCTATTGTGTGATCGCAAGAGGAGATGAAGAGTCTATGAGCTTCGTCTGATGAAGGAATACTATTCTTAGAAGGGATTGACAGATGGATGGGCATTGAGGGCTGTAACTGAAACAGAGAAAGTGAGTTCGATTTTCATAGAGAAGACGAAGAGTCTCAAACTGCCAGAGAGGCTGAGGAATCTCAAGATAACATACAGTGATGTTGGACACGTGGGGAGAACCACTAGAGAAGCTGAAGAGTCACGATGATGATCAGATAGAGCAATTGAGAGGTGGAGGATAACGGCATGGAGTCAGCATGCAGAGGTATTGCGAACATTGCATGCACAAGGTGCACAGAAGCTATAAGTACACGGTACAGAGAAGAGATGGGGCGGTTGTTGCTGTTGTTGTAGGAGTTTGTTGTGGTTGTTGTTGGTGAAGGTGATTCATGTGTGAATAAGGAGGAGAGTGCAGCAGCTGAATAGCACAGAAGAGTAACTGTGCAGTGAATGGGCATGGCGCACAGAGCATAAAAAGTAGAAGAACAAACAACGCAAGTGATGTGAGGAGAAAGGCAATGAGGCAGACAGAGAAACGAAATGCAGCAGAGCAGTGATAAGTCTGGTAAGCCATTGTTGAACATCATATCACTGTAATAAATTTCAGTAGCAAAGATTTATATTTCAGGGTGGTTAGGAGGAGCTAGGGAGGACTGGTGTCCTCAAAGGTTCAGGTGGGTGTTTGAACTCAGGGAGTTGGTGCTTCCTTCTAGTTGGTGCTAGAGAAACCAGGGAGTTGGTGCTT
>JZKD02S1797748.1:107860-121488 GCA_000966675.3 Picea glauca
TTATGTGCCTGAAGTGTTGAATCTTCCTGCCACCTGTCATTACCTGGTTGTGCCACGTGGACTACTGTCGTGAGTTGGATCGACGGTCTAGATCACATGTTGATCTGACGGTTCAAATTCAGTCAAGTTTTCACATATCGCGAAATCAGGGTTTTCGTTGCATTATGTTCTTTGCATTATGAAATCCCGATCCCCGAATCTCCGATGAAGCCTCCTGGCTGCCATGCGTCCATACGAATGAACGGTCCAGATCCCTGCTTGATTTAACGACTGCGATCAAATCACGAAATCGCGTATCGCGATTTCGGGGTTTTCGCTGTCGAGTGAACTGGACATTTCAAAGTCCCGATCCCCAAATCTCCGATGACTTATCTCCCTCGCAACTTCTGCAAATCTGACGGTTGTCGGCCTTTCGGGAAATTTGAATGGGATCCAATGATCTCGTCTATCTTCCTTCTTCTCTGTAAACTTCTGTTGCGCGTGTTTTCTTCAATGCGCATGTTTTCTTCAATGTTGTTCCTCTTGTGCTTTTACGTCCGAATCCCCAAGGGGTTTTATCCTTCATATCCTGCCATTTCTCTTGTTTCCATCAAAGACAACAATCATCAACATGCATTCGTTGCTTGTTCAATATTTTCCAACAGGTCTAACTTGAAGGAAGCTCTAACTCCCTATGTTCTTCAGCTCCAATCGGAAGGAGGCTATGACCCCTTGAATTGTACGCTCCAACCTGAAGGAATCTCCAACTTCCTGTATTATCCATCTCCATCTGAAAGGAGGCTACAACCCCCTTTCCTTTCTCCTTCCTTCCACCTTGAACTATAAGTGTAGACTCAACCTGTCACTGACTTTGTCACCGATAATCAACCTATCATTGATAATAAATCTATCATGAATAATCAACCTTTCATCCAACCTATTACTGTCCCTGTTACTTTATATGTCTTTGTCACTATCACTATCATTGTCATTGTCATTGTATCTATCACTCATATTGATATCTCATCATCAACATCATCATTAATAAGACCATATCCACTCTCATAAATCATATACCAATACCATCACCAAGATGTGCATCAAATAATATGCTAAGAAATGTGCACAATATCATCCATGTAACAAGCATGTACCATATCCATAAACCATGTGTCATGATATGCCTCAAACATGTGCCATAACATCCATCAACCATGTACTAAAGCATGTACCATAACATCCATCAACCATGTACTAATATATGTACCATAACATCCATCAACCATGTACCAATATGTGCCTCAAACATGTAAACATATACCAAAGTACATCTCAAACTGTGTACCCAATATCCAAGATGCTCCTCAAACCATATGCCAAAAGCATGCCTTAAGCATGTGCCAAACCATCTAAGGTATGCCTTAAGCATATACCATAACCATGAAAATAGAAAACATAGAAAGAACACATTTAGTCATGCATCAACCTGGTGTATTTGATCACAAAACTGTAGAACTTCCTCAACTTCAGCAACAAGAGAATAACATCATTATCAAACTTTACCTCAGTCTCGCGGGACTAGTTTTTGGATCAATCACAAACCATAACTTTCAACAAGCATAACTACATACCTATAATGAATAAATGTCTGAAAATTGTACCTAATCGTCTTCAATATATTCTCTAACATTCCTCCAAGTTTCACTCCTTGAATTATCCCTGAAAAGGAGTTATAGAGAAAATGCAGACCATGATGAATTCTAGACTATTCTAGAAAGAAAACTTGTAGATCATAACATGCGTGGAATATTTGATATCTTATTATGAAACTCATACACAACATATATCGAATTGTATGATTTCTAATGCAATTAGTCTCACATAATGTGAATCTTCTATGAAGAAGTTATGATTATTTTTCTTAGAACACTTGTTTGAGACTAGTTTAAGGACTAGTCAAAACCCTATCTTCAAAAGCGTGTATCTCCAAACTTACAACGACCCACAAGCTTAAATTCTTACCAAAGGTACCTTGAAATGACATACCTTAGAACACATCCTCACAAAACTTCATCTTCCCTTGGAATTTCTCCCTTCTTCACTTCATCTTCCATCTGAAATTTTCCTAATATCTCCTTGGTACCTCAGATAAAAATCACCCGAGTTAATGTTACAAATGAACCCCTAGGTGCCTTATTTATACTAGATCTGGCACCCTATTTTTAGGGACAACTTGACCCAAATAAAATTCAATTTAATTTTTAATGATTATTCCATTAGGGCGGAATTTACCAAAAATATCCAAAAAAAAATAAAATAATATTCATTGTAATGGGGTCCACTTGTAACTTCTTGTTTGCAACACTTTTTAGGGGATGACTTGTATCTTTTTGACCTTATATCCAGGGCTTCATATTTAATAGGTCATATATTATTAACCGTGAGGAACCACGTGGTGTACCACCTACTGTTGGAACTGACATGATGAAGAATATCAATCTATGAATGTGGTACATGCATTTGTGATGTCCTTCATGTTCTTATTCTTTAATCAACTTCAGGCTCCATGACCACACTGTTGAGGCTACTTAACAACTTAACCACTTGGCCATATTTCCAAGGATTTTTTTGTAGACTTATTCAAAGCATCTTCCTATGAGGGACATGCTTAGAGATATGCCATAAGGGGACCAATTTTGAGGTTTCTCCAAATACACCCATATCTTGTACTTCTTCTAGGGTTCACATTTAGTGTTGACATCAATGAAACTAACTTTCCAACAATAGGTCCCAAATAAAGGTGCTCATGGGACCAATTTATGATCTCTCTTATTTGTTTACTCCTGTAGGTTTTTACTCTTGTATGAAGAATACTACACTAACATAATGCTCAAATTCTTAATATTGAAGATTATGTAAGAATTTATGAAACTGGATGCAAGAAGTAGGGTTTCTAGTGATTGAATGTTCAAAATTTCAACACATCCCTCTTTTTTATAATCTTTATAGATAGGAAATAGGGGTCCTAAGGACAAGGGAGTTCCCTATGCTATATCTTTCTTATATACTGGTGGAGTCCAATAGTAGTACTTGGCCAAATACCTTAGGGCTCTAACTAAGGGGGTTTGACCACCCTTAGTCGTACTACTTGATTACCGAGGTACTAGAGAGTAATCTTCCCGATATTTGTTCTTGGTGCCACTATAGGAATGAGGTAGTCAAGTGGCTGATAGAAGGATGGTTTTAGGACACCTATAGGACTTAGTATATACCCGAGGGTACATGGAAGTGAAATTCCATATACAAGTGTTGTTTGATTATGTACTTCTTGAAGGGGTACCAATAGGTATTACAAGGGTTTCCAACCAGGTGAAACCTCTTGTAGTTCCTAAATGTACTCTTCCCCGACCATAGGTTCATTCATTGAACAATAGATCTATATGTTATTTATAGACACCAAAACACGTCTCTAGTGTGAAAATAATTTTTTTCTCTAAAAATGGGACATGAAGGTTCTTTTATACCACTTGTGATGTGCCAATTAGAAACATTCAGAGTAGAAGTTATAGATGCTACTCAAAGAAATATAATTGCAAACACAATAGATAATGTGAACTAGAATATTATACCTTTATTGATATGGAAGCAATGTTCACTTTCCTCTTCGAGGGGGAAACCTCCAATAGAGTAAATCTCATATTACAAATGATTTCCAAGGCATATTTTACAATGATTCCGCATATTTATATAATACTTTCTATCCCTTAATAATATTCTAGAGAAGGAAATTTATAGTAGACATAAACTTCTAGTAAGCCTTCTTACAATAATTGTGTTCATAGTACTACATGGGCCTTATTTACTAGTGATGACATCCATACATAGCAATACATAGTATTCTATATACTTAGGGGTTTAGGGAGGTTAGGACCATAACAAAATTAAAGCTACAAATGTAGCATTGAATCTCCTAGGACCTTGCTAGAAACCTTGAATTCTTCAATTACTCTGATTAAGTCCTCTTCCACTAGATCATCGATCCCTATAAAAAACTCCATTGTGTAATCAATTAGACTTGGACTTTCATCATTTTAAATAAAGTTAATACATATATTCATCCTTAGAGATATATTCCATTAACATTTGATTATTCCATTTTGTCACAAATCTGGTAAAGAAAGAGTTATTAATGTTAGAATTTCATTTATGTTTTCCCTATCTCACTCTTTATAAATGGACTAAAAATATGAGACTACTAAATCTACTATCTCTCAGAATGTATTCACTGAGAGTCCTTCAACATTTTTCATTTCCCAAATTGTATTAACTCTCTTCCTATACTTAGAAAAATTATGAAATAACTTTTTTATTTTCATCTCCCTTGTCTAACAACATATGCCTACTTTTCATCCTCCATTGTACCTCTCTCCATTTTGAAATCTTCCTCTTTTTTATATCCAACTCCTTTAATTTTTCCGCCTCCCTAAAAATCCCTTCCTTATTTCTCTCATACATGTAAACAATATCCTTTTCCACTCATTTAATATCCTTCTCTATATTATTTTTTAATTTAAAGTCCAAGTAGACACAACCCCCTTTACCTCTTTCAAGGATGTTGCAAACTAGAAACTTGTTAATTCCCTAGACCCTTGATCATAACATTCCCACTCCTTCTTGAACAACTCTTGAAATTATTCTTGTTTCATCCAATGGGATTGAATTTGACAGGATTGGTTGATTTATAATCATGTTTCTCTATTTGAAGGAGGATAGGTAAGTGATTTGAACCTCCACTTACCTCCACTCAAGATTAAATCTTATCTCATTCATTAAGAATAACATCAAAAATTAGAAATATGTCTAATCTATTAAACACCCCTACCTCACTAATTCTATTGTTCCTCCGAGTAGGAATAATTTTTATAGGCTCAACATCAACAAAGAAAATCTAGCTTAGATTGTATCTAAAGAAATTTCCAATACTGACTAGTTTAAAAATTCCCACCCCCCACCTCTGTTGGGCCCGAGATATGATCATCTTCATGACGTTATTATACACTTTTTTTCATATGTACATATGCGTTTTTTTATCTTTCAAAGGATCTTTTTGAAGAATTTTATGGTAAAATGATACAATCAGCATGAGGTATGTATAATTCGTGTTTTGTGATTCAATCAAGTTTAATTTATCATATTTTATGGTTTCCAAGAGTTAATTCATTTTTTTCTGTTGTTACAGAGCAAAACACACCATGTTTCTTGGTCGGGCACTTGTTCCGGCACTTGATCCATCTCTCGTTCCGGTACTTGATCTGGCACTCATTCCGGCACCCAGTATTGCACAAAAATGCAAGGCAAGTTGGCGGTTATGGTATTGGCAGCCAGTGGTGGAAAAATAGAGCACATGGGTTTTGTTTTTCATTGCCCCCTCCAGCTACTAAGCTCAAGACAACTCGATTTCAGTTGTCCAAAGAGGGCGCTCATTGGTTTCCTCCGTTTTGTTAGTTATAGATGCATTTAATGTAATTTGCTGAATTTAGAGGTGGTTCGACCCTCCTATGGTCGACCACCTGAGTTGTAAGCTTATAAATACTACCAGGATGATCATTAGATTGTTAAGCAAGTAGAATAGCCATCAGATTGGAAATAAACTCGTTGTACTCTGTTTTTCATTTTTCACATTGCCAGAATAGTGTTATAACTGCGTTTTTGACTTTCATGGTGAATTCGGCCTGCTAAAGTTTGTGGTGTTCTTGTAGAGGGTAGCCACGACTTGCTGGGAGGCCCGCCAGCAGTCTGGTGATGATCAATGTGTTGTTTATACATTTCATAATTTAAATTGTCTTTTATTTCCTGTACATGAATGTTTTATGTTTTAATTAGCTAGTTGTGATTTAATTGTTTTATTGTTCTTTCGCAAGTTAGTGTGATGGATTATGTTAGCATGAATTAATTTTGTAGGCTAGGAATAGACTTGCAAGTCTCTACACTAATTCCATATGCATCTAGATATTAGATTACACTTTTATTTATTTTCTTACAATCAAGTTTAAAACAGAGATGTTTTTAGAATAAAACAGAGTTCTATTTGGGTTTCATTTGACAAGGATCTTTGATGGATAGATAGAATTAGTTCTAGTTTCTAGTCATAGCTTGCTTACTTCAGTTTATATAGATTTCATTTAATTAGTTGTTGGTTAAATTAGATTGTCAATTTACTTTTTAATATCATGCTTTAAATTTTTGTTTTTAATTATTTCTTTATTTTAGTTTGAATGGCTAGAATAGACATAGTGTAGTTTTATTTCACGCAATTTCCTTTCATAGATTAAAATTAAATTAAATTACTTACTTAGATAATGATGATCTCGTTGTGTTGTTAATGTTTTATACATGAATATGCAGGGTATTTAACATTACTTTTATCATGGCTAAGTTTTCATTGGACTGTTTACTTCACACCTTTCATTTTTCCATTGAAATTAGTATTGAGCCTATACCATTAAAACTATCCTTTGTTGTCAAGTGTCATCGAGATATCATCTGTCACCACCGAAGGCATTCACACAACCACCAACATTACATTTGAGTATTTCATAGGTTAAAGTTAGTTTCTTGCTTTCGTAGATTAGAAGAGATAGTTTCTTGTTTTCATAAGTTTAGTTGATAGTCTTTCTTGCTTTCAATAGAATAGATTTCCTTTCATGCATTGCATTGAGCATTTAAACTTCCTTCCACGCAAGAGAAATAGTTTTGTATTAGGCAATTAGTTCACTTGCCTCTTAGGCTAGGTAGTTTTTCAATGAGAAGTCTTTGCTTACTTGTCCTTTGCTTTATGCTTTTCCTTACTTGTCTATTTTCTTTAATAAGTTAGTTAGTTGCTTTTGCTTGCCTGTCCATTTTCTTTAATAGGTTAGTTAGGTATTTTTTTCTTGCTTGTCTATTTGCTTTAATAGGTTAGATAGGTTCTTTTGCTTACTTGCTTATTTATTTGCTTTCATAGGGTAGTTTCTCATTGAATGTAGGTTGGCAAGTTAAAGGTAGTTTGCTTTCATCATTTGCTTAGTATGCTTAATAGTTTACCTTTGCTTATTGTCATGAACTAGTTTGCTTTACATACATTTTTCATTCACTTTCTTAGGAACTATCCATCAGTCCTTGGCCCAAAAGTACTTAGGTTACCTAGTTTTCATTTTTCCTAGTAGGGTTTGTTCATTAGATAGGTTTACTTGAGTAGATTAGCCCTAGATAGATTCTTTCCGTAGTTATATTATACTCCTACCAACCTTTTTACCTTTGGCATATATTTTTCTACAACTCTAAGTGTACTTACCCCGGGTTGACAATTTAATTGAGGGTAGTTTAGTGTCTTTTTTAGTACATATAAAACACCTAACAACCTCTAATCTACTTAGTAAAATTTAAATCCCCTACTATTAAAAACCTTTCTTCCTTGATATACCCCTTGGAGAAGAAATATTTCATATCATAATATGGTCCATAGAAATTAATCATTGATATATTTTGAACTAGGTCCTTGAGCATGAATTCAGTCCAAGAACCTAAATCAATAAAAGAATAATTCATTAAAGTGATTGACTTCTTCCAACTAGTGTGATCTCCCTCAAAATTTCCCACGACATCTAAAGCCAAAAAATAACATTATTTCAATAATTTCTACAAGTCCTAGTAACCTTATGAACCTCCCCCATTATTTCTTGGATCAGAATCACTTCAATCCTATGAACTTCCACCATCTCAACTAAAGAAACGATTTGATAAGGACTTCCAAGAGATTTAATATCCAATAATAAGATATTCATTTGGAAACCCAAGGGGGGTTTTGTATCTCTCTAAGGACCCCCTTAATGGATTTTGTTTACCCTATAGAATATCCTTCAAATATATTTCTTATGCACGACGAAGGAAATATTTCATACCAACTAAGGAAGGAGTGGGATCCTTAATAGGATCAAAACATAGTGCACCTTTTATCCCTTTTCCGCCCCTCCTACTTTTCCCCTTTATAGATATTAATATATATCAATACAATTTTTTGGATTCCTTCCCTTCCCCTGAGTCGAACTAACCATGAATAATTATCACATCTTAAGAGAAATAAATAGTGGATCTACTCAATTAGGATCCATGGTTTTCATTATCTTTTTCAAGAGAGAGGAATCCCCTTTCCCTTCACTAGAAACTAAAGAAGAATCCTTACCATGGAGACCCTTAATTGAACTTTTCACCACTTTGTGAAGGGTATGTTGGGATTCTTTAGAAAATCAATCAACATTTATTCCCACCAAACCCATATTTTTTCATTTATGTACATGAGCATACTCTCCTCTCTCTTTTGCATACTCAATCAACACTTGTAGAATACTTTTACCATAGGTATGACTGAAAAACGATTATGAACTAGCTATCTATATACATAGATAAAATTTATTTCATTTCAATGAATTTTATTGGTACCTAGGATAGGACAAATTTACTGACCAATGGATAGTCGAAGATCTAGACCCATAGCCTACAGGGGAAGAGATGTCATCAAGAACCAAAAATACATTTTTTGATGAATGATTAATATTAGAGTTGATTTCAAGAGGCTTACTAGAAGTTTGGTTGACCAAGAATTCAAAGAAATAAATGAAATCTTTAGTATCTTATTTTCCTTCTCACAATGGTTGAGGACTCTTAGTTGTATTTATATCTTTCTCCATAACCTCTAACATTTCCTCAACTAGATTATCTTTCTCTAATAATATGGGTTTGAAACATTCTCTAATGATGCATTTTGGTGGATGGTAATTGTGTTAGGTATCAAGGCCATGGCCCCATCACAATCCTCTATAGGATTATTTCCCATCTCTCCTACCAATTTTACCTCTATTTTTCTCCTCCACACTTTCTTTACAAAGGAATGAGAACAATCCTCTTCTACATGGCCATAAACTTGAAAATGGGAACACCTGGAATCTTGATATAATCTAAAACTTGTGTTTGAACTACTTCCCATTGATGGGTCTAGATGGATTGTCAAGCAGGTAAGGGAGAACTCCTGACGAAAGGTCTCAATTAGACCCACTCTTGTTTGGAATAATGTTTCTGACTGGTATGTTGGCCTCGCTTCCACTCTAAAAAATTATCTGATATGAATCTAAGAACCAAATGTTCTTAGATGAATTAAAATATAAATTGAATCTAATTAATACTTTCTAAGGCTATTCTAAATGTAATTCTATATTATTATAACCTATCTTGATCAAGAGTATTCTAGTGAAAATGAGTATAGTGAAGAATATTACTACCTACAAAAGAATAAGTTCATGTATGGAAATAAAATATTAACATCACAAGGAAATTCAAATTAATTGGAAATAAAATATTAACATTGGAATAAGAAGAATTAAAATTAATTGTTTGACCAACATATTACTGCATTCATGTAATCATAAGGAAATTCAAACATTATAAACATTATAAACACAATAAATACGAAATTCATATGACCATGCTCTATAACATCCATATAATAGACATATACACAAATAAAAGTCTCATGTGCACATATTTGATTCGTAAATTTCCATTCGTGTCTCTTGCTCTATTGATCACATAGTAAGAATACTATTTTGATACATCACAGATCAACATCCCTTTCTTATTTGCAGTCTCCTCTTTTATAAAACAATAAATATTGTTTACATTCTGAAATTGTTTGTTTTTAGAGGGAAGTTCAGGCTTGTCTCTTCATATTCCATATCTGAATTACAATAAGTGAAAATGGACAAAAATAAAAAAGATCAGTTACAAATATTAAGACAATAATGAGACCCTTTGTGATTCCATCTGATCCCAATACTACTTTCAGAGCGTGTAATCTTCCATTATCTTCTCCAACCTTCTCAATTTCATCGTTTTCAAGTCTATTTCTCCATCACAAATTTGTTGGATTACTAAGAGGGGGGTGAATCAGTAATAGAGAAATTTAATCATTTTTAACCATAAAATGCAAGTTTTAAATCAATGTAGCATTATCATCCAATAGTTGTTGAGTAAATAAACAATGAACAAATGAGAAATCATACACATACACAGTACACTAGTGTTTTTGCGTGGAAACTCAAAGTGGGAGAAAACCACATAATGTTTTTTCCTATATGTATTTAATAATTACATTCATTGGAAGCATCAACTTCCTTTGTTTTCAAGCTGCAACTGGAAGGAGGCTCCAACCCCCTATTTTCTTAGGCTACAACCTGAGGGGATCTCCAACTCCCCTATTTTCTAGCTACAACCAGAATGTGGCTACAACCCCCTATGTTCTCTGGATACAACTGGAAGGTGGATGAAACCACGTGTCCTTGCCCCGTCCAACCACCCTGACATATAAGTAGAATGATGGAACCACTGTCACACTATCACTGTGAGATATATTGTTGTAAAATTGTACCAATCAACCTGCACCAAATAACCTATACCAATAACCTGAACCATGCATCAACCTATACCTCAACCTGTAATCAACCTGTACCATAAACAATTTCATCAACCATGCACCAGCCTGTACCAAACAACCTGTAATCAAATTGTACCATAAACAAGTTCATCAACCATGCACCAACATGTACCAAACAATCTATAATCAACCTATACCAATAACATGTGCCAACATGTACCATACATCAACTTGTACCATAAACAAATGCATCAACCATGTACCAAACCTATACAAATAACATGTCATAATAACCTATCCATACAACATGTAATCAACATGTACCATTAACAAGTGCATCAACCATGCACCAATCTGTACCTCAACCTGTACCATCAACGTCTGCATCAACCATGCACCAAATATGTACCAATCATGCATCAAATACACATAAACTATGACTCATCAAGATGTACCAACATCATGAACTATACACCTCATGTATGTTCCAACGCATCAACTACTTGTCACAACCATGTACCCAACATGTACCTCAACCAAAATCCCTCATCAATTTCATCATCCGAATATGATTTGTAACTTTGTAATAGACCTGGTGTATATGATCACATAATTGCAAAAATTCCTTAACTTTAACAACAAGAGACTAGCATTTTCATCAAACTTTACTTTAGTCTCACATGACTAATTTTGGATTCGTCAACAACCCTAACTTGAAATAATCACAACTATGTACCTGTAATGAATTAATATCTGAAAATAGTACACAACGTTCTTCAGTGTCTTTTGTGCAATTCCTCTGGGTTTCACTACTTGGAACCTCTCATAAAAGGTGTTATAGCATAAATGGCATACCTTCTTGAATTTCGGCTTATTCTAGAGAGAAAACTTGTAGAGTGTTCCCCGCATAGAATGTATGTTATGTGGATCTTAAAATGGTACAAAAAATACTAGAGACTGTACTCTAAACAATACATTTGGTCTTACTGAATTTGGATCTGTTATGAAGAAGTTATGAAGTTTTTACCCGAAACACCTTTTTTAGACTAGTTTCAGGACTAGCCCCAAACCTTATTTTCCATAGAGTGTAAATACAAAAATACAATGACCCACTAGCTGGAAGTTTTATCACAACTACTTGGATATGTTTCCTCAATGACCTCCTAATTTCAAGGTCTAAATCATTCTATAAAAAACGCTATTGCGAAAATGGTGAGATGACCTGTAAATAACATACCTTAGAAAGCATCATCAAAAGAATTTATCCTCCCTTGAATTTTGTCCTTCTTTATTTCACCTTCCCTATGAAATTTGGCTTACATATCATTTGGTTAACTTAGCCACTTGTAGATATTCAATATGCTCAAGTGTGATTAAAATGAGAGACTCTTGCCTCTTATTTATACTTTCATGTAGCTTCCTCGAGGGGTTACCTTTTAACCATCTTAACCCACTTTCTTTATTTTAAGGTTAACCCACTTCTAACCACTTGTCCACTTAGTAATTTCTCCATTAACGTTATTATTTAAATAATTTATTTTGTATCCACTTTGACTTATAGTACACTCATCACTTCACTTTATTATTTACCTTCTAAAATCTCTTAAACCACTTTCCTTATTTTAGGGCTAACCCATTTCTAACCACTTGTCCACTTAGTAATTTCTCCATTAAATTTATTATTTAAATAATTTATTTTGTATATAGTTTGACTTATATTACACTCATCACTTCACTTTATTATTTAAATAATTTCTTCTTTGCAACCACTTTGACTACTTTGACCTTTTGGGGATTCTAGATGACTCATGAGGGTTCTCCAACTTCACATGGCCATGAATCTCTAGCTATGAGGAGTTATGTGACGTTCCACATACCACCGGAAATGGAATGACATGTACTATCCATATAGAATATTCTTACCTTCAAATATATTACAACTCATACCATTATACATCAAACAAACTTGGGTCCATTACCCAAATGTTTTTGCTACCAAAATTCGCTATAGGACTTTCTTCAAGGGTTGACATCAATGAATGTTAATCCCTAATACTGGCTCATTACCCCTTAATTGGGGCATATCACATTAGTAATGTTATTTGATTTATGTCGGCTTTATTCCATTAGTTGTAATTATACCTCCTAGTCTCCTATATATACCAAGGAGACATTTTCATTTGGAATCATCTAGGAATTGTACATTTATGTGGGAATAAGAAGGTTTCCCCATCGAAGAGGCTTATTATCTAAATTTCTCTCTTTTTCAAGGCGTTGAGTACTTATTCTGAGGTTTTTCTATGCTATATTGATATTTGGTTCTTAACATATGGTATCAGAGCTCAAGGTCTTGAGGTTTCTCTTCTACATATGAGACACCTTGGAAATTTTTCTATAACTTTGTTTCTACAAAGTTTTAGAGGGAATGTCTTGGAGGATATTTAGTATACTGATCAAGGTACGTTGGGTTAAAATTTCAGCTCATGAGGCCTTATAATTTTGGAGATACAACCTCTGCAAGATAGGGTTCTGGAATCATCCTGAACTAAGTCATTGTGGAATTTTCGCTATAAAATAGTTTCTGTAATGTTTCAGACCCTGAAATCCAGAGGATATTCACATAAATTAGTAAGGTATCTATGGTAAAAATTTTAGCTTCTGGGTCGTCTAACATTTGTAGATACACCTTGTGGAAGATAGGGTATCTGACTAGTCCTATTGACTAATCTCAAGAAGGTGTTCCAAGTAAAACAATCATAAATTCTTCCTAGACTATCCAAATGGAGTGAGACTAGTTGCATTGGATAGTGGACAGTCTATATTATTTCTGGTCTAATTTTCATAATTTTATATCAATTATTTTGTGTGGGGCGCGCTATACAAGTGGCATATCCCAGAAAGTCCAAAAATCATAAAGTTGTGCGGAAGTTACCGTAAATTCCACTTGGCACATCCAATTTTAATTAGACCTGTGGCATTGTAGAGAAGAAATATTAGAGAACTACAAAAAATAAATTTTCATACCCAGAAGGGCCGAAACTTTGGAGATACAATAGAAGAAATATTGTATAGCAAAACCACCTCAAAATCAAGGTTCAAAAGTGATACTTGGCCAACATGCCACCCAAAAAGGGAACTTCTACACCAAATAAGCCTCCAGATAATCCTACATGGACTCTTGATG
>JZKD02S1797748.1:132042-143050 GCA_000966675.3 Picea glauca
CTTTATTATTTACCTTCTAAAATCTCTTAAACCACTTTCCTTATTTTAGGGCTAACCCACTTCTAACCACTTGTCCACTTAGTAATTTCTCCATTAACTTTATTATTTGAATAATGTTTTTTGTATCTAATTTGACTTATAGTACACTCATAACTTCAATTTATTATTTAAATAATTTCTTCTTTTCAACCACTTTGACTACTTTGACCTTTTGGGGCTTCTAGATTACTCATGAGGGTTCTCCAACTTCACATGGCCATAACTCTCTAACCATGAGGAGTTATGTGACGTTCCACATACCATCGGAAATGGAATGACATGTACTATCCATATAGAATAGTCTTACCTTAAAATATATTAAAAATCATACCATTATACATCAAACAAACTTGGGTCCATTACCCAAACCTTTGTGCTACCGGAATTCGCTACTAGACTTTCTTCAAGGGTTGACATCAATGACAACCAACCAAAATAATCAACAAAATTTTGGTCATGGCTTCGATCTTACTTATGTCTCTTTTTTCTTAATGAAGATCTTGTCTAGTGTGAATAAACTCATTAGTTTCATCAGGTATTCATTCAATTCCTCTTGATTAACTTCAGTTATTTCTTCAATATCCTTATTAATGGTTTCCCTTCTTTCCTCTACTTCAACTATTCTCAATTCAACAGGGATTACCTCATCAATGTCAGGCATGATTTTCAATCTCAATTATTCTAGAATCTCATCAGAGACATTCCACAACCTATTATATGCCTTTGTTATTGTCTTCTTAATACCATGGATATCTTCTAGCATAGGCTTCCATCTATCGAAAAAGAATTGATATTTTATCCTCTATCTAGTGGTGTAGAGTTGCAGGTTATTTGGTGGATTCTTGTGCACACCTTACCAATATACAATTATATCAAACGAATCATTATCCTTTTGATATTTATCCCTTATTTATTCAATATTATCTTCTAGCCTTATCAGGTCATTCTTATTCCTATGGATGTCATTCAGGATGCATAAGCACTTTCTTTGTTCTGATTTTAGTTCCTCATTAATAATTGTGGCTTATTCCCTTAAGGATTCTAGGATGAGAGTTCCTTCTTTTCTCTCTTCAAGAGTATTTTCAAGACTTTCTTTATATTTCTCCAAAACCCTAAATTGTGTGTTCCAATTGTTCATTAAACTTGCTAGATTATACTTTTTCTTCTCGTAGACTAGTCAATTCCTTTGTATACTTGTTCTCCATTTGTTTCATTTCCATATACTGCTCCTACTTAAGGGAATCCATCTCTTCCCTATGAAAATTTTCATGTCTGTGGGATCTCTTCTTGAATTTTGTCTTCATTTTATTGTTTTGTGATTGTAGGGCCTTTTCCATTTCCTCTTTGTGGATATTCTACAATCTTTACTTCCTTCTCAAATTCAGCAGTGATGCCATCCTTTTGTGTGTTCATGGTTTTCTCCAATTCAGAAATTTTGGCTTGTGTTGTGTCTCAAGTTGTAGCCAAGTCATACTAAAACATGGAATTTTCTCCTCCAAATGCATGAAGAGTAGAGGCGATCTGAAAGATATTTTCTTTGGGATATTTCCCTTCCTTCCATTCAACAACTCTTTTTGTTGATTGTTGGTTGATAGTTGTATCACCTCTTTTCCTTTTTATAGTCATCTTCTCTATCCCTTTGGTTTTATCACTATAGTAGTATTTTCCTACTTCTAATAAAGCCTCATCAAATTTCAATACCTGTGAGGAGAAGGAAAAATTATTTGGTATGTCCATAAAATGGGTGCATTCTTGTGGAGGAATGTCAACTATGCCCACACTTGGAGTTGTTGTATTGTTTCGTGCTTCACCCAATATCTTCCATATTTCTTTCTTTTCTTCTTCATTAGATTTAATTTTGGCTTCAACTTCAAAAACCTTCTTTTATTCTTCCTCTTCTTTCATTTTATTTGTCTTTGCTTCTACTTCTAGTATTTATTTCTTCTCCTCAACCTTTTTCTTTTGTAATGCATCCCATTGGGATTTTTCTTCCTTTTCTAATATTTTCTTCCTTTCATCATCAATATTCTTCAAAGCATCATCTTGTTTCTTTATTTCATCAATTTTGGAACTCTTCTTGGGTTTATCCTTCTCTTTTCATTTCTTTTTTTGTTTTTTATGATATTCCTTCTTTGTTGTCATTACCTTATAGTGTGTCTCCTCTGTCTTTTGTTATTTTGCTTCTATTTTTTCATGATCCTTGTCCAACAACAATTGGAACTATTCCTGAGCTATCTTCATATTTTCTTCTTCTTCCATTATAAATTTTCTTTGGTCACCTCATCAAGCATCCTTTGCAACACTTCTTCAAAAAATAAAACCCCCTTGAAGGTCTCCTCCTCATAGTTCACTACTTGTATTTCAAGGTGAGTAAGACCAACATATTTAACATGATTGAGTTATATATTTTTAGGGTCATGTCCCCTAGGTTCTCTTGTACATAATCATAATTCCTTTAGGGATTCTAATTCCTTCCTAACATGAGGGACATTTAGTAATTTTTACTTTCCTATGTGTATAAGGAAAGTGATCCGGAGTTTCTTGTTGCTACTTGACAGAAAATACGTTATGCCATTCTCTATGGTATTGTAAGCAATCTCCCTCATCAAAAATATATCGGGGACATATTGAGATAGGATATGTGGACCTTCGTAGTTTTCATAAAATCTAATATATGTGTAGTAATTCCCTAAGTACTAGGGTGAAATATCTTTCAAAGTGGTGATGGATTCCTTTGATATTATATATGATGGATATCCAAAGATGATGGTATGTAGGGGAGAAAGGAAACAATCACATATGTCATAGATGTGTTTTTTATAGTTTAAATCCCTTAGATCTGAACAATAAACATGCACTGGTGGATAATTTTGGTCCCATCTCCATCCAAAGGTAGGAAATTGTATATAAGAGCATACAACATCAACGAGGTATGTAGACATATAGAAATTGGGTTTTTCATACCTAGAGAATTCATGAAATTTTGGAAAATGTTGAAGGTAAGTATTTATGCCCAATTGAAAATTTGTCCTATCGTTACCACTGTGTATTCCATTGGAAACCATTCCATTTGAAAATGGGTGCTTTAATCCTCTCTGTAAAGTTTTCATATCATAGTGCTTAGAATTTTGTAGGGCCTTTTGAACTCATAAACATGGATTAAATGTTTCTCTTTATTGAATTTATTTTCTTTTTGGCACCACCAATCCTCCATAAATTCATAAACATGTTTATTTTTTATCCTGAATTTTCTAAAAAATGGCTCATTCAAAGAAATTTTAGGCTTTGGTAAGTGGTATCTGAATTTGGTGTCTTCCAGTCTTAGGGATACTATCTGGATTATTTCTTTATTGACAATTGTATTAGTTCCCCAGTATAGATGTAAGAGGCACCATGTTGTTGCATTGTTGTAGGAAAACAACATTGGTCGGGAAACCAGGAGGTGAATGTATCTTTTTTGAATATTTCAATAAACCTCCAAGTCCTCATCCTTAGTTAGGAAATCCCCAGTGTTGAAAATTATGTATATCTCATTGTCCCTAGAACATTGGTCTACCCCATTGTGATAATTGGTATCTATAGCTATGATGTCACTTGTATTTACTACAGGTGCAGGCACGGTTGTGTTTGCTACATGGTTTCTCCCCTTTTGTTTTGTGGGTGTGACATGGTGTCAATGTAATGTCCTATAATGAATGAAAATCACATAACCTTACTAAAAAAATATAACATTACATAAATTGAAATTATGCTAATCACATACATGTTGCTTTGATATTGGTTTGATGGTTGGAGGTAGTTAGAAATCATAGTACGCAGAATAGAGTTTTTGCAAGTTTACATAGGTAAATAATGCATTAGTTAGGGTTTACTCGGTGTTATGTATATATAAGTTACCCTAAACATTCACAATTAAGTTTTAGTGGGTGATATTTCATTTTCATATGTAAAATTACTTCACATTAATGCATTCAGAGGTACATATTACCAAATCCATGTGTCAAAGGCATAACAATCAAAAGACTAGTCATGGAAAAATTTCTCAATAGTTCTATTGGAGTAGGTTGTTGTCAGGAAAGGAAATATGTGTGGTTGACCTTCATTCAGAAGAGAAGGTATCGAGGAATATTTTTTTCTACATTGGGATGTGTTCTAGACATGAGACGTTACAAATGGAGCCAATATTTATCTTTTATGTGACATCCAAAGGGTTATCATTAGAGGAGATATTATCGCTTAAATGTGACTCCAACAGTAGGCCTTCCAATAGTGTTATCAGAATGTATTTCCATCAAAGAGGAAGGGTTACATTACTTTGTAGCTCTGATGAGAAAGGTACCAAGGAATATTCCTTCTTTCGATCAAAAAATGTGCCAAGGAAAAGACGTTATACATTATGCCAAGATTACCCTATCTTTTTCATTTATTAATGTGCTATTGGAAAGGGTGCTCGTAAGAGGGGAAAGTTAATTTTAAAAATTGACTATGATAGGAAACCTTCTGATGGTGCTATCGGAAGGGATTTCCATCAGAGATGGGAATATCATGGTTATTCTTTTTTCCAATGGGAGGGGTGTCGAGGAATATTCCCCTTTTTGAAAATAGTGCTCATAAGAAAAATCGTTACCCACATAGAGATTGAAGTATTCAGATAACAAGGGATTAATCAACCAATCTTTCCCTGCCTCATCATGTTGGTGATCATAAGGGACCCATTCTTAATCATTTAAGTTTTACTAAAGAGACCAAATTTTAGAGACCAATAATAACTTGACATGTAGGCACATAACCAATTCTCAATGGTGTAGTGGAAAAATATGTGTCAAAGCAAGTCTATTGAAAGGACTTCATTGGATTTGAGCTTAAAAGGTGGAAAATCCTTCCGATAGTAACTATTCCAATAGAACACTTTCCAATAGTACTACCATAAAGGTTTTATCATAAGAGAAATTAGATTGTATCATCCAATTATTATGAGGAGGAATTTCGTGGTGAGTTAGAACCCAATAGATCTCATGCATAATAGGATAAGTGAAGATTTTCCTTATGGTTTAGCATGGCCTAGAATTTGGTCTTCTCTAAAAAGAGCTAATTGACAACAATTGAAAGAGAATAAGGCCTTTGATTCTCATACATGATTGTTGGGTTAGGATTGAGACTTCATTAGGAAAATGCCAGTTCCCGTGTCAGTATAAAATCAAGTAAGTAGTGATAAATTACCTTGCCAAAATTTTGATAGGGGGTACCCATTGAACTTCCCTAAGTTAAATAATTTTAGTGGGTAGTTGTGGGTGAAAAAAAAATGGAAAAATACTAGGAAGAACCAATTATCTCTGATATTAGATAAATCCCAAGATTATATCACCTCATTCTTTCTTTGATCTGACACATTTCCATATTTTCCTACAACATGGATCCCACATCATCAAGATTTTACTGAAAATAAAGAAATTGGTATAGCCAATATTATCTCTTAAATAATTTATGTGAAATTAAATGGTTTGGTTCATTAACGTATTTCATACACATAGATCTTAGGAGAAAAAAACACCACAAAGGAGTAATCTTGACTGTTTATAAGACTAAGTGTGTTCCTCATCTCTTTTTTACTGGCATTGCTTTGTTGCGAGTGAGTGTACATAGCCCCAAAAAATATGCCTCGGTATCATACAAGCATATCCTCAATGCCAATGAGCGTCCATAGCCCCGACAAGTTTACTTGTACTTCCCTCACCATTGATAGTGCTTTCAAATTCCTTGTGATTTTTATTTTACATTCACCCTTAAAGATTTGTGATATATATATATATATATATATATATATGCAATTGGGTATTTAGAAAGTGAGGTGATACAAGAGTTACTCTGGTATGTTAAGCTTAATCAAGACTTTGTCCTTATGGGTCCATTATGAGAAAACTCTGAAATATGCTTTAATTTCATGGGAATTGGAAAAAAATCACAAAAAATATTCATAAGACATCAATGACTATCATCTTTATTTAGTCTTTTGAGAACTGGTATGTTCTATATGAGAGTGAAGACACAACTATAGGAAAATTGTCATCGAGAGTATGGATAATTATGTCAATAATATGAGGATTTCTCTTGAAAACAGATGTGAACTAGTCACCCCCTTTCAGTGTAACCATATTATGTACTTTAAAAACATTGTGTGATGATGCAAGGTGATGTTCTCACTTCTAAGCACTTGACAAGATACTCACATGGGTACTAAGCTTTAATTATATTATAAATTCCCAACTTCCTATTAGAAATTGTACATGAATAATGAAGAATGATAAATATATATCTTATTTAAAAGTAAATTTGGACCGAATTAGAAAATAAAAGAAAAACTATGAAGCAAAAAATTATTCTAAAAACATTTGTAAAACTTAAAAGGAAAATGAAAACAATAAAGAAACCTAATATGTACATAGATAAATCACCCAGAGTGGTTAGGAGAAGTATATTTTGAGCATTTTACCATTGACAGGGAGCTCCTCCATGTCTCCCTCTAATGTATTAAGTCTGAAAGTTCCTGACCCAATTTTCTCATGAATTTGATATGGGCTTAGCCACAATTTTTAAAATTCGGTGTGTTTTCCCTTCATCTCATTGGTTTTTTCCCACTTAAGAACTAAATCACCTTCTTGAAAGTATTTATTTCCCACATAGGTCTTATCAAACAACCCTTTGATTAGTTCTTGATGTTGCACTAATTTGTTTTTATATTTATCACTTTCTTATTTTACTTTAAGCAACATGTTCATCCTTTGTTGCATTATTGGGCATTCATGGTCTTTGAAAGATTGAGCTAGCTGCAGTGAGGGTAGGAAAGATAGATTCATGTCCATATACCAGAAAGAAAGGAGATTTTTCCAAAGAATCTTTATGTGTTACTCCATCATCCCAAAGGGCATTAGGGAGGGTTAAATGCCAATTCCTTTGGTGTTATATTGCAGTCATTTTCATAATTTTGATCAAATTTTTATTTGTGGATTATGTGAGTCCATTACCCCAAGGATAATAATTGGATGAGTATTTAGTTTAAATTTTATTTTCAAGTGCATATTTATTCAATTTCATTGAAGAAAAATATTCAGCATTGTCAAATAATAAGGATTCTAGAACATCGAATCTAGTCACAATGTAGGAATCAAGGAAAGATATCACATAATTTTCATTCACGAATTTGAGAGGCATTTCTTCAGTCCATTTGGTGAAATAGTTTATTGTAGTCAAGATGTATTTTTTTATCTGAGAAGAGTTTGATTTGATTTCCCCAATCACATCTAAACCCCATTGTTGAAATCAATGTTTAATTGAAATTGGTTGTAGAGGAGAATATGGCCTCTTTTCCCTTCCAACTGACTTTTGTAATTCTTGACATCTTCTTTCATATGCATGTGAATCCTTGAACATAATAGGCCAATAGTAAACTACCCTGAGGATCTTGTGTGCAATGGTGTCTCCCCCAAAGTGTCCTCTAGTTAGACCATCATGCAGTTGAGAAAAGACTTTTTAAAACATCTTATTTTTCCAAACATCTTAGGAAAACACCATCATAATTCTTCTTAAATAATATTGCCTAATTAATGTGGTATTGATCTGATTTGAGCCTAAAATCTCTCTTCTTCTTGGGTTCCATGTAATATGGAGTTGGACCATGAGTCAGATCATATTTCATTTCATAATACCATGGGTCAGTATTTATAGGGATGTAGAAAACTTATTTCTCCAACAAGATTTGATCTTCATAGAACTCAAATTCATCATCTTTATCTTCTATTGATTCAACTTCCAATTTGCAAAGTCCTTTTCCTTTCACAATATTTGCTAACCTTATGTCTAGATCATATTCTTATAGTGTTTTCATCCAATTATCCCTTTTGTCTCTCAAATCTCTCTATACCAAGATGTTTCTAACAACACGATAGGGTATTATCACTTTGTCCTTGGATTTGAGTAGGTAGGGTATGAAATTTTTTATAGTCTTAAAAATTGCATAGGCTTGATTTTCTACTTCTAGATAATGCATCTCTACTCCTTGTAGAAAAAACTCATAAAGGAAAATTGGAATTCATTCCCTTCATTATTATTTTTTTTGTGAGGACAACTACAAAGGCTATGTCAGAAGCAAAGGTGTAAAGTATGAAATATTTAGAAAAATATGGACTCGTCAATGCATGGGATTGGGATATCTCTTCCCTAATATATATAAATGATTCCTTCTCTTTGGGCCCCCATTTCTAATCTTCATTATTCTTTATCATATCTTGGAGGGGCTTGACAGTTTCAACAAAACTTGGGACAAACCTTCTTGTTGGAGATATTACACACTCACCTAGAATTATTTTCTTAGAATTATTTCCTAAGGTTGATAGTCCAATGTTGAGAACGCTTCCTTAGATGAGAATATTCTCATGCATAATAGGACATTCCTCTTTAGTTTAGAGTCAGTTACACACAATTATACTAGTGGAAGTCACTCATGCATGGAAACCTTAGTTTTATCACTAATAGTTGCATTTGTTTCTCTCACTTCAACACATGTGACTCAGTTAACTGATGATTGCATGAATCAGTTAACTAGGATTAGGTGGCAATTCACTCCAGTGTCTATCAATGAGTGTCTAGATATCTCTAGATAACTACTATGGTGCATTAGTTACTCATGTAGCCTATATCTATTGTAAATTATTCACTCTTTGAGTGTGGAATACGATTAATATAAATATTTCATTATTTCCTCCACTTTTTATGTCTTCTCTTCACACCATTTTCAAGTTTTGTATGCTTCAATGTTAGCTAGATCTTATGTGCAAGTATCTCAAAAACACTACATGGTATTAGATCTCACAGGATGCTAGAAAGGATCGTCACCAACACTCTTTTGCAGGTACTGAAGACATAACGAGGTAGAAGGAAAGATGGAATCTATGTTTTACTCACCGACAATACTTCTCATGCCTCATAACTATTTGGAGTGAAAGCCAAAGATTCTAGTTCTTCTCAAAAGTAGATTTTTATACCAAATAACCATGGAAATGGAAGTAGAGCCCGATTTCTCCAATGAGAAAAATGACTTTCTCAATAGACAATATATGGCCATAGGATGTATTTGCTTGTCTATTTCTCTTGAACTTTTCCATCAAGTAGATGATGAATCACAAGACTCAAATCCAAACAAATTATGGACCATATTAGAGGTTATATTTTGGAATAAGGAATATTTCATTCAAAATATTTACAATATAGAGCCAATACAAAATTCATTGGAAGATCAATCCTCTTAGTTTGAAGAGATTTCTACATAGGTCTTTGCACAAATTTTTGTTCCATTCATTGAAGACAATGTCTACTCCATTTCAGATCTGTTTTCTAAATCACATATGGAAGATATTATCCATGCATATAAGGATCTGCATGAAAACACTTTTTCATGCACCATTCATGCATCCTAGGAGACACATGCAATGACTCCCATGCATGCATCTCAGGAGACAAAAAGGGGACCATGTACATCAGATTCAATTATGACATTTTCTTAGTAGAATTTGTAGAAAAAAAATGGATATTTGAATTTCTCTTGGAAAAATACCCATTTAAAAAAAATAAAACATCTGAAAAATATTATGGGAAATGAAGGTATGAAAATTTTAAAATTAACAAATTTTCAACATTTTCCCAGAAACGGCTGCCTAATTTTCAAAGTTTCATCCAAACTTCGCATGGATTTGGATATTCTTCTTTACAATAAGAGAAGGTGGATATATGTGGACATCTCACTCATGCATCTGATTCATCAAATCCATACGGACATCTACCTCTTCAACAAAATGTTCATCAAGCATAAGCTTGCACATTTGCAAGGTATCCTTGGAGTGAAGGACATAGTTGCTTAAAAACTAGCCTTCTTTTTAATCTTTTGATGCCTTGTACATTGAAGGGGGGGGCTATTTCCCATGAGTTTTTCCCTCTTTCCTCGATTTTTTACTGTTTCATTATTATATGAATTGTACAATGGGTACCTAACATGGTCTCTATTGCATGGACCCATTCAGCATGTACACCCTAGTAGTGTTCAGGGGGGATGTTGGAGATATTACACACTCACCTAGAATAATTTTCCTAGAATTGTTTCCTAAGGTTGATAGTTCAATGTTGAGAATGCTTTCTTAGATGAGAATATTATCTCTAGATAATATTCCCCTATAGAATAAGACATTCATATTTAGTTCAGAATCAATGACACTCAATTATACTAGTGGAAGTCACTCATGCATGGAAACTTCAGTTTTATCACCAGCAATTGCATGTGTATCTCTCACTTCCACATGTGTGACTCAGTTAATTGATGATTGCATGGATCTGTTAACAAGGAATAGGTGGAATTTCACTCCAGTGTCTATCAACGAGTGTATATATCTCTCTATATCACTACTATGGAAAATTAGTTACTCACGTAGCCTATATATGTTGTAAATTATTCACTCTTTGAGTGTGGAACACAGTTAATAGAATTCTTTCATTCTTTCCTCCATTTTTTGTGTCTTTTTTTCACACCATTTGCAAGTTGTGTATGTTTTCATTGTTAGCTAGATATTTTGTGCAAGTATATCATAAAATCTACATGTTATAGTTGTGTATGCTTCATTGTTAGCTATATCTTATGTCTAGGTATCTCAGAAACCCTACACTTCTTACAAAATTTATTTTCCCAAGAAATGATTACATGGAATTTTTATTATGGAGAAAAGGAATATTTGAGATAGATTTAGTTCTCTCAAGTTCTATAATCATACCCTCTTTATATACAATAAATACCAAGCATTTGCCTTCACTAATTGCACAAACAAATTTCTTTGGATTCAATGAAATGCCATACCTTCTGCATATGTTAAATTTTTTTCTCAAATGGTCTATATGATCTTTTTTGTATTTAAATAATATGGTAACATCA
>JZKD02S1797748.1:143100-181595 GCA_000966675.3 Picea glauca
CCCTCTTTCCTCAATTTTTTAGTGTTTCATTCTTATATGCATTGTACAATGGGTACCTAACATGGTCTCTATTGCATGGACCCATTCAGTATGTACACCCTAGTAGTGTTCAGGGGGGATGTTGGAGATATTACACACTCACCTAGAATAATTTTCCTAGAATTGTTTCCTAAGGTTAATAGTCCAATGTTGAGAATGCTTTCTTAGATGAGAATATTATCTCTAGATAATATTCCCCTATAGAATAAGACGTTCCTATTTAGTTCAGAATCAATGACACTCAATTATACTAGTGGAAGTCACTCATGCATGGAAACTTCAGTTTTATCACCAGCAATTGCATGTGTATCTCTCACTTCCACACGTGTGACTCAGTTAATTGATGATTGCATGGATCTGTTAACAAGGACTAGGTGGAATTTCACTCTAGTGTCTATCAACGAGTGTCTATATCTCTCTAGATCACTACTATGGAAAATTAGTTACTCATGTAGCCTATATATGTTGTAAATTATTCACTCTTTGAGTGTGGAACACAGTTAATAGAATTCTTTCATTCTTTCCTCCATTTTTTGTGTCTTTTTTCACACCATTTGCAAGTTGTGTACGTTTTCATTGTTAGCTAGATATTTTGTGCAAGTATATCATAAAATCTACATGTTATAGTTCTGTATGCTTCATTGTTAGATATATCTTATGTTAGGTATCTTAGAAACTCTACACTTCTTACGAAATTTATTTTCCCAAGAAATGATTACATGGAATTTTTATTATGGATAAAAGGAATATTTGAGATAGATTTAGTTCTCTCAGGTTCTATAATCATACCCTCTTTAGATACAATAAATACCAAACATTTTACTTCACTAATTGCACAAACAAATTTCTTTGGATTCAGTGAAATGCCATACCTTCTGCATATGTTAATTGTTTTTCTCAAATGGTCTATATGATCTTTTTTGTATTTAAATAATATGGTAACATCATCAAGATATACCACCACATAGTCACCAATTAGTCCTTTGAATACTATGTCCATGGCTCTCTGAAAGGTTTCTCCTACATTTATTCATCCAAAAGGAATTTTCTTATAGGCATAGGTTCCCCATTTTGTTTGAAAAGAAGTTTTCAATTGGTCATGATGGGAAATTAACACTTGATTGTAACTAGCTCCTATCATAGTGAGACACTATCGTATGTTGTTTGTAAGTACCCTACTTACGATAAAGAAATGTACTCCATTCTGTGATTCTATCGCTAGTGGAGATATTACATTCTTGGGAAGGAGATAGTCATCCACACGGATCATAAGCCACTGCAGTTCATGCAGACACAAGGAAAATTGCAGAATGACCACCATCAAAATTGGTCCACATACTTGCAGTAGTTCCACGTCAACATCAAGTATAAAACAGGCAGTCCCAATCGAGCCATCGATTTCCTTGGCCAACCTCCAGTCATCGCACTCACCACGGTGCTAGACTCTTGTGGCCACGATACCTCCAAATGGCCCAACCTCTATGAGACATGCCCTGACTTCACCACCACATACCAAATGTTGGGCACAAACACAGTTGCCGCTAATTTCCATCTTCAGGACAATCTATTTTGTCGACTGGTCCATCTCTAAGTTCCATCAATCAAGTGGGAAAATCTTATTTGGGAAGCCCACTACAGTCAGGTGGCATGACATTTCAACATCAAAATGACAGTGGCAGTGCTACAAAAACATTTCTTTTGGTCGAAACTTCAACAAGATTCCAGTAAATATATAAGGTCATGCACTGCCTTCGCTATTGTGAAACCGACCACTAAGAAATAGGGCATGTACACCCCCCTTCCTACCCCTTCCATGGGAATCCATCTCAATGGAATACATGTCAGGCCTTCCAACCACCAAGAGGGGAAATGATTTTGTCTTTATAGTTGTTGATCACTTTTCCAAGATGGTGATGTTGGTTTCCTACAAGAAGAAAATCACAACAGAGGCCATTACCAAGATCTTCTTTGAACAAGTCTGGCTACATTTTTTAATCCCACAAACCATTGTCTCAGATTGGTATAGTTGATTCCTCAGCACATTCTGGTCAAGCCTTTGGTCACTAATGGACACGAAGCTCACCAAATCCACTACCTTCCACCCCCAAATAGATGGACAAACTGAGGTGGTCAATCATATGAGTGTTCATATCCTGCGCATGTACAGTTCCAAGCACCCTCGCACATGGGACGATATTCTTCCCTATTTTCATCATAGCTACAATAGATCCCTACATATCTCAACCGGCCACATCCCCTTTCAGGTTGGGTTGGGATTCTAGCCATTGAATCCCACTGATGTTACACTACCTGTTGCGGCCACATTGACCGATTGATCACCTAATCCAACTGAAGTTGAAAAATCCTCTTGTTTCATTGAGTGGAGCTAGCACATCCGCCAACAGGTTTAGGACATTTTACAGAAGTTCAATTCCAAGTACAAGCAACGCCATGATCAACATCGAGTGCCACATACATTTCAGGTGGGAGACAAAATGTGGTTACACTTGCATAAAGAATGCCTTATAGGGCCCCATCGGAAGCTTCACCCACTCCATTACAGACCTTACACCATCACCAAGGTTGTGTTTGACAATTATTTTGAGCTCAAAATTCCCCCTTTCCTTGACCTGCACCTAGTGTTCAACGTAGATCTCCTTCGGCCAGACTTCCCACCATTATTGGTCACCTCAGAGATAGTCGAACAGTTTATACCAACAGATCTCAACCCTGACTGCATGCAACCAACATCTAGTAATAATATTGTGGACACACGGGTCAAGGGCACTCACCATCTAAGGATCCATCTTTATCAAGTTGTCAAAGCGGGGCAACTCTTCCACCAAGGCAACTGTCTCACCTGGGGCCAAATTCAACAAAAAATTCCTCATCTGATGGGGACACTCAATGAAATGGATACATTGCTTCATAAGGGGGGAGGATTGATCTATATGGATTTCAGTGGCCTCCCACCTATTCCAACTGGATCATTTTGGAAGTTTTTCAGTTTGGCAGTTTTTTCCTAGTTTTTGGGTCCCTGACTTCTGGGGTCGTTTTGAGGCCCTAAACATCATTTTTAGGGATCGCCACAGTCAAATAGTGGACTAACTCATGGTACGATGGAAACATGTTTAGTCTTCAGATAGACCTTTCCATCTAGCTATAGTGTGCCTAAAATGAAGATCATATGCAAAAGTTACGACCCCGGGAAGTTGATGTACTAGCTTACCCCAACAAGGCCCACATGACTTTTGGTGCTTCATCTCCTAGGGTTAGGTTTTTGGAATTCTCGTTTCTTGTAAAAATTCTTGGAGAGCCTCATTGTAACTATCTTCTTGTGGATTAGCACAGTCATTACATCTATTCTCAGAGATAAGCCTCCACCATTCTAGCAAGCTCATTTTCCACTGCATTTCATAGTTTCAGCACATTTTCTTATTGAATAGAAACCAATTTTATTGTATCTTTGTTATTGTATCTCTATTATTTTTGTGTCTCTATGTTAATAATAATAATAATCTATATTCATTTTTGTTCTTCTCGTAAAATCTAGATCAAGAAACCATCATAGGATCACCATCATTACCCTGTAGATATCCAGGAATTGCCTGGAAAGCATGAAAGAGTGTTTGAACCATTTCCAACAGGGAGACCACCCGAATATTGGAATATTGGTTGTTGTCATTGATGTCAACCCTAATCATTGGTTGTAGTCATTGACGTGAAACCTAGACATTGGATTTTGGACCCCACAGTTGATCAAAGTATATAGACATGAAGGAAATTACACATGCAGATACAACACCCATGGGTGGATAGTATAATTCATGCCTCTTCCAGTGGTATGTGGCATGTCACAGGGATCCTCACGATTGAGGAGAAATGAATTTTTGAAGATGAAAATGTGAATTGAAGTAGAAACTACATGTCGTCCCTAATGTTAAAACGAAGTCACATAAAGGGTATAAATACATATCATTATACATTCATTTTAAAATGCACACTAGTTTGTTAATGAAAAAGGAGATATAAGTTGAATTTTAGAGGAAATATGAAGTAAAGAAGGCCGAATTTCAAGGGAGGATGAAGTCTTTTGGTGATATGTTTTAAGGTATGTTATTTACAGATCATCTTACCATTTTAGATATAACTTTGCTTCTAGAATGATTCAGATGGTGAAATTAGGAGGATATTGAGAAGACATATCTAGGTACCTATGGTAAAAATTTCAACTCTTTATTCGCTATAATTTTGGATATACACTCTCTGGAAGATAGGGTTTTTTACTAGTCCTAAAGCTAGTCATAAACAGGTGTTCTGGGTAAAACACTCATAACGTCTTCATAGAGAATCCAAATGAAGTGATACCAATTGCATTGGAAATATTACAAGATTTAGCTTCTTGTGTACTAATTTCATAATCTTATGTTAAATATTGAGCGTGGGGCATTATGTACACATTATCTCTCCTGAATAAACCAAAATTGAATAAGGTCTAAGATTTTCTCTATAACTCCTTTTCTGGGAGGATTCAAGGAGTGAAACTTAGAGGCGTTTTAGAGAAAACATTGAGTAATATTATCTATAGGATTATAGTATTCCAAGAAGTGAAGAATTTTAGAAGTTGAATAAGTCTCAGGAAGAATTATCAGGTTCTATGTGATGGTTGGTTGATGGTGATAATTTAATGCAAAGTTTTATTATCTCTCATATATTCTTGGGTGGAAGGAAGGGGCAAGGATGGAGAGGTCAAATCTCTCTTGATATTGGAAGATTGTATCTTCATTTTGTAGGTTTATCCCTCCCTTTATATTTGGAATTTGTATCTTCCCTTGGAATTCATTACTTCCCTTGAACAATAACTATTGATTATTTATCATATATTGTGCATGGTGTATTGTGGTGTATTGGTGTAACTCTTCTACTATTGTTCATTTCTCATTTGATATAATTGAATATATAATCTGGTTGAAGTATAAGTTGAAAAAGTTTTTAAATTGTACTTGATACTGATTCACCCCCCTCTCAGTATCAACAAATGGTATCAGAGTAGGTTACCTTCGGTACATTTTAACCATTGGAAGGAAGATCCTAAGAAGAAATGGAAGACAACAATCCAAATGGGATTACACCATTTGATGGAAGCAATTTTGAATACTGGAGTAACAGAATGGAAACTTAATTGAAATCTCTTGGGGAAGATGTTTGGTTCTCAGTTTCTTCGAGATAAAATTCTTTGAAGAAACCAAAGACTGCATCTCATAAGGAAGAAACAAGGAACAACAAATTGGCAATAGATACCATCCTGGATGGATTGACAGATTCAGTGAAATCCAAGGTGAGATCATGTGCATCAAAAAAATATCTTTGGGACAAGATACAAGACCTTTATGAAAGGAAATAAGATGATGAAGAAGAAGAAGTTGAAGAAAATTACAACATATCAGATTTAAAAGAAGCAAATAGAGGTGAGTTTTTTTTATTTAATTGTGAAGGAGTAGGACATGTTGAATTTGAATGTCCTTATCCAAGGATTGAAAGAGATTATACTGAAGAAGAAAATTCCAATGAAGAAGAAGAAAATCATGAAGCAGAAATGATTCAACAAGAAGAAGACAATCTTAAAAAATTGAAGCATGTTGAGATTGAAAATAGCAAGCTCAAAAACACGCATAGAAAACTAAGAAGTGAATAGGGTAGTTGTGAAAAGACAATTGAAAGCTTGAAGAAAAAATTAGAAGACTTTGAGAAACTAAGATAAGAAACCATTTCCTTGAAAACTCTACTCGAAGAAGAAAGAAGAATAGGATAAGTAAGGAATGTCCAAATGATGAAGAAAGAAGAATATTGTGAGAAACTTGAACAAGAAGTTGTCTCATTAAGGAAGAGCTTAAGAAACTCTCAAGTTCCAAAAGACTTAACACATCTTAGATGCATGGGTGAAACTTAATACAAAGAAGATGCAAATACCAATAAGAAGGTTGAAGAAATCTCTACACAGACAGTTGATGAGAAGTGGATCAGGATACCAGAAAGAAGGAATGATTACAAAATAGATGAATATCCAAGAAGACCTCCTACCTTTAGGAATCAAAGAAGCTTCAATCAGTATGAAGGAAACTACAGAAGAGTAGATCATGAACTCAGATTGACTACATCACAAAGAAGGTCACTTAGTCGCAGGTATCAAAATTTCTTTATTGTTCATTGTTATACTTGCAAAAATTTTGGACATAAGTAAATTAATTGCAGAATCAATGAAAGGAATAACTATGCAAGAAACATGAAAGGTGTAAATAGAATATATGGAAACAATTGTGGATTTGTCAACAAAAGCTATAATTCATTTTCGCCATTTATGGACAAAAATATTGTATGCTACAAATGTAATTATCTTGGTCACAAAGCATGAGATTATAGATATATGAATGAAGAAGCTCCTATTACAAATTTCCTTATGCCAACCACAATATGGATAAGGAAAGATATTTCAAGCAATGAGGATTGTCGAATAGCATTGACCACTAAAGAATGTAAAGAACAAGATGAATGGTACATAGACAATGGATGTTCTTCACACATGGCTGAGGATCAAGACAAATTCATTAGCTTGAAGAGAAAGGGTGTAAATGTTGCATTTGGGGATGATTCATCTGCCAAAATACTTGGAAAAGGTGTAGTAGATCTTGGAAGAAAAAATGTAAAAGAAAATAATGTTAGTAAAATGTGTGATCAAGGATATACTCTCACGTTTGACTCACAAAGATGAAAAATCAAAGAAGAAGGTTCAGGAAGATTGGTTGCAACTGCAACAAGAAGACCAAGTAACATATATGTCCTAGATCCATGAAAAATATAAAGGGAAGAAAGAGACCATAAAAATGAAGTGTTATTAAGTTCTATATGTTCAGGGGGAGTAGCCCTAAAGAAGAGAGTTATCTTTATCCAATAAACTCGGGGAGAGAAGTCCCACCCTTTTCCATTGATTTCAAAGGGGGATAGAAACTAGGAGCATGAATATAGGGGGAGAATGAGTGTTTCCATCAATGACAAAGGGGGGTATTGTTGTAAGATTGGTTGTTGTCATTGATGTCAACCCTAGTCATTGGTTGTAGTCATTGATGTCAACCCTATGCATTGGCTTTTGGACCCCATAGTTGATAGAAGTAGATAGACATGAAGGAAATTACACATGCAGATACAACACCCATGGATGGATAATATAAGTCATGCCGCTTCCAGTGGTATGTGGAACATCACGTGGATCCTCACGATTGAGGAGAAATGAATTTTTGAAGATGACAATGTGAATTGAAGAAGAAACTACATGCCGACCCTAATGTTAAAAGGATGTCACATAAAGGGTATAAATACATATCATTATACATTCATTTTAAAACACACACAATTTTTTTAATGAAAAGGGATATATAAGTCGAATTTTAGAGGAAATATGAAGTAAAGAAGGATGAATTTCAAGGGAGGATGAAGTCTTTTAGTGATGTGTTCTAAGGTATGTTATTTACAGGTCATCTTACCATTTTCACTATAACTTTGTTTCTAGAATGATTCAGATGGTGAAATTCGGAGGACATTGAGAAGACATATCTAGGTACCTATGGAAAAAATTTCATATCTTTATTTGCTATAATTTTGGAGATACACTTTGTGGAAGATAGGTTTTTTGACTAGTCTTGAAGCTAGTCATAACCAGGTGTTCTGGGTAAAAACATCATAATGTCTTCATAGAGAATCCAAATGATGTGAGACCAATTGCATTGGAAAGAGTGTGGGATATAGTTTCATTTGTACTAATTTCATAATCTTATGTTAAATAATGAACACGGGGAATTATGTACAAGTTCACTCTCTTGAATAAACTAGAATTGAATAAGGTCTACCATTTTCTCTATAACTCCTTTTCTGGGAGGATTCAAGGAGTGAAACTTAGAGGAGTTTCAGAGAATACATTGACTAAAATTATATACAGGATCATTGTATTCCAAGAAGTGAAGAATTGTAGAATTTAAAGAAGTCTCGGGAAGCATTATCAGGTTCTATGTGATGGTTGGTTGATGGTGATAATTTAATGCAAAGTTTTATTATATCTCATATATTCTTGGGTGGAAGGAAGGGGAAAGGATGGAGAGGTCAACTCTCTTGGGATATTGGAGGATTTTATATTCCTTTTGGATTTGTATCCCTCCCTTTATATTTGGAAGTTGTAGCTTCCCTTGGAAGTCATTACTTCCCTTGAACAATAACTATTGATTATTTCTCATATATTTTGCACAGTGTATTGTGGTGTATTGGTGTAACTCTTCTACTATTGTTCATTTCTCATCGGATATAATTGAATATATAATCTGGTTGAAGTATAAGTTGAAAAAGTTTTTAAATTGTACTTGATATTGATTCACCCCCCTCTCAGTATCAACACTGATAGAGGATTTGGGAATGTCATTGAGCTAGAAGAGGGGCCAAATCTTGCGATCACCACACCCTACAGGAATCCAAAGAGGTTCACAGATGAAATAGAGAAGTCCATAAAGGAATTGTTGGATATGGGACACATCAGGCCTAGCTCTAGTCCTTTCACTTTGTCAGATGTACTAGTGAAGAACAAGAATGGCACTATGAGGATGTGCATAGACTATAGGGAAATGAACAAGAAGACCATCAAAAAATTATACCCAATATCCAACGTTGATGATTTGATAGATGATTTACTTGGGGTAGTGTACTTCTCAAAGGTTAATCTATGATCAAGGTACCACCAGATTCGGGTCAGAGAGGAGGATATCCATAAAACAAAATTCAAGTTTCACTATGGGCACTGTGAGTTTCTAGCCATGCCCTTAGGGTTGACTAACACACCAGCTACTTTTTAGTCATGCATGAACAATATCTTCAACAAACAGTTGAGGAAATTATTACTGGTGTTATTTGACAATATTTTGATTTAGAGTCGGATGTGGGAGGAGCATCTAAAGCATGTGAACACGATTCTCACCAATATGGAGAAGAAGTCACTTTTTTCCAAGGAGGCAAAGTGCGAGTTTGGGTTGATAGAGATCCTCTATCTAGGGCATGTGATTGGTGTTGAGGGAGTAAAGGTACATCAGGAGAATATCCAAACAATCTTATATTGACCCACCCTAGATCACTCACATATATGTGAGGATTCTTCGGGATATGAAGTTATTATAGGCGCTTTGTGAAAGGATTTTCACAATTGGATGCATCATTGACATACCTCACCAAGAAGGGGGAATTTTGATGGTAAAAGGATGCACAGGTAGAATTCAACAGAATGAATAGGGTGATGATCACTTTCCCAGTATTATCACACCCATATTTCACACAACCTTTTTTCCTAGAGTGTGACACATATGATGAAAATATAGGAGCAGTAATGATGCAGAACCAACACCTGATAGCTTTCGAGAGAAGAAATATAAGAGAGACAAAGAATCTCTATCCGATATATGATAAGGATATGTTGGCTGCAATGCATGCATTGGCCAAGTTTAGACCATACCTATTAGGAGGACGCTTTGTGGTTAGGAGTGACCATAACATCTTGAGGTATTTCTTGGAGCAGCAAGATCTGAACGAGAGACAACAGAAATGGGTGAGTAAAGTGTAGGCATATGATTTTGGCATTGAGTATGTAAAGGGGAAGATGAATATAGTTGTTGATTCCTTATATAGGATACCTGTATCTTTCTCCATGACAAAGATATCAGCAGACCGAAAGACCATTCGTTTCATGGAATACTCCAAGAACACCTTCACCTGTGAGTTGATGGAGGAAATTATTCAGGATGATAGGTATAGGGTAGTGGATGACATCATCTACTACAAAGATAGGTTATATCCTTTCCCTGAGTCCAAACTCAAGGATAATATTTTCAGGGCAGTACATGACATGCCATTGGCAGGGCTCTAGGGGTATCTGAAGACCTACAAGAAAGTGAGGGAGAAATTCTCCTAGAAGGGTCTCAAGGAGGATGTACTTTGTCATGTGAGTGAGTGCATGATATGCCAACATAACAAGTCAGAATTTACACATCCTACAAGACTTCTTCAACCATTATCGATTCTGGAGAAGAAGTGGGATAGCATTTCCATGGACTTCATCACATGATTGCGAAAGGTGTAGGAAAAGGAATGTATATACATTTTAGTGGAGAGATTAACTAAATATGCACACTTATTTACCATTCCTTCATAGTAAAACACATCTCAGGTAGTGGATCTATTCTTCAAGGAGGTGTTCAGACTCCACAGTCTTATGAGGAACAAAGTCAGTGTCTGGGATAGCAGATTTCTCAATGCATTTTGGCAATAGTTGTTTAGGTTATCCAGGACAGAATTGAAACCTAGTACTAGCACCCACCCCCATATAGATGGACAAACTAATATAGTAAAAAAATGAATCGATGGGTACCTAAGGAACTACATGTCTAGGAAACAATGGCCATGCAGAGAGTGGTTTCATATTAGGGAGAATTGTTACAATACCACTCATCACATGTCCATCGGGATGATCCCATTTAGGGAATTGTATGGCTACGATGCCCCATACTTCATGGATTTTTTTTCCCCTTGGTTATGTAAGTAAGAAAGGTGAAGTATGAACTGTGTGGAAGGCACATAAACTGAGGAAGGGTCGAAGTGGGTAAAGAAGAAGAAAAGAAGGAGAGAAGTAAAGGAAAATCTAGTCGTTGGAAGAGAAGATCAAGGAATATAAAGAAGCAAAGAAGAGGGATCGTGGACAACTCAACAAGCAGAAAAAGACACCAATGGATGCTTTGGAGCACCTCATGGAAAATAAGGAGGAATAGGTTGGCAAAGCCCTTAAAACACGGGTCAAGTGGACCTAGGGTTTTGAACATAGGGTTTTGGATCTAGGGCTTTGACACCTACAATTTGGTCATGTAATGTATAAATAAAGGTATAGCAGACCTGGGAGGGTGGTTCAATTGTCGATTCGTTCGTATTACTATTTTCATTGTTCATTGTCGATTATTTTTGTTGAGAGCAATATTGAGTTTGTATTCTAGATCTTCAACTGGGTGTGAAGATCAATCTTGCAGTTGGGTGCACAGGGAGGGAAGAGAAAGAGAGAAAGAAAGATAAGGATCTGTAGTCAAGTGCGCAGATAGAACTTTTTGTTTTCATCTAATAAATCAAGAAACATGGTTCTATGGACATAGCCCTAGGGAGAGGGTGAACCATGTATATATTATTGTCTTTGTGGTTGATGTTGTGTTATCTTATATCTATTATACTATTATTGCATGATTGTTAGATCAAAGATATAACTTAGCGAAGTAATATTAAGAGTGGTAAAGAATATCTAGATTGTTTTGTGTTGTGCTTTGGAATCACTTTGCATTTCCTTTGGTTGTAGACACCTATGTCCTGCAACCCCCTATTGCTACTTCGGGAGAGACTACATCTGCTTCATAGGTGTTGACGAAAGGGCCAGTAGTTAGGGTTTGTTGATGCACTGTTAGAGTTGAACCCTGGGTCTGACCCCTGTGCCAAAAAATGGTTCTGTTGTCAGGACTTCTTGAGGGAATTTCAAGGCGATTTCCATCGAAGACAGAAATTCAGAAGTGGATAGAAGAACAAGAGAAGGACTTCATCGAATCTCAGAAAAAGAATCCTAGCATTAGTACAGAAGACTGGTTGGGAAGGTACATCTTTACCGACATACACGAGATTTTATTTTGAGGATTTCATAAGGAGTTATACGAGTGGTTATCCAGATTAGAAAACAATCAGTTTGAGATCAGATCTAGACCACATGTGATTTTGACAGTAGCGTTGATCAAGAAAGTCAAGAGAATCGATAATTTTGTGTCTAGAGTAGTGGATCTATTTTTTGATAGCACTATTGAAGGGTACATTATTGAGTTTGTTATTGATAGAGTGTAATCATATAGTTAAGCAGAGAGGTATTTCTTTAAGGGACCCAGAGGAAAGTTCCTACACTTTTTAAAGCTGAGGATTAAGATGCTATTGCATGAGAAGAATATCATAAAGATACAGTGAAGCTAATGTTCAAGAATTCAGACAGCTACAGTGACACAGAGGCTGGAAACACACACAGTAGGAGATCATTCAGAGAGGTTCCTCTTGTGAACCTATTTAAGTAGAATTACGGAGACGAGGGATTATACAGTGGAGAAGAAGAAGATTTAATAGATGAAGAGTATTCATATTCTACAATAACAGAGGAAGTAGGATCTAAATAACTTTGTCAGGAAGAACCAGAAAATTCAGGAACCACACCTACTGTCGAAGTAAGTACTATTACTCCTCCTATTGTTTTAGCATCATCAAGTAACCAAAGTAACCAAAGTAGTTAGAGAAATCAGAGTACTATTACAAGTAGTTTAGCACATCCTTAGTCGAGAAACCTAGGAAAATCTATGGTAGATGAAATGAGGTTACCTATTTTTAGAGGAGATGGATCTAAGGATCATGACTAGCACTGGTTCTTATGAGAAGCTCTCTGGAGCATTAAGCAAGTCATTGATGAATCTGTTAAGAGAACTTAGTTTAATACTACCTTGAGGGATCATGCTCTGAATTGGTATATGAAGTTTTCTTCGGGACCCAGACAACCTAAACCATTGAATGACATCAAGACTTCATTGAGTGCAGAATTTAAGAAGCCTAAGTCGGAGTCGCAATTTATTACAGAGCTTAAGGAGATCAAGCAAAAGCATACTGAACCTATTTGGGAGTTTGATCAGAGGTTTAATACTCTCACAGGTCATTTAAGTTTTCAGAACCCAGACGAACTGAATAAAGAATGGTTCATCATTGCCGTCTTGCCACACATTAGGGTTGTTCAAGTCAGGATGAAAGATTAATTGAAAGTTCATGATTGAAAGCTATAGGCCAGACAAGATTGACAAGATGAAGCCACTACCCTTACCCCAAATAAAATCATATCCTATCAATGTTGGTCATCATTCCTAAAGTATCTATCTGGAAGCCCGTCCAGAAAAGAGAAGTCTATAGCAGTATCCACTAAGCATGGATGAGGAAAGTGTATAGGGATTACTAAGTTGGTCTAGGTCTTAAAGAGAATCTAGCTGAATGTGTATAATGTGTATAATTGGGCAGTAATTTCAAGCAATAAAAGACCATGGCATGGGTAGAAAAAGAAAACTAAATGGAAAGTACGCAAGAGGGTAAATACGATTGGTGTAACTGCGTACCTAAGTTCAATAACAAATTTTGGTGAGGGACAAAGTGAAAGTTTGGTAAAGAGTGGAGAGTAACACATAAGTAAAGTGAGTAGGCATATCAAGGGGCAAAGAAAATGGTTCATCGCCCAAATCAAATATAGTGACTAATGCTTATTAAAGATCCCTGCTAAGAAATGTATGTATGGGTTACTGGTAATTAGTAACTATTGGGAATTATTATTCTCTATTATTTATTGGAAATTCACTATTGTCTATTGGTATTTGAATCCTTTTTATTCATTATATGTTTATATTCATATAATAACACATTAGTGTGCAGTACCTCTTTAATTTGAACAACTTGGTCTGAAGACTACAGAACACAAAATATCAAGTACGCTGCATAGTATAATAACAGATATGCTTCCCCAAGAGAGGTCAAATCGACGGTATTAAATCAAAATTGCTCTCCCCTACCCATACCCCTACATTTGAGAGCCTGCTTCTGCTTCTTCATCCTCCCTATGGTCGGATGAGAGAGAAATCCTTTGCTCTTCTGATGCAACAAAAGGTCGCTCCGTAGGCTAAAGATCTGGAGATTGATATGAAACTAGAAGCAACCCCTATAGGAGAATCCAGTCCAGGTATGAGTCAGATCTTAAATCAATTAATTAGTTTATCCTTGCAAGTCGAAGATATGAATAAGGACAAAGGAAAGAAAAAAAGAAAAGATATTTCATGTATCAGATGTAAAGAAGAGGGCCATGACAAAGAGAATTTTCCCCTATTTCATGAATACCTGGCCTCGGGAGCACATATCCCTTTGAAGCAAGCCAATCTACCATGGTGTGAGGTATGTAGAAATAGACATCACCCTGGTGAATGTTATTATATGCATAAATATGTCTAGACACCTACCAATCCTTATTGCACATTATGTAAATTTGTGGGGTATTATGAGAAGGAATGTAGGTCTTACGATCTCATGCATGAAAGATCAAGGGATACATATAGGATTCAAGGAGAAACATAGGAAGAAGGAAATAATGTGTAGTTCAACTCCCCAGGAAGAGGAAACTTCAACCCTCGTGGTGGATTCAGAGGAAAAGGACAAGGAGGAAGTATGGGCCAAGGTTGAGGTCATATTATTTGTTATAACTGCACACAACCTGGAAATTTGGCAAGGGATTTTTAGAACCCTTGTACTACTTGAAACTACTGCAACTCATTTGATCATGTCATCGAAGATTGTCCAGTATTGTTAGCCAAAATTAAGGAGAGATGAGGAGGAAACCAACAAGTCCAATTAATATTAGCAGAACCTCGCGATGAGGACCCCGGAGTCGATTCTATTACTAGAGGAGGCATTGTTATAGGTGAATATAGGGAAACCCTAGGAGAGACTAAAGAAGGATCAAGGATCAGAAGAGCTGTAGAGAAGGCACAGTTGTTTGATCCAAGAAAAGAGAGCCGTACTTTTGAAGAAGAAAGGAAATAATTTGTAGGAGAAAAAGATTCTTCATCTAAGGTACAACCAGAAGTCAGGGAATGTGAAATGCCACCAGCATTTGATCAGTCTACCCTAGCTGGACAAGAAAAACAGGTAAGCAATCTCATGGACTTCTTATATACATGTATCAATTTGATTAAAGATGAAAAATTTATGCAGGAGCTACAACACCTTGTAAGACAATATGAAATTGGAAGAATAGACCCTATGCTAAGTAGAGTTGTGAATCAAGTATCAAGGAAAAGAAGGAAAAGCAAGGAATTTAACCTTAGTGCTCATATTGGAGACTACGATGTGGACTATGTGGTCCTCGACTTGGGATTAGAAGTAAATGTTATGATGAAGCAAACTTGGGAACTGATGGGAAAACCTAGATTGATTTACTCTCCTATCAGGCTCAGGATGGATAATCAACAGGTGGTGAGCCTCTTTGGAAGACTAGAGCATGTCCCTGTAGACATCGATGGGGTAAGGACATTTGCAGACTTCAAAGTGATTGAGATTGTTGATGATAACTTTCCTTATTCTATGCTATTAGGAATTGATTTGGATTTCAACAATTCAACTGTTGTTGACCTAAAGACTATAAGGATGACATTTGCGGGTAATGGGCTTAAGGTCATTGCACCTCTTGAACCAGATAAAGGTCGCAGATACACAAAACCTATCAAAGAAGAAGACCACACCTACGATCTAGAAAACATCTATAAAGTGACAGAAATACATCATGATTACATTAATCCCACAACAGATGGAAATCTAAGTTGGTGAAGTGAAAGTGCATGTTCATCAGATTCATAGGAATCATTGGAAAATTGGCAGAGCATAATGTACGAAGTCTCTACACGGCGATGTTCCAGATTGACCAGAGTAGTTCGTTGGATTGGTAGAGAAGTAAATAATCTTCCTACATTTGATGGCCTGAATCATTTAGGGACATTTCTAGAAAAATTTGAGAGAATTGTACCAGTACAATAGAGAATGTTGGCACTGGATGAAGCCTTAAAATCCACACCATCTAGATGGTGGGGAACACACAAGAAGAACATCATTGAGTGGTTAAAATGTCACACTTCACTGACAATGCACTTCTCATACCAGGATGAAGGATGTGAAGTTTGATACATAGGTTAGAGTTTCCCTAAGAACCATGTGCAAAGTTGTGAAGAGGCCTAGAGAAATATTCCTAAAGAACAGTGGGTACATAAGTTCATTAACACATTGGACACTACACCTATAAACAGGTATCTTCAAGAAGAACTGTGCTTCGTCACTACAGATTGGTATGGTATAACTCATAACTTTATAGCTACCTTCTTATTTTAAATTCAGTACCCTATAGTAGATCAGGCTTTACAAATTATAAGACAGAAGGTCTTTGAGGAGGCACCTAACCCCCCTCTTAACCAATAAAAAGATGAATGGATTGCGCCTCTTCAACAGTTATAGGGGTACTACAATATTAATGTTGATGAGGATGATGACCTGAGGAATGTAAAAATTTTAGAAACTAAAGGCCAAAGAGACATAAAAGGGCCAGAGATTGAATTACCTTTTGTTGGGAAGCCCATTAAAATTAAGAAGGTTAATATTGGAACAGAGAAAACACCTAAGTTAGAAAATGTTGGAGACTATTGGGATGATGCTACTATTAGAAAGATCACAGAACTATTGCATGAATATCAGGATTTGTTTCCAACCAAGTTCAAATAAATGAAGGGAATTAAAGGGCCCATGGGGGAAATGAAGATCCTTTTGAGACCATATGCAAGACCCATCAAGCAAAGACCCTACAGACTGAATCCAAAATACAATAAGAAAGTTAAAATTGAACTGGATAGAATGTTGGAAGCAGGAATCATAGAACCATTTGAATAATCTGAATGGATCGTCCCTATGGTGGTCCAAGAGAAGAAGTCAGGAGAAATCAGAATTTTTGTAGATTTAAGGAAAATGAATGATGCATGCCTACATGATCCATTTCCTACACCCTTTACTGATGAAGTTCTAGATAATATAGGAGGACATGAGGTTTACTCATTCACAGATGGATTTTCAGGCTATCACCAGATTAGAATTGTTAAGGAGAACAAACATAAGACCACATTTGCAACAGAATGGGGTTCTTTTCAGTACACTGTGATTCCTTTTGTCTTGAAGAATGCACCAACCATATTTTCTAGGGTGGTGGTCGAAGCATTTAAGGACTTTTTACACAAATTCTTGGAATCATACTTTGATGATTGGACTATTTTTAGCCTAATGAAGGATCATATTGAATGTTTGAGATTAATGTTAGATAAGTGTAGGCAATGTCAGATTGACCTGAATCTAAAAAAGTGTATTTTATTTTCACCTTTTGGAGTGTTGCTAGGACATATTGTGTGTAAGTAGGGGTTGTTGGTAGATCCTTCCAAGATTGTTGTCATTGTTGATCTACCTCCCCCTACTTCGGTTAGATAGTTACACACTACATTGGGGCACATTAGATACTATAAAATTTTTATCAAGGGATACACACAGATAACAGCACCTATGGAGAAGATATTAAATAAATATAGCAAGTTCTAATGGACAGAAGAATTCCAACAGAGCCTCGACACACTAAAGAAGAAAATTGTCACTGTGCCTATCTTGGTCTTTCCATATTGGAGTAAGGAGTTCAATGTTCATGTTGACGCTTCATCCATTGCATTAGGAGCAGTTTTAGCACAGCCAGGTGCAGGAGACATTGACCACCCCATATCCTTTTCCAACAGAAATATTTCTACAACTGAAAGGAATTATACTACAACTGAAAGAGAAGGCTTGGCTATGGTATATGCACTGCAGAAGTTTATGCACTGAAGGAATTATATTATTTGTTGGGAGGACATTTTAGGATGTTCACTGATCATTCTGCATTGAATTACTTAGTCAACAAGCCAATGTTGGGGGAAATAATATGTAGATGGATACTACTATTTTAGGAGTACGACTTTAAAATTGTGGTCAAGACAGGAAAAATGAATAAAGGACCTGATCACTTATCCAGGTTAGAACATGGAGAGGAACCTACTAGTCTGGAGGATACACATCCAGATGCATAGTTGTTGGCCATCAGGAAAGTCGATGATCACTTCATTGAGATAGTTTAGTTCCTATCCATATGAATGGCACCTCACGAGTACACATTCATTTAGAAGAAATAGTTGGTCGTCGGCACTACTAACTTTCAACTTATAGTTCGACAGTTATATAAGATGGAACTATATGAGATCCTAAGGAGATCTGTTATGGAGGTAGAAATACCATTGATTCTGGCAGAAGCACATGAAGGCATCGCAGGAGAACACTATGCAGGGAAAGAAAATACACAGAAGGTTCTCAGAGATGGCCTCTCGTGGCCCACTTTACACAAGGATGCTAAGGACTATTATAGAGCCTGTGACATATGCCAAAGAGTAGGGGATCCTTCTAGAAGGGATGAAATTCCTTTAGCACCTAAGTTAAACTTAAAGGCATTTGAGAAATGGGCTATTAACATTGTGGTACCTATTAACCCACTAGGAAAGAGCACAGGAGCTTGATGCATCATCACTGCTACATAGTATTTGACTAGATGGGCAGAAGCAAGAGAAGTTAAGGACTGTAGTGTAGCCATAGCTGTGTAGTTCATCTTTGAGGACATTATAACCAAATTTGGATGCCTCAAGATCCTCATGAGTGATCAAGGCACACACTTCATCAACAAAACTATTGAAGCCTTGACTCAGGAATTCGAAGTTCACCATCATAAGAGTACTCCATACCACCCATAGGAGAATGGCATAGTCGAATCTTTCAATAATATAATGGAGACAGTGTTGACTAAGATCTGCAACATTAACAAAGATGACTGGGATTTGATAATTCCAACAGTGCTATGGGCTGATAGAACCACTTGCAAAAAGTTAACTATGCAGACTCCCTTTAATTTGGTATATGGCTTGGAAGCAGTGGTACCTATGGAATATTTGGTTCCTAGTTTAAGAATTGCAACATTTACATGTATGGATGACACAAGCATTTTTCAAGACAGGCTCGCGCAATTGATGGAACTGGAGGAAGACATGTTTATTGTGGGATTTCATCAACAGGTACAAAAAGAACGAGAAAGGGATTACCATGATAGACATATCAATAAGAAAGCATTTAATCAAGGAGATTTGGTATTGTTATATGACAACAATTTCACAAAGCATCCAGGGAAGTTTAGGACACTATGGCTTGGACCATTTGAGTTTGCCTATGTTACAGAAGGACGATCTAAGTAGTTGAAGACACTTAATGGAGATTGGAAGGATGGTTTAGTGAACGAGAGCCGATTGAAGCTGTATTGTGACAACCAATTACCTCACATCTCTCAGTAAAAGTGAAGGAAGAAGGTTCTAGGTACCAGGTGCAGTTGAAACTGGGTACTAGACACAGAAAAGACAATATGCACAAGATGGGGGGGGGGACAAAAAAGAAAGCATAGGATGTTATGCGTAGTATGTAGTCGAAGTATTACAGAAGTCTCAATATTGTGACTCGGGATGAGTCACATGTGAGCATTGGGGGCCTATTGGCCCTTGGTTATGTAAGGAAGTGAAGGTTAAGGAAGAAAGGTGAAGTACGAACTACATGAAAGGAACATAAACCAAGGAAGGGTTGAAGTGCGTAAAGAAGCAGAAAGGAAGGAGTGAAGTAAAGGAAAATCTAGTCGTTGGAAGAAAATATCAAGGAAGATAAAGCAACAAAGAAGAGGGATCGTGGAAAACTCAACAAGCGGAAAAAGACGCCAGCGGATGCTTTGGAGCACCTTGTGGAAAATAAGGAGGAATAGGCTGGTGAATCCCTTAAAATGTGGGTCAAGTGGACCTAGGGATTTGAACCTAGGGTTTTGGATCTAGGGTTTTGACACCTAGAATTTGGTCATGTAGTGTATAAATAAAGGTCTAGAATACCTGGGAAGGTGGTTCAATTGTCGGTTCATTCATATTATTATTGTCGTTGTTCATTGTTGATTATTGTTGTTAAGAGTAATATTGACTCTGTATTCTGGATCTTCAGCTGGGTGCAAAGATTGATCCTGCAGTTGGGTGCGCAGGGAGGGAAGAGAAAGAGAGAAATAAAGAGAAGGATTTGCAGCTAACTACACAGATAGAACTATATGTTTTCATCTAATAAATAAAGAAACACAATTTTGTGGACGTAGCCCTAGGGAGAGGGTGAACCACGTATATCTTATTGTCTTTGTGGTTTATGTTGTGTTATTTTCTATATGTTATACTGTTATTGCATGATTGTTAGATCAGAGATATAAATTCGCGAAGTAATATTAAGAGTGATGAATAATATCTATATTGTTTTGGGTTGTGCTTTGGAATCACTTTTTTCATTTCCTCTGGTTGTAGACACATGGGTCCTGCAACCCCCTATTTCTACTTCGGGTGAGACTGCATATTCTTTGCAGGTGTTACTGAAAGGGCCAGTAGTTAGGGTTTGTTGTTGTGATATTAGATTTGAAACCTGGGTCTGCCCCTATGCCAACAGATTCATAGTTTGGGGAGAGAAAAGCTCCCAAGGAAAAAGATTGGTTGAGAGTCCTAAAAGAGAATTTGCAAGCTGCTTAGAATCAATAGAAGATGTATGGAGATAAGAATAGGGTGGAACACATCTTTGAGGTTGGTGACCTAGTCTTTCTCAGGTTGCATCCTTATAGACAGTCGTCGTTGAAGAAGAGTGGTGCAAAGAAGTTGAAGCCTCACTTTTATGGACCCTACAGAGTGGTCAGGAGAGTCGGGGAGGTACTGTACAACCTAGAGATACCAAAAGATAGAAGGATCCACAACACCTTCCATGTATCCTACCTCAAGAAGGAAATGGGATAGAAAATCACCGCTTCGGCACATTTTCTTCCACTAGATGAGGAAGGGCAGTTGGTTATATCCCCTAAGAGAAATTTCGATGTTATGGAGCAGAGTTTGAGAAGAAACATCATTTTATAATACTTGTTCATATGGAGAGGATGGCCTGCAGAGGATGCTACTTGGGAAGGAGAGTAGATCTTACAACACCATGATCTTGAATTTCTTGAGAACAAAGAATATTGGGAAGGGAATATTTTTATGTCCCCTTCCAATTGATCATTATGGAGGATGACTTAATAGCCTATAAAACTCTTGTAGGCTAAAGTTAGCAAGGACAAGGGAGTCAAGGAGATTTATTTGGTTTCACTAAGTTAAAAGTATGAAAAATCCTAAAGTGACATTAAATAAAAATAAATGATTATATTTAAATGAAATTGGAGGGAAATAAAATGAGGGCTTGATTTGGTCAAAAAAAGGGGAAAGATCTCGAAGGCCTAGAGGAAGGTTAAATAGTGGGGTAACCCTTACCCTTGGAATTATGATTTGTTTGAACTCTTGATTGGTGCTCTTGGAGCCATATTTTTGTTGAGGTTTATCAAAAGCATTCCACTACTACAGTCTAGTTTCGGTGGTGCAATACCTACCCTAGTTGGACAAGAGGGGATTCCACCTAGGACTACCATTGGAGATTCACTTGGGATTTTTGTTTATAGTTGGAGGGATACTGAAGTACGTAGGAGTTTTACAGAACTTTCTAGATGAGGCCAAGCCCAAACATTTTCAAGTTTCATGAGGGTTTCATAGAAACCAGGGTTGAAGGCATCCCCACGGATCAAGTAAAGGGTGTCTCACGAGGCCCCTCTACATGACCATATGTGTCTCATGATGACCTCTGTGATTGGGGGTTTGTAGTGGTCTACTAGATCTGAACGACAAAGGTTACAAGAGTGGATATTCTACAGTGGATTTAGGAGGATCATAACGACATTCCAGGTTTTGTGTGATTTGTGTGTGTGATTGTGCAGCTTCCATTGCAACCAATAGAGATCTATGATGTTAGTGTTTGGTGTAGTTATTGTTACATATAGTAGATATTTGTATTTCTATGATTTATGAAGATTCCGTCTATAATAAAATGCCATGAACATCTCTTCCATTTTTCATACTTGCAATGTGTTTTGATAACATGTAATCTATGAGTTTACATGAAAACCATTTGTCATAAGTAACCAACCATCTTGAAACATTGTTTGCAATTTTTTTTATTAAAATAATCATCTTAAAACACATTATCCTAGTTGGGGACATTGCATTTTCCTTTGATTATTAACAATAATGATGTGAAACACTCATATGATCATCTTCAACCTTGTGAGAGGAAAGAGGAAATCATGATGTATATGGGAGAAATTAAGACACTCTAGAAAGGTTCAAATAATCTCAGGTTAGAGCCTAGATGGATTGACTTCCCTATCATAAAATATATAATTAGAAATCATAATTGAATTGAATGAGTAATATCTGATTTCTAATAGGTGGTAAGTTTATGCCTATAGTGATGGGAAAATCCATGAAATTGATATCCTCAAGTTCCCAAGAATGTTACAAGTAGATAAACCATAAATTTCACTTCCTCAAGCATACATATGGCAGAGAATATGGATAAAATGAAATGAGGAAGAAGAGTGTGTAGCTTCTCTCTCTACTAGATAGGTTTTTCATTCAAAAGAATGAGACATATTATCCAGAAAACAAAATCAAGGAGCTCATGAATAAGCAAGATCAATTAGAATATACTCCATACTAACCCAAATATTCTTATCTTTCGAAGTTATGCATAAACTGGTTTTTTTGGTTTAAGGAATTTTGAAGAGTGTGAGTCCAATAAATTGATGAGTTACAACCAACAAGAAATCCACATCTCAAAACTTATTATCATGGTTAAGGTGAAAAAAAAATTTGAAAACTTAAAATTTAGAATATTATAAGTTGCATGGAGATTTACTTCCAAGGTATTTACAACTCCCAATCATTTGAATGGATTCAACATTGAAATAATTTTGTAGTATTCATCCATGATAAAAAAACATATTACTCAAGAATGTAACTAGAATGACTGACTTAAAGTTAGCCAATCCAAAATATAGAAAGATAATTTCCAAGAAAATACAAGTTCTGAAATCCTCATGATTGATGTGGTTAGGATTATACTTTCAATCGACCATTGATTCGGTGAATAAAATGATTGGTTCCCAATAATTTTTCTGAAAAAAATATATCAACAAAATATTTAAATAGCAATGTTGTACACAATGTCAAAACATGCATCCAAATAGCTTACAAGAATATATTTTGTTGTTGTGTATAAGAGGAAACTTGGATCCAATAAGTTGCAACATGAAAGATAAACTCCTTAGTGAAAAAATAATTGAACAAAGCATAAGATATGTTCAGCCAATTAAATTCTTCCATGGGCGAGGAAGAATTTAATTAATGAGTTTCTAGATTTTATTCATTAACAAAATGATCATCATTCAAGTTTTGCTCCATAGATTCCTCCTCCATTTCTTGTGAAATAAAATATGAGATAGGATAATGAGAACCTGACATAACCATCTGTGTGACCCGAAGTGTCCCATTATCAACAGTAAAACCCTTCTCTTGGTCAGCTACAGAAAAATATGAACTCAAATTTACAACATAAGAGGTCCTTTTTTCGTCACAAGGAAGGAAAGGGGGAATGGAGTGGTGGTAGGATACATATGGTTCTTCCAAAAAATAATTCTCTTTCTTATCTATATTCCCCCATAGTAAATAAATATCCAAACATATGGAGTTCAACTAAACCATAAACATTTTCAATATTTTCATTTAAATCCAAATCAACGTGTAAAGGAATATTAAAACATGATTTAGATTCATCATCCTCTAGTTGATATGTTTCATGAGTAAGAGAAATTAAACAGGAAATCAAATTATCGGTAGAGGGTCTATTATCCAAAGGAAATCTATAGCAAATATGAGTAAATAAGATAACCAAATCTTTAAGATATCCATCTTCATTCTTCCTAATATTTGATATCTCTTCACACAAATCATCATAATCATAATTCTCAAAAACATGTCAGAATCGATGCATAAACTTCTCCCATGTGTGAATAGAGTAAGTCAACAAAGTATCACACTATCTCTTGACCCAGCCTACAAAAGTGAGAGTGGCCATCCTGCAAATGACATTTCCATAAGTAATATTTTGAGAACAAAAAGATTTCTAGAATTTAAAAGCATGTTCAGATGTAGAGGTTTCACCCTCTCCATCAAATTTAATTTGTGACAAGAAATGCAAAATATTTCTTGGAGGTTGGGGAGGTATAGTACCAAAACAAACATCTCCATAAAGGGATATGGGATGGATCCATTAGTAAATTAAAACAATTTTAATATGAATGACTCCACAAGCTCATCTTGTCATCTGGCCCTCCTAGTGTCATTTCAGTTGGCAGGTCCAAATGGCCTATTAAGAAGGTAACGAAGAATACCTAAAGGCAGGTCCCAATTAGACCTACTCTCGTTTGGTGCAGTGTTTCTAACCAGTATGTGGGACTGGTTGCCACTAAGAATTAAAATAAGAAAAGGGGGGAAGACAATGAATTGTCCCCCAAATAGTTATAATTAATTATAAATCTAATATAACTAAAAGAAAACTAATCTAACTTAAATACTTCTAACATATACCGCGGGAGAAAAACTAATAAATGAGCAAAGTTTTGAATGATCTTTTGACAAAAGAAATAGTTCATAATATTCCCAATTTCACTAAGAATTGTGTCTTGGATTATGATGCCTTGGGAAGAGGTCTAATAATAATGTTGATGATGCAAGAGGGATGCACATTAGCATTCACTAGTAAGTAATTGTATGAAATGTTTTTGGGAAAATCCACTTAAGAAAGAAGTGGTGGCCATCCTTCATGAAAATGATACTTAGTTCTTGTATCTCATTGGAAGGCACTTCTAAATCAATATATACCATCATAGTTTGAAGTATTTTTTGGAACATAGGTTGTTGTCACCAAAGTAGCACAAGTGGGTCACCAAGATGCTAGGGTATGTTTATGAGATCATACACGAGAAGGGAAAAGAGAATTTAGTGGTCAATTCTTTGTCTAGGAAATATGAGGACGAAATATCTCTCTTTTCTTTATCCTTACCAGTACCACATTGTCTTGCAAAGGATTGACAAGAATAGTTGGCTAATGAAATAGTGGCTCAATTCATTAAAACATTTTAGCAAGACCCTAACACCACTGCGAGATATACTTGGTAGAAATATACCTTGTGGTATAAAGGGAACATTTTTCTAGTGTAAAATATTGCTTTAAAACACAGTGTGTTAGAGGAGTTGCATTCATCATCTACAACAAGTCACTCTAGCTTTCAGAAAACCTACAAATAAGCCAAGCACTCTTTCTTTTGGGAATTCATTAAAAAGGAACAAAGGAGATACGATGAATACTCTCAATGCATTTCAACCACTTACAATACCTACCACTATTTGGATTGACATTTCCATGGATTTCATAGTGGCTTCTTTAATGATGATAATAATTCAATCATCATGGTGGTAGTTAATCACCTTTCCCAATATGCTCACTTGTGTTCCTTACTGCACCCATTTACACTTTCCATAGTTTCCCAAGTATTCATGGATCATACACTTAAGTTATATGACATGGCCACTTCCATTGTGTTCGATAGTGATCCCATCCCATAGTCACCAACAAATTCAAGAAAGAGTTGTTTAAATTGTAAGAAACTGTTACAGGTGAATCCTCCTACGGAAAAGAGGATTCCCTCTTGGTCTCTGGACTCCTAAGGCCAAGGAAGAAAAGTGCTTAACATGGACACTGGCATCCTTTTTAGATATAATTAAGCTAATATGTGAAAAGGAAGAAGATGGATATGTACCTTGTTAACGACATTTTTCCTCGCAAGATCCAAGATGAGCTTCAATCCTGAGCTCATCGATAGGTATTGTAAAACAAACAATGGTACAAAGAACTTCCTATTCTATTGATATTATCTCAAACATGGATTTATCTACTGAAGACAAATTCATGTAGAACGAACATAAATTTGAAAGAAATAGGACAAACATTGATTATTAATGAGAACAAGTAAAAGGTGTTTACAATCCTTTGATGGAGGTGCAACAGCCTCTTCCATCTCTCCTTGTCCAACCCCTTTGTTGAATTAATATACATTGATTATGATTTGATAACATCTCACTTATGGGGCCCCCGGGGGGCAGCTCAATTGGCAAGTGCCATGAAAATTAAGTTCCATGAGGTTTCGAGTTCAATTCCCCCCGACTTACAATGTGTGCCACGTATGGGGCCTCGTGGGAACACATGGAGGTTATAGTGGTAGCAGTTGGATAACATGGCCATGTGTAATGCGATCACGTGCCCAACTAGTTGTTGATTCCTCTAGACATAAAAATAAATAAATAAATAAATAAAAAACATCTCACTTATGGGATCATAAGTTTGGTGTAATTCTCAATCTCCATATCTTGTATATTACCTATGGGATCATAGGTTTCATATCTCCAATATTTTTTGTACCTTTCACCATGAGAAGGCCTCCTTATATAACCTTGGAGAGGCACAACCACTTGAGAGATATTTGGTTTAAGTTGAGGATTCCTCTCCTTTAGTTGAGGATTTTCCCTAATATCATGCCTTGACCTTCTATTCGAATCCAACCACCTTTAGAAATTGAGGGGATTCTTCCCTGATTTGTCTCAACAAACCAAAATTCACTCAGAAAAGGGTAGCGCTCCCCCAAAATGGGGCACAGAGCATTGTATCACTTCCCCAAAGAGGCCCAGGGAGAATTAACACTCCCTGACAGTGCATAGGGGAGCGTTGCCTTCCAAATTTGATATTTGAGTGGTTGTTTTAGTGGAAAAAGGTTTGTACTCCTTGTCAATTGATTTATCTTCTTCAAAACTAGTCTTTGAGGTGTCTTGGTGTCCTTGTGATGTCATTAGAGAGATGACATAGGTAAAGTGATGTTTTCAACACTTGCGACACTTGCGACCAATATGAGACACTTGCAGTATTTATAATGACGACACTATCCATCATTGAAATGAGTGATTTTGATGTGTAACAGATTGGCCCCCAAAGTGCGAAGTCATAAGACGATGATGACTAAAGTACTTTGTAGACTTTTTTGAGAAAGGGTATGGATGCATAGAGGATAGAAAAGGATGGACACAACCATCAAACAAATATTATGACATGTTTCAAACCCAAGGCAGGCATACCTATGCTTGAGTGATAAAGACTTTTTAGGTATGACCGCCATAAAATACACTGTGGATCCATAATTGTATTGATAAAACATATAGCCACTGAATATACAATGTGGATATATACTCCTATGACCTGAACTAATCGTAGCCATGAAGAATACACAGTGGATCTATGAGATGACAATACATAGCCACGACCAATAAAAAGTGGATCTATGTTACAGTATATGTCTCATAGTTCAAAAGAACTCCTTCGCAACCTAGGCAAAGTATATATAAGAGTGATAACTCAACCCATACACTTCTTAACGATCCCGATGTAGTACAAATCTAACCATGTGAATAGATTTCTTGATGTCAAACATGGTAGAAACCACTTGATTATCAGCCAATGAGGTAAACCGTTAACAAGTGCGAGGGAGATCACCATTGATGTCAATGATTCCCAAGGTACTCTAGTACATTCCAACGAATGTGAATGAATGAGATGAAGTCGAACTTCCATGGAATCATATGATCATGGTTCAATGATTTAAACCCACTGTCGGACTTGAGGAGGTTTTTCATTAAGGCATGCAGGTCCCAAAGTACTAATTGGTTTCTAAGTCTAACTCCTGGATAATGTGTTGAAGTCAACAGGAATATACTCGTTGAAGGAGGGCGTTGATGTATCCCCCATAAATGAAACGAAACAGACAAAGAAATGTAATTGGTGGACCAAATGAACATGGAATGACACGGATATTGAAATGGGATATTTGTGATGGTTGACTCTCAAGGTAGATACTTCCCTTGAACACTAAGGCACAACAGGAGAAATGTGACATGGAACAAAACTTGATGATGTAGTGGATGTTGTGACTTTCGTCAGGTGACCCAAAGGAGTAAAAGAAACTTAAAGTATTGGCTTAGTGTAGAGGTTCAGCGAATTAAAATGCATGCAAATACAAAGTGGTGTGTTCAAGGACGACTGCAAGGGTTACTGGTAATGTTCTCAAAAACTGCTTGGCTTGCTTCCTTCAATTTTTCCCCCATCCAAATAGACAAGTACCTCTTTTTAATTTGACGAGATCGAGGAGGGTAACACATGCTCGATATAACTCACCTTCAGTAAGTCCCTCTTCCTTTGTTTAACAAACTGGAAGAAGTAAGGGTTCGGTCCCATATGGGCCCTTCAATGTATGATTGTATAATGAGCCTAGAGAAGGTAAACTCAGAGGTTTTTCATATTTAGAGAGTCTGAAAACAACTTAAAGATGACTCCAATGTTTTCCTTTTTCGTAATGTTAGTCTTGCGAGGCCAAAAAAGAGATAAATTATCACTCGAAAGATGCCCTTTCAAACCTTTTAACGAGTGGGAAAGGAAACAAGATCACTCGACAATCTTTTCATGTTTAGAGAGTCTGAAAAGAGTTTAAAGAAGACTCCAGGGATTTCCTTTTTCGTATAACCTTTACGAGTCTGAAAAAGTGATAAAAGTCTACTCGATTACATTCTCATGTTTTTACGAGCATGAGAAAGAACAAATACTAAGCTCGGTATGCCCCCATTTTGAAAAGCTAGTGTCTTAACTCCAAAATAATCATCAAAAGGCTGGAGACATGCCCCCCAACCTTCAATTCATTCATCTACTTTGAGGTTATCACCAATTTCTATACTAGATGGAGAAAACATATAGGTGGATGAAAAGAAGGTTCAAAATACGAGATCTAACGAAAGACTCATCTTGGTAGGAGAGGCGACGGTTTCATTTTTTAATGAGCTTGACACATGAAATGAACTATGTTCATGGCTCTGGGTTAAATCCCCAGATCCATGTTTCATTTTTTAACGAGCTTGCTACAAAGAGAAAAAATTATGCTCAAGACCTCTGTTTCATTTTGTAATGATATTTCTACAGAGAAGTGAAACTATGCTCATGACTTCTTGATCAAGGCTTCCAACAGGATAACACTCTGGAAGAACACCATGTCAAGGGACAAAACTCAGTCATGGCTTCCAAGAGATGTTCACTGGATGGAAGAATAATTTTCCAGAAGGAACACCTGTCGAGGGTCACGTCAAGGGTAAGGATATCAGGCTCCAATAGCCCTACCGAAGAGATAACCATGTCAACTACTGGATCTAAGTCATCGAAATTCGCAGTCGTGGGAGATGGTGAAAAATTGACAACATCGGGAGGGAAGATAGAGTGTCTATCTTCCTAGATTTCTTCTCACGGGGGAAGAAAATATGATCAATCAGGGTTATCATCCCAAGGTATTTTGTTGACTCTAAGCATTTCCAGAAAAGATTCATCGGAAAGAAAAATTGGGGAAATGTAATCGAATAAAGATGACAAGGAATTTAACTGTGATGGCATCGAGTAATTATTGGGTGCCAATAGATGTTGGCCATCCGAAGAGGGAGAAGCGGATTGGATAGAAACATATGATTTTTCGACTGGACTAAGTGGCATGGTGTCACCTAGTGCATCTAATTCCAAGGGACTAGGTACAATCCAAGGGTCAGATGATTCCAAAGATTGATAAGCCGTTGTCGAAATCATATCGACGGTGGCAATATGATGTGTAGTCGTTGGAAGTGGTGTAGGGACGGTACCCATAAGGCTAGAATATTTCATCAAGCCAACACTAACACTTTTATATGTGATCTTGTGGTCTCCCAATAAAGGAATGTTGTTGGTAGCGGGACCGTGAGCATCGGGTGTACAGAAGTCTAACTAATCGATAGTGACAATTTTTCCTTGATGAGGAAATTGTACACAATGAAAGACCGATGAAGAAACAACAATCATAGCATAAAACCAAATTCTTCCAAGTAATAGGTTGTGATCAAGGGGAGCATCGACGACCTCGACATCAACAGTGATAGTTTTGCCGCCCAACTGGATGGATAGGGACTTGAAAATCTCATGGGGGTGAAAACCTCGCCCATAGAATGCGCATAACATCGCTGGGGATTTGTTAACTATGGGTGATTTCAAACCTTTCCAACTTGATAAAGACATGACACAAGTAGAATATCCCTCATCCAAGATGGTTCGGTGAATTTGTTGATTGTGAGCAACAACATCAATTTGGAAATCAATTTGGTGGGAGAGTCGAGATGTATAATTATCTAAGTTAAACATGATATTTTTGGACAACTCAAGATCAATAGCACCAATAGAATACAAGAGCGTTCTACATTGACTAGGGCAGTGCTGTAGAACTTCTAATGAAGACATAAAACATGGTGCTTGAGCCAAATCTTCAACAATGTTGTAGTTTTGGGTGACACGTGAACTAGCATTAAAGGTAGATTTACGGATAGTGATCTTAGGAGGGCATAATATACAGACAAATGAAGGTTTCTCTATCTGAAGTGGTCCAAACGGAGGACTAACAGATGTAGGACTAACGGAGGATGTTGATGGATCCAATAAAAAACCATTAGTGACCTTGGCTTTGTCATTTTTAGTTGGTGTGTCATACGTCTTAGAGAGAGTGGTCAAATTAATCCCATTAAACATATAAGTATGGGCACTTGTCGAGGCCTCATCATAAGGATGGTTAGAACTACCCCTAGGAGAGGGGGTTTGAGAAACCATGGATTGTTGCTATGGAAAAGGCCGAGTAAGCACATCGGATTGTGAATTTCCCTAGAAACGTTTGGCCACTTCATCGCAATGCGGACAGTCTCGAGTGTAGTGATCGTCACCACAAATGATACATGGGAATTTTAGTTTCTGTTGTGGTTGATTTTTGGTAGCAGGTGTTTGAGCTTGATTTTTTGGTTGTTCATTGTTATTAGTAATTTTTTGGTTTATTTTTTGCTTTCTTTTTACCTTCGGATTGTTGTGAAGGGGAATATTGAACTTCATTCACCACAGATATTTGAGTTTAGGGGGAGGTAGAGGAGAGTGCAGTCGACTTGGAAGTAGATTGATTTTTGATGGAACTGATAACATTGTTGGAATGAGATGAGGATGACATTCTTGATGGGTCGGCATTATCTCGAGAAACATTCAGAATCAACTCATACAAAGTATTGGATTGTGAATAAACCAAATATAAGTACTGAGCATGAGAAATGGTTTCTTCCTCGGTGACTACGCCACCCATAGAGACATCACGAGAGATCGGGGATAAAATTGATTTAGTAAACCACTCCACCAATAATTGGTCAAGAATGATTTCTTTGATCATCCTTCATCGTCGTCTCCACTCATGAATATGGTCAGAGATATGCACGGAGTCAGTTTGACAAAGGGAGGTCAAGAGTTCAGTACTCGTCTCGTAGAGAATAGGTAGTTGAAAGTGCGTGAGGAAATACATGGAAAGGGAGTTGAAATCATGAAAAGAAGCACGTGGTAGTTCGATATACCACTTTGTTGCAGAGCCTGTAAGTGTTCGTTGGAAAAGATGCAAACGTATAGAATCATCCATGAGGGAGTTTGATGAACACCACAAATGGAAATTCATCACATGGTTATTTGGATCTTCTCCAGGTTTTCCACCAAATTTAGGAATATCAGAAGGAATTTTTTTCTAGAATAACTGGCCAAACCGATGAATGAAAAATAGGATCATTGGTTAACCAAAACAAGTATGGGAGATCCAAATTTGCAAGGAAAGGTACTTGTCGATTAATGTGCAGATGATACTGGTGTGGCATAGGAACACCAGTAGGACCATAAACTGGGTTAGGTGGATAATTGTAACCAGTAGGTCCTCCTACATATGATTGTTGTTGGCCAGGATAAATAGGATTCGATGATGGCTGAGAAACATTTGCATAACCTGGTGGGTTCTGAGCATTATAAGTCGGGTGATTTTTTTTCCCATAAGGAGGATAAACATTTTTCCCTTGAGGAGGGTAAGAAGTAGATCCTAGAGGCAGATACACATTGGGCCCGTGGGGAGGATAAACATTAGACACTTGGGAAGGATAAAGTTGTTTTCCTTGAGGACTCCAGGTGGTCTTTGGGACACCTGAATAAGCTTGTCCATAAGATGGTTCAGAAGGAATAGGATTTGATATTCCTCCTTGTGGATTATGATATAAGTTCCCCCTAATGTGGGGTTGGGTAAATGTGCCTCCCAAAGATACTCCCTAGGATTGTGAAGGGTTTCCAGCAAATGAAGGTTTCCCCCCTTCCAGTGGTGGATTAACGACCGGGGTATCACTGGCAAAGGGAGGTTGCCCTCCGGAAGGAACATGAAAAGGGTGTTGTCCCCCGGGAGGGGTTGGCCCACCATGGGATGGTGGTATTCTAGGAGGGATAGGTCCACTAGATGGTGGTTTCCCTCCATTCGGTTGTATTTGGCTGGAAAGGGTATGCATTCTCTGGTGCAAAGATGTCCCAGCAAGATCATGCAGAACATGTGGAGCTGTAGAGTGAAATTTTGTAAAAGTGGGGGTAGGGATCGAAGTTCCTTGGGAATGAGTAGAGGTGATGAGTCCAGCATTAGGATGGACTTGTGTTGATGTAGCAGTAGGTTTAATGACCTAATCAATGGGGTGATTCATAGTTTGACCAGATGGTCCCGTTTCAATAGGAGGGTCATGAGGATTAAAGGGTTGTTGAATGGATTCAACAATCTCATAGAGAATCAATCCTGATGAATTCCTCCATACAGAATGAGAAGGTGTTGGATTTGTATATACTGTAGTGAGGGGATGAATAAGAGTCCTATACTCATCACCAAATATTGGTTCTATGGATCCGATATATGTTTCAGTAAAATATCTCTCAGGCAACTGTGGAACCTCTTCGTCTATGACATTCCCAATGGAGTCTAAATGAAGAAAAAGTGGTTCGAGAGAGGCTGTCATCACATATGTAGTGCAAGGAGTAGTATTCTCAACTGTAACCAAAGCGCCTTCTGTATTTTCTAATGGAGGAGCAACAACACTCCCAGTGTCAGATTGATTTTCTACCTCTCCACGGTAGTTATCTTCTGGAAGGTTAGGAGGTAAGGGTTGGTAGCCTTTCGGAGGAAACCCTTGCATCCTACGTGATCGTCAAAGAACTTTATCATATACAGACTCAATTTTGGATAATAACAACACACACTGAAAATCTAGGGCCAACTAACGAAAAGAAACAGCATACGCTAAAAAAATCTAGGAATCTAAACCAAGAAAACAAAACCTTCTCTCGATGATCATACTAGTTGGTGATGAAATCCAACGTCGTGTGATCAATTCAAGAAGGTGCTAGGATATGGTGGAATAATTACAATGGTGACCTGCTTAATGGAATTTCACCTTGGTGCAATCTTCCACGCAGTAATTATGCATTTACCCTCCAAGGAGCCCGAGTGAGTTTGACCAATGTTTGTTCCAGGTACAGTGAGACTTCCCTTCACCATCACCTCATGTAAGTACCTAAAGGTTATGGAAACTAAGGACACCAACTCGCAGTTAGCCCCTGGGCAGGTACATTCAATAGTCTGATCTGAACATATGGGCAAGATAACAAGTCTGAAATCAACTCGAGAGACTCCCACAGATAATCATGGGTATACCCTCAAGTGATCCCCAATACACGATCCGACCACTACAAATAGTTGAACCTCGGAGGGATTATCCCCGTAATTCTCCCGAATGTGACCTCATGCGTAACCCCTGTGTGAGAGGGGTTCCCAGAAATCCTATACGACAATTGGATTTTCTCTCCCTATTGCAATATGATAATGTTTGTTTTGAAAAACTTTGGAGAGTTGTACTCACGGCCTAATCCAAAGCACTAGTCCTAGTCTAATGTTGGTGGAAGATTCTAAAAAAAAATTGTTCTAGATAAATTTTAATTAGCGATTTTACAGTTGTTCTTTACTCAAGGGTGTATGAAAGTGAAACTAATGGTATTATAACTCAATTCCCAAAAAAATGCATAAGAAATGATAAGCAATCTTTTCTTTTGATGAATGCTTATTTAAGGGAAAGAGAGAAAGTTCTTTTCATTATAAAACACTGAGATGCAACATCCTTATACAATTATTTCTCAATCAAATCCAATGTAATGCTAAGAAATTTTCAGAAATTCCTTCTAATATCCAAACCAATCACTAAAATGTGTCCTTTTTCTTATGTGTGAATGATAATCAAATGTAAAAATTCTAATGTCAATCAAACTTCAGGATTAAACAATCAGAAGCAAAGATCACACAGGAAAAAATACACTCTCGTCGTGAATAAACAAGAAATACAAAGATAACCAAATTTGCAAACAAGAACCAAAAACCTAAAAAAAAAGAGAAATGTTGGAAAATTGACCTCAAAGATCAAGTGAAAAGGTTCACAGACCTTCGAATTTCCTCACAAAAGCTTCCACTTAGTCAGATAAATGAGAAGAAAACAACAAGTGAACTCTAGATCATCAAAGACAAAGAGTGACTTCAAGGAAAGGAAAGAAAATGTCAAATTTCCAAACAAAATAGGATCAATTAATAGAAAATAGGGTGTTTAAGGCCAAGACCAAGATGTACTGAGAGTATGAGAATCTAAGCAAGTGCAAAAAAAAAAAAAATTGAACCCAAAGAATGAAAACCTAGAGGATTTCTCATAGAAAAGGGGTAGCGCTCTAGTGTAAAGGGCACAAGAGCATTCCAATGCACTATGTAAGACCACTAGGGAGTGTTAACATTCTGATATCAAGGGTAGGGGAGCGCTAGGCATCAAAATTTCAAAACAATGCCCAGAAACTCAAAAAATCAAGGAATCGCAATTAATCAAATTGCATATGATGAGATAAAGAGCCAATCAACCAGACCTAAGAATCAAAGAGACAATATGGAGAAGGTCAAATTATGAGAAAAATCCATGACAAGACCTAGGAAAGGAAACAAAAAATCAAAGACATTCCCCAGTGGAGTCACCAATTTCTATTATAGGTGAATCCTCCTGCAGACAAGTGGATTCCCTCTTGGTCTCTAGACTCCAAAGGCCAACACAAAAAAGTGCTTAACATGGACAATGCCATCCTTTTTAGATATAGTTAAGCTAATATGTGAAAAGGAAGAAGAGGGATATGTACCTTGTTAATGGTGTTTGTCCTCACAATATCCAAGTTGAGCTCCAATCCTGAGCTCCTCGATAGGTCCTGTAAAACAAACAAAGGTACAAAGAACTTCCTATTCTATTAAGATTATCTCAAACATGGATCTATCTACTGAAGACAAATTCATGTAGAACAAACATAAATTTGAAAGAAACAGGCCAAGCATTGATTATTAATGAGAATAAGTAAAAGGTGCTTACAATACTTTGATGGAGGTGCAACAGCCTCTTCCAGCTCTCTTTTTCCAACCCCTTTGCTGAAGTAATCTACATTGATTATGCTTTGATAGCATCTCACTTATGGGATCATAAGTTTGGTGTAATTCTCAATCTCCATATCTTGTATATTACCTATGAGATCATAGGTTTCATATCTCCAATATTTTATGTACCTTTCACCATGAGAAGGCCTCCTTATATAACCTTGGAGAGGCCCAACCACTTGATATATCTTTAGGATAAGTTGAGGATTCCTAAGATCATGCCTTGACCTTCTATTCGAATCCAACCACCTTTAGAAATTGAGGGGATTCTTCCCTGATTTGTCTCAACAAACCAAAATTCGCTTAGAAAGGCTAGCGCTCCCCCAAAAGGGGGCACAGAGCATTGTAGCACTCCCCCAAAGAGGCCCAAGGAGCATTAACACTCCCTGACAATGCATAGGGGAGCATTGCCTTCCAAATTTGATATTTGAGTGGTTTTTTCACTGGCAAAAGGTTTGTACTTCTTGTCGATTGATTTCTCTTCTTCAAAACTAGTCTTTGAGGTGTCTTGGTGTCCTTGTGATGTCGTTAGAGAGACGACATAGGTAAAGTGATGTTTTTGACACTTGTGATACTTGCAACCAATATGTGACACTTGCAGTATTTATAATGATGACACTAGCCATCATTGCAATGAGTGATTTTGATGTGTAACAGAAACCCAATTGAAAATTAGCATGGCTTATCATCCACACACTCATGGTTAAACAAAAGTGGTCAACAATTTCCTGGAAAATTATTTGAGATTCTTTTCCTTGGACCAAAAACACTAATGGAATTAGTGGCTATCCCTTTCACAATGGTGGTACAATACCCCTTGTCATCGCACTACAAAAATGTCACTATATGAATTTGTCTATGGCCTAAATCCCCCCTCCATGGATTTGTATTTACCAAGCACATCTAAGGTTTAGGAAGTGTATATCACACTTAACACTAGAGTGGTAATTCTCCACATGATTAAGGATAATCTATCTTTGGCCCAAAATAAAATGAATAAATACGCTAGTCAACATCATTTTGAGCAATATTTTGTCGAAGGGGATCCAATGTTTCTTCATATTCATCCCTATAATCAGACCTCTCTAAAAGACAAGGTCCACCCAAAGATAGCACCAAAGTTCTATGGACCCTATTTGATCATCCAATGCATTGGACAAGTTTCCTACATATTATCTCTTCCTGTCAACTCCAAGATCCATCTAGTCTTTCATATGTTTGTTTATAGAAGGTTTTTGGGATGAATTGTCAAGTTCATGTTGGATTACTGAGAGGGGGGGTGAATTAGTAATAGTGCAATGATTATAATCCTTTTTATACAAATGTATCCAAGTGTTATATCAATGTATTATTATTATCCAATAATGAGCAATAAGAAATGAACAATCACACACATACATAGTACACTAGTGTTTTACGTGGAAAACCAAATCGGGAGAAAACCACAGAATGCTTTTTCTTATATGTCTTGAAGAATTACATTCATTGGAAGAACCAACTTCCTTTGTTTTCTAGATGCAACTGGAAGGAGGCTCAAACCCCCTATTTTCTTAGGTTACAACCTGAGGGAAGCTCCAACTCCCCAATTCTCTGGATATAACCAAAAGGAGGGTACAACCCCCTATGTTCTCTAGCTACAACTGGAAGGTGGCTACAACCACCCTTCCTTGCCCTGTCCTGCCACCCTGAAGTAGAAGTAGTATGATGGAACCACTGTCAACCTGTCACTGTGAGATATACTATTGTACAGCTGTATCAACTTGCACCACTAACCTATATCCAATCTGTACAACTTCCCTGTAATCAATTTGTACATGAACTGAACATGTATCTACAAAATTACAACAGATACGCGACCTGTAGTGATGCAGCCCGCATATGTACGCGCCCTATCTATTATGAAATCCATGTATGTATGCGCCCTATCTGTTATGCAGCCTGTGTATGCCTTCTGAAACTAGGGTTTCCTTTCACTTGAAAACTTCTGACCCTCTGTAACTTATTTTAGATAGATTTATAACCAGTCACTATATCTAGACTGTAACTGTACCCTCTGCATGAATCCTCATACATAACCTCTACTCAAGGAAAGTATATCTCTCTCTAGTCATGTGCCATATAGGTATGTGTAATCATGAACAAGTATAATATCCCTCACATGATATTAGTCATCAACCCCTTTCTGATATTCAACTTCTCAATACATCAATAAATACAAGATCTCAACCATGTACCATAAAAACTCTTAGCCATATGCAAAGAAATACAAGATGTGCCTCAACAAGAAGTATCAATGATAAATATATCAACATTGTATTTCTGTAGATCTAACTTATACAGAAGATCCCATGTAGCCACTAGTCTCTCTAGGGAGAATCCTCAAATCTCCATTTCCATTCTTCATGCATACATCAAAATCCAACTATTCATAGAAATAAGACATACCTTTTGAACCAATGGATAGATCTGATGTATCTGAGCACTTTAAACCTTCTTGGGAGCTTGATCTCAGAATCTAGAACCTCTGCACCTTCATTTTCTAAAGTTTCATGGCTTTATGAACATGTACTCACCCTATAAACAGCCAGCCCGCATACGTACTCACAATATACACAAACATCCCGCATACGTGTACGCACCCTATACACAGCCAGCCCACGTACGTACACACCCTATACATAGCCAGCCCACATACATATACTCACCCTATACACAGACATCCTATGTATGCCTCATAAAATAGGGTTTTTTTTGAATCCAAGAATTTCTCCATCAACCCTTCATGCTACCTCAGACATTCGCCACTTCAGATGTATCCACAAGTATTTACAAGAAGTTTTACATAAGAAAATAGATATACAATATGTGCAAGTGTGTTTTATGAGTGAGCTTTGGCTCTTATTTATATCTTCATGTAGCCTTACACTTTCCTTATTTTAGGGCTTCTTCATTTAAAAAAAAATCTTTTTGCAAATCACTTTGACTCTTGGGGGAATTCTATAAGACTCATGAGGGTTCTCCAACTTCATATGGTCATAACTCTCTAACCGTGAGGATTTATGTGGTGTTCCACATACCACCATAAATGGCATGACAAGCACTATCCATATAGGATAGTTTCACTCACAAATTTGTTTTCCTTCATCTCATTATTCCTCAAATAAGCATGGGTTCTCTCACTCCGCAAAGCGTCTTCCCGTGAGGGATTTCACCATAAGGGGACCACTTT
>JZKD02S1797748.1:208166-235529 GCA_000966675.3 Picea glauca
ACACTTTGAAGAATGTTGCAGATTCATTGACAAAGTCTGTGAGCACAGAAAATTTCTCCTGGTGTAGAGTAACAATGGGCATTGTTTCCCTGGATTGTTGACTATATAATCCCCTGGACCCCTAGATGCAAAGAAAACAACAAGTGGGAAAATGTTGGGTATGTGTTATATTCGTGTGTGTGTGTGGGCACGTTAGGTTCGACAACTACGTCTGATGATCCTTCTAATAGTGCTCTTTGTGTCGTGTGCACCGAGCGCTTTCCTAGGGGGGTCCTAGGGGGGGGTAGGTATGCCCCCCCTAGTCATGTACAGCGTTCAGGGCAGCACCACGAAATTGTTTTGGGGTGGTTTTTGCTATTTTTAGTGGATTTTTCTATTTTTAGTGGTTTACTAAATTAATCCCAGATTAAGGGATTAGGGTTTTGGTATCTACAGAATACCTAAAAATATTGTATATATTGTATGGTGAATGGTGAAATTCCATAATGAATATAAGAAAGGTTTTCCCGATTGAGGGTTTCCAGTATAAAATTTTTGTGTACTCTGTGTATGAGCCATTGATTAAAATTTTGTTTTGCTTAAGAATCTATATGCATTGATTTACTTCATTGGTTTAAAAGTTACACTTATATAGATGTTTCATCTTGTGGATTAGCTCTTAGGTCCATTACCCATTGTTCCAACTCTTCTACCCTTATTTTCCTGGTTCTAGTGGCTAACTTCTCATTTTTTAGCTGAGTCTTGAGCTTCTCATTTATGAATTGAAGCTTCTTGATTCCAAGATTTGTTATCATGGCATACATGTTTATCATTTCTAAAGTTTGTCTATGCAAGTTGAATTTATCCAATGGATGAAATTCATTAAGATCAATCGAAACGTTTGTCTCCTTCTTCTACTCCTTTTGATCCATAATTGATATATTTAATATTTCGTTATAATAATCCACATCTGATATCATCATGGTCTGATATACGTAATTGTCATAAATTTTAGAAAAAATATTCTTTTTAATATTTGCAATTATTTTTCAGATTTTCATTACATGATGAACTTGGTCAATCTGCTTTGCTTGATCTGTAATCCTTGATTGTGTTTCACTTTGAATCTCTATGTAACACACCCATGGTGGGGGTGCCAAAATTTCTCTCTTCTTAGGGGAATCAAAACCACCATTTGAGGTTTCTATCCCATTCTGCTCTTTCATAGCATTCCAGCCACGGTCTCCATGCTTTGAATCAATCTCAGAGAAAACAGGTAACCTCTCCCAAGATCTTTGGGTTCTTCCATCCATCTATAATCGCATATGACTGTGGGCTATGACTAGACACTAAGACAATGGGCGCCAATATAACCACCGCGTGAATCCTCCGGAGTGGAAAATCTTTGAAGTTCATAATCTGATGTCGCGTGTCCTCAGAGATTTTGACGGCCCTGATTGACTTCGAGACTTCAGTCTTTGGAAATTTTTAATGCTCCAAAGAATTTTCTCCCTGAATTACTTTCGTACCTGGATTTACAGATCGAGTTCCACATGTCTTCCCCAATCAATGATTGTGATCTAATTTGGGGCTTCGACATTTGAGATTTCTTAACTCGTGTGACCCCACTTTCCTTTGAAGTGGCTATCTTTTGAAATGGAAGATCTTTTGACACCTGTCCCTATGGCTTGAACGGCTCATATCTACTTCGGCTCTTCGGCTCTTTTGGATTTTTTCAATGCAATCTCCTCTTTTCTCCCAGAGTTGGTTAGTGTCAGGTTGATATGGCCTTAATCTGGCGGTTCTAGGGTATCTACACAACCCCAAAGATCTATGGCTTGTAGCTCCCATTTAAGGGTCCCTTGGGTGCCAGTTCGTGCCACTCCAAGAGGGGCACCTGGAAACCCCGTCACTCGACACATGGGCTCCCACATGATCTCGATGTTAATACTCACGTCCCCATGATCGAATGGTCAAGAGGGATCCTGAAGGATCCTTAGATCCATGGTCCACATCAACTTCAATACTTCGGGGGTTTTGGTGTTACCAAACCTCTGTCCTCCCAAATTGGTCAACACCGGGATGACTATATCGTAGATCCAATGGTCGGGATAGTTCCTGAGAATATACAGATCTACGACCCAGATTTACTTCAGGAATTCAGGGGATTCACCTCATGTGCAATGAATATGCTCAATTTTTCAAACTCGCAAAGTCTGAAGGGATCAAAGGGTTAACGTTTCTGTTCCTTCTCCAGATCACATGATCATGAAGAAATGTGTCTCCTCCCAAACTAATCTCATCCATTCGTCTTTCAAATGAAAGGATCTCTCCTTTAGGATCTCAAAACTCACTATTCTAACTGATTTATGTCATCTCCTTAAATGCTTAAGTATTTTTCACTAATTCTCATGAACTTAATGCTTAGAGAAATCCTTCTCGCACCTCTTACTCATCTATCAACTCTAGATCTTAAGGGGAGGTTCTCGATCTCTACCTGCCTCATAGAGGCTCTGTGCAGACATGCACTACCTCTCCTAATCTTGAATGACCCATTCCTTTAGAACAAATGGGAGTATCGGCATGCACACATGAGGCTATGCCCAAAGTCAACAATTCACAGTTCATTTATTTTAACTTGAGCCACCACAGGGCTCAGTCATTTATGTGTATAGGCTAAAGAATTTCTTATTTTCTTAAACACATAATTAGGTATAATTGAAGGGATACACTATAAGCAATAAGAAAACATGTCCATCCCTGCAACATTCATAGAATATCCAACCTTAATTCATAGTTACCACTTAAACACATAGGATATAAGATTACTTATCTATTACAGGTGGTGGCCAACTAACTGACTGTGGGTGTCCATCCTTCCACCCATCCATAGGCTCAGAGGCATTCATTCTTATCACTCTTGACACCCCCATTCCAAGCCATGATATCACCCGGGAATTTATGCCAATTCTCATCGATCCTTTCTCTTTCGCATATTCTGCGAGGTTTATCAGATGCTTCCTCAGCATCAATCTTGTGGCCTTCTACTCAGGTCCCATTCTCTGCATGCTCTCAGATATCTCCCTCTATGTCATGACCTCAATGAGGTTTATCATATGTTTTCTCTACATCAATCTCATGGCCTTCGATTCATTCTTTTCTTCTCTCCTCGCATTCTCTACTCTTCTCTTCATATCCTCTTGCATGCCTTGCACACACATTCCTCCTATTTAGTTCCTTCTGTTGGAAAGAAACATCGGGTCCATTCTGGGTCCATAGGACCCTATGGTACTTTGGGATGACCTTCTACAGCTAGACCATGCTTCCATTCATGGGGGTGGTTGAGGGTTTAACCAACTGTCCTTTCTTTATTAACTGTTATGTTATTTTTCTCATATTCTGTCCTCTAGTGATATGATGGCTATTACTTTCAAGGATTCACCCCCATAATCAATTATTAGCAATTAAACAATGATACATTTACAATGTTCCTATGCCATAGCATGGTAATCCTTATTAATGATTAAATAGGGGTGTTACAATACACTCCCCCTTAAAAGGGAACATTGTCCTTGGTGGTCTTTCTCAGTAACACATGTCATGCCTTTCTCATTCAACCACTTCAGAAATCTTGACCTTCTTTCTCGGTCATGTCCTTTCTCAGACTCTAAATCCTTGTCACTTTCCTTCAATAATTCTTGGACAATAAGCACATTAATCATAGTTTCATGAGAAAACATTATTGTTGCATAACATTTCTAGGAAAATTCCATAATATAGAACGATACTTATCTGTGCAGTTTGTGGATTTCTATCCACATGGTTGCCTTGTTATCTAGACATACCCATTGTGTGCATGATCCAAATCAATAATTTTTAAGAACTATTAGAGTCTCCTCTTCCTTGCGGTCACTCACTCTCTAGGCCCAAGCTCAAGCATCCCCTTCTATGTTATATAGTTCCTCGGGTGATCCATATTTCCTTGTCAAGGTTTTCTCGCACAGGAATAATCCCATAGAAATTATTGAGATTTATAGTCGAGGTGTCCATCATACTTTCTCTATAGAGGCATCCCTCCGACTTGTGTTACCTCAACACAACATATTCCAGGCAATCATGGCTTACCACGGGGTTCTCATGGCTCAGCAGTGGCCTCCCTCATGATTTTTAGCTGGATAGACTTCATTCGTCCTTTCTAGACAAATATTTTCTTCTCACATGTATCACAAGCATACATAAGTCATGAGACATCATCACAATTCTAAATTTCAGAATTTTATTGCAATCTGTTGCCCACAAATTTTCCAATTTCTTCATTTATTTTCAGATATGTTTCGCATGGAACCAAGTTCACAAGCATGGGACTTTCATCTCCACAAAATTTTAGCTCAACAGGTAATCGGTCTTCCTTATGGGCTTACAACATTTCCATATCCAAGACTCTTTTTTCCTACAAGTCAACTTTCCTCAACCAAACAAATTGTTAGTTTCCCGTGCACATATTTTTCACTGCACCTTTATAACGCTATCACAAACAATTCTTAAATTGTGCATGCTAACAATCAAATCTCTTATATATATTCGATGATACAAAGAAAAAGGAAATTTCATTCCCTACGCATGCATCAGTTCAGTATATCAACATTTCAAAATGAAAATCAAACACTAATTGACTTTAATGAATGTGCCAACATTCGTGGCCACATTCATACCCAATGCACACTTGTATCGATTTCAGGTTATCACTTTTTTTTAGGTTAGGCACTCCTGCCAAGGTGTGTTGAAATTCAACCAACTTATTACCATATGGATTCTTTGTCCATATTTATTATTTTAGCATAACCATAATTTATGCTCTGAATCAATCACAACCCTAAAAATGTCATTCATGAAACTTCGGGTTTAACATGCATGCCTTTAAGCATTCCTTTGAAATCCATATAATGTACGTAAAAATTTTGGAAGGTCCCCCTTTCATGCAAAAATGCATTTCCTCGAGCAATTCCATGTAATTTGCTAGATATGAGCACCTTTATCCCCTTAGACCCACTCCTTGCGAACACAGTCTAATGTAGAGTTTAAACTTTGTCTTCCTTGACTGGACCGGAGGAACTTCATTTTTTCTCCATGTGACTGAGAGATATGACCTTAGCTCTATTCTTTTCATGCGCTACCCTTTCAGCTCGCGTTTTTGGGTGTTATGATCCTGGCTAAACCCCTTGTATGCAATTCAATGGTAAAGATCCATCTTCCCCCAAATCCAATGGCTACAAGGGATTGCGGAACCTCAACTAGCTCGTCGTTTAATTCTCCTTCCAATCTCTACAATGGATATAAGCCATCCAATCTACGATCGGATCCCAAACTCAAAACAAGGCTATATTAAATTTAAATTATGGGTACAGGTCTCGACATTAACCTGTGTGCATATGCAATCTCTACAATGATTGCAGGTCATCGATCTTAACCCTCGATTGATATTAACCACATGATTTCCAGATAATAATAATAATGCCAACACAAATGTGTTCGAACAAGAATCTGGTTGATACAAAGCTTCGATGTGCTAAACTCAACCAGAGAACCCAATCACAGTACAATTTTTATGCGACATTAACCTGTGGGTTCCTTACAGGTTCTCCCACCGATCGTTCACAGATCTGCAGTTCACAATGATTGTGGAATACCAATATGCTCACTCTTTATTAAACAGTTCAATCTCTGCAATCTAAAAAGTGCTTTCCCAAATCTTTTAATCGTGGTCATGGATTCTCTGCCCCAACAAGATCAACAACATTGGTTGATTGTGGGTCATGAACTAGCACATCTGTTAATTTCACCTTTGTGCTCTGTAATGATTCCCAACCATCGATCTATGTTCACAGATCGATGGTTCACAGTGATTGTGGGGCCCAATGTGGAAAATGTTCGACTGACTCTATATAATCATGGTCGTTGATCTTCCACCCCGACGAGATCAACGAAGTTGGTTTATTACGGGTCGTGAACTAGAATGTCCATTAACTTCAACTTCGCGCTCTGCAAAGATCCCCGACCGTCGATAAAATCGAACAACTGGTGTCTGATCTATTAACTCCAGTGGATATTGAAGTTGATTTGATGACTGCGATCGATATTCCCTCTAATTAGTGGTTCTCATTCATCTCCTCTATCAAGTTCATGAGTATCCTTATTTGATGAGGGTTTTCTTCCTGAATCATACTCAACTTGGGTATCTATGGCATACAACTGCCTTTCAAAAAAAATTTGCATGGCGTTAAGACAATAAAACATTTTCAAACATGTCCTAGAACATCTTTATGCATTTCATCACATTATCCTTAATGTTTTCATGAGTGCAACACAAACAAATCTCTAATGTTTCTACAGCAATATGAACACCATCACTATGGTGCCAAAACATTTACTTTCATCTGTGTACCATCTCTCTCATCCTAGAGAAAACATAATACTCAACAAGAAAGGAATTGAGGGATCTCCCCTTATTCCAATTATTTCTACACCGCTTGGGACTTTTCAGACCAGTTGAGTTATCTCTAAAGGCCTCACTACCTTTCCTTAACATGGATTCAACCAAGACTATTCAATAAAACATACTCATTTTTTCATTCATTAGTATTCTATTCATTACGTTATGCTTTCAAAATGTAATCCAGGATTCTTTCATATATATCTATATCTATACACACACACACACACACACACACACGCACACACACACACACACACACACTGCTTAGTTTCTCAATAGTTATTAAGGTTGTGAATCTGACCTCATGACATATTTTTCAGACAGTTCTTCCACAACGAACTCCCTCAGCATGCAATTCTCTTATTGCACGTCCATCACTATATGTGATGGCCTCGGCCTTGAGTTAGATTTAGCTTTTTACCAAATATTCCATAAGGAATATAAACAAGCATCTTTGCCATGCACCCAAATTATGTATCCATACATATTCTAGTTTTCTTATCTTACATCCATGATGTACTTAACCATATGCATAACAAAAATTCTGTGTGTAGCTGACATGGGTATATTTCATAGCCTAGATACCTCTCTATTCTAAAATTAGTCAACTCATGATTGTTCAAACTCATTCTTATGTGATCCTCAAGGCATAATCATTTGCCTCTTATCCTGACGCAGACCATCTTTCCTCATTTACTCTTTCATTTATTTATACTAGTCTTTCCTGAGGGAATGGAGTGCATTCCCCTTAAGCTATCATTCAAAACAGAACTTTCAAGACTCTTCAAAATGGAGTCAACCATGCATCCATGGTATTCACTTAATCTTGGCAAGTGCAATTCTTGCCTTACATATCACTCATCAAAGAAGCCATATTGTGCATTTAGTATACATATATCCTTACATCATGCATGTGCATCATTTACACATGGACCTATCAGACTTCCAGATCCTCCTCCAAGGATATTTTTGTCATCCTTATAACAAGCCTCATAGGGACACGCAACATTGAGCTTCCCTCTTAGTTGTGAGCTTGTAGCCATTCACACGACATCCACATGGAAGTTGAATCAGACATAGTCATAACTATGTTCCCTTTCTATACGATAACAGATAGCAAAAAAACTCTTGCCTACCCCTCCATGGAACATTACCCAACTTATAAATACAATCTGGGAAATTATAACCATTCCCAAGGTAACAGAATCAGCCAATTTAGCTTCCAACTATATCTATATGGCTACCATCCACCATTGGATGTCAATATGACCCATTGGGCTTCTATAAGTGCCCCAACACTTCGTTTACCACATTCAGGATCAACATTTAATCAACCATTTTATCTTAATTTTAACAATTTAATGTCTAATACCATTTGGACTATTCCCTTAGAGCCCAAATGCAATTTCGAATTGTGTTACTTACTAAGTATCCTAGTTCATAAATCCAAAGTATATTTAGGTCAATATCAGTCTTGACCATTACACCTAGAATTCTTACTTATGTTCATCACATTCAGGGATGGAGGCCACTCTCCTTCTCCCATAAGAATTATGGCAGATTAGTTTCCTATCCACCAAGCAAGGGAGGTTGTTGTGATTTCTCACTCAATCACTCTATATTTCTACAGCTTCATTTATCAACTTGATTGGCAAAACCCTGTCCAACAATTCTCGTACCCAGAAACCAAATTCATTTCTCATTCCACTTGAAACCCAAGAGCTGTGCATGCTCTCCCTTTTCAAGGAATGGTCACTAGACTCATTCCTCTGATCGTGAGGGGTTATACACCTATACTAGTTTTAACCCTTCATTAAAGCAGTAATCATTACTACTACGGATCCTTTCCATCCATTTACATTGCTAATTTAGTTCAAATATTAGTGTTATTCAACATAATCCCATTCCTATAGGATCATCTTTCATTTCCCAAGAAATGTTAGGCTCTCTTTGGCACAAACTAGCATGGTTCAATATCGTTGGGGTAAAATCCCGCCTGTATTTTAAATCTGCATCCTTCTACTCAAGGAACTTATGCATATGATTTATGTTTGGCAACATCATTCTCCACAAGCTAATCTTAGCCTTGGTAACTTAATCTTATGACTGTACAACAGCGCGTACAATTGCAGAGTGAAGTCAGCTTCTTTATTTGGGAACATTAGCAACATACTATGTCAATTTACAAAAAATCCATCAACAGTAAAGGATTTCATTCCTCTCTTCAGTAGAGGTTTTTTAAGCCTCTTAGGAATGCAGTAAGATAGGGTGTTACCCCTTAAATTTCTCCATAAATATTTTCATATGACTCGTGCATGATCCTAAGAAGGCCAAGTGTTGTTGTTGTGCTCTGATACTAATTTGTAACACACCCATGGTGGGGGAACCAAAATTTCTCTCTTCTTAGGAGAATCAAAACCCGCATTCGAGGTTTCTATCCCATTCTTCTCTTTCATAGATTTATAACCATGGTCTCCATGCTCTGAACTGAGCTCAGAGCTATCAGGTAGCCTCTCCCAAGTTCTCCAGGTTCTTCCATCCATCTGTACTCGCATATGACTATGGGCTATGACCAGACACTAAGACAATGGGAACCAAGACATCCACCACGTGAATCCTCCAGAGTGGAAAATCTTTGAAGTTCATAATTCAATGACGCATTTCCTCAGATATTTTGATGACCCTGATTGACTTCAGGACTTCTGCGTTCGTGAATTTCGAACACTCCAAAGGATTTTATTGCCGAATTACTTCTGTACCCGGAGTTACATATCGACTGCTACGTGTCTTCCCTGATCAAAGATTGTGATCTACTTTGGGACTCCACCATTTGGGAGTTCTTAACTTGCATGACCCCACTTTCCTCCAAAGTGTCTATCTTCCGAAATGGAAGATCTGCTGACACCTGTCCCTCTGTCTTGGACGGCTCAGATCTACTTCAACTCTTTATCTCTTCGGGAGTTTTGTGATGCAAGATCCTCTTTTCTCCTAGATTCAGTTAGCATCGAGCTGACCATAGCCTTAATATGACGGTTCGAGGGTATCTACATGACCCCATATATCTACAACTCATAACTCCTATTTAAGCGTCCATTGGGTCCCAGTGTGTGCCACTCCAAGAGGGACACCTGGAAACCCCGTCACTCAACACATGGGCTCCCACATGATCTCGACGTTAATACTCGCATCCCCATGATCAAATGGTCGTGATGGATCCTAAAGGATCCTTAGATCCACGGTCCACATCAACTTCAGGACTTCGGGACTTTCGGGGTTTTGGTGTTACCAAACCTATGTCCTCCCAAAGTGGTGAACATCGGGCTGACTATATCGTAGATCTGACAATCAGGATAGTTCTCAGGAATCTATAGATCTACGACCCATATTTACTTCAGGACTTCAGGGGATTCACCTCTTGTCCAATGAATATGCTCAATTCGTCAGACTCGCGAAGTTTGAATGGATCGAAGGGTTAACATCAATGTTCCTTCTCTAGATCTGATGATTGTGAAGAACTTCAACTCCTCCCGAACTAATCTCATACATTCATATTTCAAATGAAAGGATCTCTCCTTTAGGGGATCGAAGCTCACTATTCTATCTGATTTTTGTTATCTCCTTAAATACTTAAGTATTGTGCACTAATTCTCTTGAAATTAATGCTTAGAGAAATCCTTCGCGCACCTCTTACGCTCATCTATCAACTCTAGAACTTAAGTGGGGGGTTCTTGATATCTTCCCCCCTCACAGAGGCTCTTTGCACACATGCACTACCTCTCCTGATCTTGATCGACCCCTTCTTTCAAAACGATTGGGAGTATCGGCATGCACACGTGAGGTTATGCCCAAAGTCAATAATTCACAGTTCATTTATTTTAACTTCAGCCACCACAGGGCTCAGTCATTTACGTGTACATGATAGAGAATTTCTTATTTTCTTAAATACACAATTAGGCATAATTGAAGAGATACAGTATAACCATTAAGAAAACATGTCCATCCCTGCAACATTCATAGAATATCCAACCTTAACACACAGTTACCACTTAAAAACATAGGATATAAGATTACTTATCTATTATAGGTGGTGGCCAACTAACTAACTGTGGGTGTTCATCCTCCCACCCAACCATAGGATCAAAGGAATTCATTCTTAGCACTCTGGCCACCCTCATGCCAAGCCATGATATCATTGGCGAATTTATGCCAATTCTCAATGATCCTTTCTCTTTTGCATCTTCTGCGAGGTTTATTAGATTCTTCCTCAGAATCAAGCTTGTGGCCTTCTTCTCAGATCTCGTTCTCTGCATACTCTCATAGATCTCCCTCTCTGTAACGGCCTCGAAGAGGTTTATCATATGTTTTCTCCACATCAATCTCATGCACTTCGATTCGTTATCTTCTTCTCTCCTCGCATTCTCCACTCTTTTGTTCATATCCTCTTGTGTGCCTTGCACGCACATTCCTCCTATATGGTTCCTTCTATCATAAATAAACATTAGGTCAGTTATGGGTCTGCAAGACCCTGTGGTACTTTGGGATGACCTTCTACAGCTAGAACATGCTTCAATTCATGGGGGTGGTTGAGGGTTCAACCACCTCTCCTTTCTTTATTAGTTGTTCTCTTATTGTTCTCACATTATTTCCTCTAGTGATATCATGGCTAGTACTTTCAAGGCTTCACCCCCACAGTCAGTTATTGGAAATTAAGCAATGATACATTTACAATGTTCCTATGCCATAGCATGGTAATCCTAATTAATGATTAATTACAAGTTGGGGGAAACAACGGTGTTACACTCTACACTCTCATGCTTCTTAGATTATGCTACTTCTACAATCATAGCAAGGACTTTGTTCATTGGTATTATTTCTTCTTGTAACTCCGGATCTTCATCTTCATCAAGTGCTTCAAATTTCTGTCTTTTTGTTGATCCTTCTTCATCTGTCCTTGAATGCTTTGTAGCTAATTATGCAGTCTTTATTTTATATGTCTTCTCAAACTCCTCAGGCGTTTGTATGATAGGAAAATTCAAAGGTTTCTATGTGTTGATTTTTCAATAAGCTAGGCTTAAGCATGAAGTTCATTCCATTTTATCATTTTACTTAAACCATAAACAATTTCTTTGCAGCAACCAAGATCATAAGAAGAAACATCGTGCACAAGTACACAAGAAGTATCCTAGGAAACCCTTCTCAACATGGGAAGAAAACCCAACCAATCCTTTACTATATTCTTCAAGAGAAATACCTTCACCGCCAAGAAAACCTAGCACACAAAAGGGTGCTCATAAACCCTAGAAGACTAGAGCCCAAGAGAGGTGTGCACTTTTCCCAAGTAGATGTACTTGCTAAAATTTCCAAACTAACACAAAAGATATGATTTTTCAATGGGGAATTTACCTTTACTTATATTATACTTGACCTGTCAACAGAAGTTTCTATTGGAACAACATGGCCAACCTCTCTATCTTGTAATATAATTAATATTAACCAGATTAATTTTATTTTACATTAATTATCAATTACATTAAGGTGAGGCTGACCTATACCCTTTAAATTGCAATTAGGGTTACATGCAGGTCTTACTCTTGAACAATATAGCAAGGGATCTCATACACCCACTAGTGCTCAGCCACTAGGGTCACATCCACAAGGATGTCCATATCTCTGTCTCACTGTGTTACACAGAAGAACCACTTCTTCACCAGTGCTCATTCACTAGGATCATGTTCACCTGTGCTCGTCCACAGTCACATCCACTCAACAGATCTTCTTTTCCATTGCATTACAGAGGATATTCATCTAGATTTTCTCATCAACTCTCTTCTCAAAGGAGTCTAATACATCATATTCATCTCTATCTCATGACGATGCACCCAACACTTTGGGATTTCACACGTTCACCTTGTGCTCAGCCACATGCACGTCCAACTCTCCAGATATCCTTTCTCACTGTGTTACATAGGAGAATCATCTGGAGTTATTCTCAAATCTCTATAAGGAGGAGGCCATCTCTACGTTCCAGCTCTGTCTCAGATAGGAACCACACACCCCTATCAGAGGCTCTCTCTCAGGTTTGTGTCTTGGAGAATGTCTCACGTAGTTGAAATCATCAACACTCCCTCTCAGCTAGAGAGGCATTATTCATCATGCCAAGTCTCACATGGATGTCCTTTGAACTTTGTCTTGGTTGTAGTCAACAACACTCCCTCTAAACTAGGGAGGTATCCTTCACCAAGATGATTTGGTGAAGATGTCTACAATATGATCATGTGTAAGAAGGTATTGTATGTGTACTATTTTCCTCTGCATCATGTCTCTGATATAAAGATATTTTATCTCAATGTGTTTATATATATCATGAAACATTGGGTTCTCAAAGAGATTTACACACAACTTTGGTTACCATCATAGAATCCATCTCATGATCAAGTAAATATGTCATAAGTTTATGAATCCGCACTACTTCACACACTCAATGATACATACTATGCTTATGTGGCTTTCAAGGCCACGGAGCTTTGTTTCCTGTTGCACTAGGAAACTATGACAACCTTCACGAAAAAACAACAATCGAATGTTCTCTTCTAGTCCACTGTACTCTCTTCTCAGTCTACATCGGCATATTCTGCAAACTCAAGTACACATTGGAGGCATATCTCAAGCCATATCCAATTGTGCCTCATATATATCTCAATACATTAGTTACTTCTATCCAGTGAGTCTATCTCGGTTGACTCATGGATTGACTAAGCACATTCACTGCATAGCATGAATCTAGTTTGGTGTTAACAAGATACATCAATGATCCAATCAGTTGTGGATCAATCTTGTCTGAATCATCATCATTCATTTTCTTTAAATCCATCATGATGGTTTTGCATTTTGTCATACTGAACTTCTTTAATATTCCCACTGTATGTTTTCCTTGACTCAGGAAAAATCTTATCGGTCCTCTATCATACTTCTTTTCTCAAGAAGTAGTGTGTCATACTTATATCCTTTATCTCGAAATCAGAAGTCAAATCTTACTTGTATCCAACAACAAGGATTTCTGAATAAGTCATCAAAATCAGGCTCTCGTCACCAACACTGTAATAACATAGGTTTGGATCAGCAACACTCTTTCTAAAACCCAAACTCATCAAGAATCCATCCATCTGATATAGTTTCCAACTCATGGATGGTAGTACGGATGGAAGTGTATCGAGCTTACTGGATCAATTTTCTCATCATAGACAACTCCCTTTGTTTGTGATATTCTTCTAGCTATAGATCTCGCTTTGTATTTCTCAACACTTCTATCAGTTGCATGCTTGATCTTATAGATCCACTTGGAAGTCACCATAGAATTATCTTTTGGTCTCTGAACAATATCTTATACATCATTCTTTAAAATATATTGGTATTCTTTTGTTATGGCATCTTTCAATACCTATTTTCAATACTGGAGGAACTTCATTTTCTCTCCATGCGACTGAGAGATATGAACTTAGCTCTATTATTTTCATGTGCTACCCTCTCAGGTCCAATTTTTGGGTGTTATGATCCTGGCTAAACCCCTTGTCTGCAATCCAATGGTAAAGATCCATCTTCCCCCAAATCCAATGGCTACAAGGGATTGTGGAACCTCAACTAGCTCGTGGTTTAATTCTCCTTCCAATCTCTGCAATGGATACAGACCATCCGATCTACAATCGGATCCCAAACTCAAAACAAGGCTATATTAAATTTAAATTATGGGTACAGGTCTCGACGTTAACCTGTGTGCATATGCAATCTCTACAATGATCGCAGGTCATCGATCTTAACCCTTGATCGATATTAACCACGTGATTTCCAGATAATAGTAATAATGCCAACACAAAAGTGTTCGACCAAGAATCTGGTTGATACAGAACTTCGATGTGCTAAACTCAACCAGAGAACCCAATCATAGTAAAAATTTTATGTGACATTAACCTGTGGGTTCCTTGCAGGTTCTCCCACTGATCGTTCATAGATCTGCAGTTCACAATGATTGCAGAATCCTAATATGCTCACTCTTTATCGAAGAGTTCAATCTCTGCAATCTAAAAATTTCTTTCCCAACTCTTTTAATAGTGGTCATGGATTCTTTTCCCTGACAAGATCAACAACATTGGTTGATTGTGGGTCATGAACTAGCACATCTGTTAATTTCACCTTTGTGCTCTGTAATGATTCCCAACCATCGATCTATGTTCACAGATCGACGGTTCAAAGTGATTGTGGGGCCCAATGTGGAAAATGTTCGCCTGACTCTATATAATCATGGTCATTGATCTTCCACCCCGACGAGATCAACGACATTGGTTTATTACAGGTCGTGAACTAGCATGTCCATTAATTTCACCTTCGTGCTCCGCAAAGATCCCCGATCGTCGATAAAATCGAACAACTGGTGTCTGATTTGTTAACTCTAGTGGATATTGAAGTTGATTTGATGACTGTGATCGATCTTCCCTCCAATTAGTGGCTCTCATTCATCTCCTCTATCAAGTTCATGAGTATCCTTATTTGATGAGGGTTTTCTTCTTGAATCATATTCAACTTGGGTATCTATGGCATACAATTGCCTTTCAATAAAATTGTGCATGGTGTTAATACAATAAAACATTTTCAAACATATCCTAGCACATATTTATGCACTTCATCACATTATCCTTAATGTTTTCATGAGTGCAACACAAACAAATCTCAATTGTTTCTGCAGCAATACGACCACCATCACTATGGTGCCAAAACATTTACTTTCATCTGCGTACCATCTCTCTCATCCTAGAGAAAACATAATACTCAACAAGAAAAGAATTGAGGGATCTCCCCTTATTCCAATTCTTTCTACACCACCTGGGACTTTTCAGACCAGTTGAGTTATCTCTAAAGGCCTCACTACCTTTTCTTAACATGGATTCAACCAAGACTATTCAATCAAACATACTCATTTGTTCATTCATTAGTATTCTATTCATTACATTATGCTTTCAAAATGTAATCCAGAATTCTTATATATATATATATACACACACTGCTTAGTTTCTCAATAGTTATTAAGGTTGTGAATTTGACCTCCTAACAACTTTTTCACACAGTTCTTCCACAACGAACTCCCTCAACATGCAATTCTCTTATTGCACATCCATCACTATATGTGATGGCCTCAGCCTTGAGTTAGCTTTAGCTTTTTACCAAATATTCCATAAGGAATATAAACAGGCATCTTTTTCATGCACCCAAATTATGTATCCATACATATTCTAGTTTTCTTATCTTACATCCATGATGTACTTAACCATATGCATAACAAAAAGTCTGTGTGTAGCTGACATGGGTATATTTCATAGCCTACATACATCTCTATGCTAAAATTAGTCAACTCATGATTGTTCAAACTCATTCTTATGTGATCCTCAAGGCATAATCATTTACCTCTTATCCTGACGCAGACCATCTTTCCTCATTTACTCTTTCATTTATTTATACTAGTCTTTCCTGAGGGAATGGAGTGCATTCCCGTTAAGCTCTCATTCAAAACAGAACTTTCATGACTCTTCAAAATGGAGTTAACCATGCATCCATGGTATTCACTTAATCTTGGCAAGTGCAATTCTTGCCTTACATATCACTCATCAAAGTAGCCATATTGTGCATTTAGTATACATATATCCTTACATCATGCATGTGCATCATTTACACATGGACCTATCAGACTTCCAGATCCTCCTCCAAGGATATTTTTGTCATCCTTATGACAAGCCTCACAGGGACACGCAACATTGAGCTTCCCTCTTAGTTGTGAGCTTGTAGCCATTCACACGACATCCACATGGAAGTTGAATCAGACATAGTCATAACTATGTTCCCTTTCTATACGATAACAGCTAGCAAGAAAACACTCTTGCCTCAACCTCCATGGAACATTACCCAACTTATAAATACAATCTGGGAAATTATAACCATTCCCAAGGTAACAGAATCAGCCAATTTAGCTTCCAACTATATCTATATGGCTACCATCCACCATTGGATGTCAATCTGACCCATTGGGCTTCTAGAAGTGCCCCAATACTTCCTTTACCACATTCAGGATCAACATTTAGTCAACCATTTTATCTTAATTTTAACAATTTAATGTCTAATACCATTTGGACTATTCCCTTAGAGCCCAAATGCAATTTCGAACTATGTTACTTACTAAGTATCCTAGTTCATAAATCCAAAGTATCTTTAGGTCAATATCAGTACTGACCATTACACCTAGAATTCTTACTTATGTTCATCACATTCAGGGATGGAGGCCACTCTCCTCCTCCCACAAGAATTATGGCAGATTAGTTTCCTATCCACCAAGCAAGGGAGGCTATTGTGATTTCTCACTCAATCACTCTATATTTCTATAGCTTCACTTATCAACTTGATTGGACAAAACCCTGTCCAACAATTCCCGTACCCAAAAACCAAATTCATTTCTCAGTCCACTTGAAACCCGAGAGATGCGCATGCTCTCCCTTTTCAGGGAATGGTCACTAGACTCATTCCTCTAATCGTGAGGGGTTATACACCTATACTAGTTTTAACCCTTCATTAAAGTAGTAATCATTACTGCTACGAATCCTTTCCATCCCTTCACATTGCTAATTTAGTTCAAATATTAGTGTTCTTCAACATAATCCCATTCCTATAGGATCATCTTTCATTTCCCAAGAAATGTTAGGCTCTCTTTGGCACAAACTAGCATGGTTCAATATCGTTGGGGTAAAATCCCACCTATATTTTAAATCTGCATCCTTCTACTCAAGGAACTTATGCATATGATTTATGTTTGGCAACATTATTCTCCACAAGCTCATCTTAGCCTTGGTAACTAAATCTTATGACTGTACAACAGTGCGTACAATTGTACAGTGAAGTCGGCTACTTTATTTGGGAACATTAGCAACATACTGTGTCAATTTACAAAAAATCCATCAACAATAAAGGATTTCATTCCTCTCTTCAGTAGAGGTTTTCTAATCCTCTTAGGAATGCGGTAAGATAGGGTGTTACCCCTTAAATTTCTCCATAAATATTTTCATATGACTCATGCATGATCCTAAGAAGGCCAAGTGTTGTTGTTGTGCTCTGATACCAATTTGTAACACGCCCATGGTGGGGGCACCAAAATTTTGCTCTTCTTAGGAGAATCAAAATCCTCATTTGAGGTTTCTATCCCATTCTTCTCTTTCATAGCTTTCTAGCCATGGTCTCCATGCTCTGAACTGAGCTCAGAGCTGTCAGGTAGCCTCTACCAAGTTCTTGAGGTTCTTCCATCCATCTGTACTCGCATATGACTATGGGCTATGACCAAACACCAAGACAATGGGCACCAAGACAACCACCGCGTGAATCATTTAGAGTGGAAAATCTTTGAAGTTCATAATTCGATGACGCATTTCCTCAAATATTTTGACGACCTTGATTGACTTCAGGGCTTCTGCATTTGTGAATTTCAAACACTCCAAAGGATTTTATCCCCGAAGTACTTTCGTACCTAGAGTTCATATCGACTACTATGTGTCTTCCCCGATCAATGATTGTGATCTACTTTGGGACTCTACCATTTGGGAGTTATTAACTTGCATGACCCCACTTTCCTCCAAAGTGGCTATCTTCTGAAATGGAAGATCTGTTGACATGTGTCCCTCTATCTTGGATGACTCAGATCTACTTCAGCTCTTTAGCTCTTCGGGAGTTTTGCGATGCAAGATCCTCTTTTCTCCTAGAGTCGGTCAACATCGAGCTGACCATGGCCTTAATATGACAGTTCGACGGTATCTACATGACCCCATATATCTATGACTCATAACTCCTAGTTAAGGGTCCCTTGGGTCCCAGTGCGTGCAACTCCAAGAAAAACACATGGAAACCCCGTCACTCGACACATGGGCTCCCACATCATCTCGACATTAATACTCGCATCCCCACGATCCAATGGTCATGAGGGATCCTGAAGGATCCTTAGATCCACGGTCCACATCAACTTCAGGACTTCGGGACTTTCAGGGTTTAGGACTTCAGGTGATTCACCTCCTATCCAATGAATATGCTCAATTCGTCAGACTTGCGAAGTCTGAATGGATCGAAGGGTTAACATCTCTGTTCCTTCTCCAGATCTGATGATTGTGAAGAAATTCAGCTCCTCCTGAACTAATCTCATCCATTCGTATTTCAAATGAAAGGATCTCTCCTTTAGGGGACCAAAACTCACTATTCTACCTGATTTTTGTTAGCTCCTTAAATACTTAAGTATTGTGCACTAATTCTCTTGAAATTAATGCTTAGAGAAATCCTTTGCGCACCTTTTATGCTCATCTATCAACTCTAGAACTTAAGGTGTTCTTGATCTCTTCTCGCATCACAGAGGCTCTATGCACACATGCACTACCTCTCCTGATCTTGACTGACCCCTTCCTTCAGAATGATTGGGAGTATCGACATGCACACGTGAGGTTATGCCCAAAGTCAACAATTCACAGTTCATTTATTTTAACTTTAGGCACCACAGGGCTTAGTCATTTACGTGTACATGATAGAGAATTTCTTATTTTCTTAAATACACAATTAGGCATAATTGAAGAGATATAGTATAACCATTAATAAAACATGTCCATCCCTGCAACATTCATAGAATATCCAACCTTAATTCACAGTTACCACTTAAAAACATAGGATATAAGATTACTTATCTATTATAGGTTGTGGCCAACTAACTAACTGTGGGTGTCCGTCCTCCCACCCAACCATAGGATCAAAGGAATTCATTCTTAGCACTCTGGTCACCCTCATGCCAAGCCATGATATCATTAGGGAATTTATGCCAATTCTCAACGATCCTTTCTCTTTTGCATCTTCTGCGAGGTTTATTATATTCTTCCTCAGAATCAAGCTTGTGGCCTTCTTCTCAGATCTCGTTCTCTGCATGCTCTCATAGATCTCCCTCTTTGTAACAGCCTCGAAGAGGTTTATCAGATGTTTTCTCCACATCAATCTCATGGCCTTCAATTCATTATCTTCTTCTCTCCTCGCATTCTCCACTCGTTTGTTCATATCCTCTTGTGTGCCTTGCACACACATTCCTCCTATATGGTTCCTTCTATCAGAAAGAAACATCAGGTCGTTTTTGGGTCTGCAAGACCCTGTGGTACTTCGGGATGACCTTCTACAGCTAGAACATGCTTCAATTCATGGGGGTGGTTGAGGGTTCAACCACCTATCCTTTCTTTATTAGTTGTTCTCTTATCGTTCTCACATTATTTCCTCTAGTGATATCATGGCTAGTACTTTCAAGGCTTCACCCCCACAGTCAGTTATTGAAAATTAAAAAATGATACATGTACAATGTTCCTATGCCATAGCATGGTAATCCTAATTAATGATTAATTACAAGTTGGGGAAAACAGCGGTGTTACACTCTACACTCTCATGCTTCTTAGATTATGCTACTTCTACAATCACAGGAGGGACTTTGTTCATTGGTATTATTTCTTCTTGTAACTCCAGATCTTCTTCTTCATCAAGTGATTCAAATTCATGTCTTTTTGTTGATCCTTCTTCATCAAGTGATTCAAATTCATGTCTTTTTGTTGATCCTTCTTCATCTGTCCTTGAATGCTTTGTAGCTAATTATGCAGTATTTATTTTATATGTCTTCTCAAACCCCTGAGGGGTTTGTATGACAGGAAAATTCAAAGTTTTCTATGTGTTTATTTTTCAATAAGCTAGGATTAAGCATGAAGTTCATTCCATTTTATCATTTTACTTAAACCATAAACAATTTTTTTGCAGCAACCAAGATCATAAGAAGAAACATCATGCACAAGTACACAAGAAGTATCCTGGGAAACCCTTCTCAACATGGGAAGAAAACCTAACCAATCCTTTACTATATTCTTCAAGAGAAATACCTTCACCGCCAAGAAAACCTAGCACACAAAAGGGTGTTCATAAACCCTAGAAGACTAGATCCCAAGAGAGGTGTGCACTTTTCCCAAGTAGATGTACTTGCTGAAATTTCCAAACTAACACAAAAGATATGATTTCTCAATGGGGAATTTACCTTTACTTATATTATACTTGACCTGTCAATAGAAGTTTCTATTGGCACAACATGGCCAACCTCTCTATCTCGTAATATAATTAATATTAACTAGATTAATTGTATTTTACATTAATTATCAATTACATTAAGGTGGGGCTGACCTGTACCCTTTACATTACAATTAGGGTTACAGGCAGGTCTTTCTCTTGAACAATATAGCAAGGGATATCATACACCCACTAGTGCTCAGCCACTAGGGTCACATCCATAAGGATGTCGATATCTATGGCTCACTGCATTACACAGAAGATCCACTTCTTCACCAGTGCTCATCCACTAGGATCACGTTCACCTGTGCTCATCCACGGGCATGTCCACTCAAAAAATCTTCTTTTCCATTGCATTACATGGGAGATTCATCTAGATTTTCTCATCAACTCTCTGCTCATAGGATTCTAATACATCATCTTCATCTCTATCTCATGACGATGCACCCAACACTTTGGGATTTCACATGTTCACCTTGTGCTTAGCCACAGGCACGTCCAACTCTGCAAATATCCTTTCTCATTGTGTTACATAGGAGAATCATTTGGAGTTATTCTCAACTCTCTATAAGGAGGATACCATCTCTACGTTCCAGCTCTGTCTCAAATAGGAACCACACACCCCTATCAGAGGCTCTCTCTTAGGTTTGTGTCTTGGAGAATGTCTCACATAGTTGAAATCATCAAAACTCCCTCTCAGCTAGAGAGGCATTATTCATCATGCCAAGTCTCACATGGATGTACTTTGAACTTTGTCTTGGTTGTAGTCAACAACACTCCCTCTAAACTAGGGAGGTATCCTTCACCAAGATGATTTGGTGAAGATGTCTGCAATATGCTCATGTGTAAGAAGGTATTGTATGTGTACTATTTTCCTCTGCATCATGTCTCTGATATAAAGATATTTTATCTCAATGTGTTTCTATATATCATGAAACATTGGGTTCTCAAAGAGATTTACACACAACTTTGGTTATCATCATAGAATCCATCTCATGATCAAGTAAATATGTCAGAAGTTTATGAAGCCGCACTACTTCACACACTCAATGATACATACTATGCTTATGTGGCTTTCAAGGCCACAGAGATTTGTTTCCTGTTGCACTAGGAAACTATGGCAACCTTCATGAAAAAACAATAATTGAATGTTCTCTTCTAGTCCACTGTACTCTCTTCTCAATCTACATCGGCATATATTGCAAACTCAAGTACACACTGGAGGCATATCTCAAGCCATATCCAATTGTGCCTCATATATATCTCAATACATTAGTTACTTATATCCAGTGAGTCTATCACGTTTGACTCATGGATTGACTAAGAACATTCATTGCATAGTATGAATCAGGTCTGGTGTTAACAAGATACATCAATGATCCAATCAGTTGTGGATCAATCTTGTCTGAATCATCATCATTCATTTTCTTTAAATCCATCATGATGGTTTTGCATTTTGTCATACTGAACTTCTTTAATATTCCCACTGTATGTTTTCCTTGACTCAGGAAAATATTATCGGTCCTCTGTCATACTTCTTGTCTCAAGAAGTAGTTTGTCATACTTATATCCTTTATCTCAAAATCAAAAGTCAAATCTTACTTGTATCCAACAACAAGGATTTCTGAATAAGTCATCAAAATCAGGCTCTTGTCACCAACACTGTAATAACATAGGTTTGGATCAGCAACACTCTTTCTAAAACCCAAACTCATCAAGAATCCATCCATCTGATATAGTTTCCAATTCATGGATGGTAGTATGGATGGAAGTGTATCGAGCTTACTGGATCAAGTGTCTCATCATAGACAACTCCCTTTGTTTGTGATATTCTTCTAGCTATAGATATCGCTTTGTATTTCTCGACACTTCCATCAGTTGCATGCTTGATCTTATAGATCCACTTGGAAGTCACCATAGAATTATCTTCTGGTCTCTGAACAATATCTTATACATCATTCTTTAATATATATTGGTATTCTTTTGTTATGGCATCTTTCAATACCTATTTTCTTGTTTCTTCTCCAAGCCAAGGAGGCTCATAATCAATGAAGTGGCTCATGATTGAAGGATATATCAAAAATATCTTTTTCTTTCTTGGGATGTGCCTCGAGAGGCTTGTATGTTTCTATGCCTCCTAAAGAGTGAGACTAGGAAGGCCTTTTATTCCCTACTACAATATCTCTAGACATATCAACTAGAGCAACTAGATTATCTGGAATAATCTTTATCTCCCTCTGAACTGTTGAAGGGGAAGAAGGTATTGTTTCACTGTCAATCTCCATCTGAGATTCTCTAGATCCTTGAAAGGATATATATTCTTCAAGGACAACATATCTTCTTGTCTCAATCTGTCTCTGACCAGGGATATCGATCTGTAATGTCTTTGAAGATTCACTATTATCCCATAAATGTATCATTTCTCCCTAAAGGGTCTATATTGGACTTCTTCTCTTTGGGTACATGAAAATACATTGGGCACCCAAATATCCTAAAGTGTTCAATCTCAGGATTCACTCTGATGAAGGCTTCTTCAGGAGTTATTTTTTTCAAAGTCTAGAGAAGAATATTGTTTTGAACATATAGCGTGTCATGCATGCTTCTGCCCATATAATCATAGAAGGATTATGATCATCATTATTGCATTGGTTTCCTCAATGATGGTTTTATTCTTCCTTTTTCTTAAATAGTTTTGACTCCCTCTAATTCAAGTGACTCCCTCTGAGGGATAAACATCTTCCTTTGTTGTTAACCTATCTGGAACAAGAAAACAAAAAGAACCAACACAAGAATATCTCCTAAAGGAGAATAATGAGTACATCTCTAGAATCAAAACAATTTAAGGAATGTTGTCACAGCTACAACACCTACTTGTAATGTAGTAAACTTTAGAAATATAGGTTAGAGGAATGAAAATTACAACAATCAAACCTGGAGTCTCCACTTCCAGTGTGTTGTTCCTTTGAATTCACTAAGATCCCTTTTGATCCATGAATTCAGCAAAAGGTTCCTTCCTCCTCAAATTACCCTCATGACAATTATACAAATAAGAAATATACAAGTGCATACCTGAGGGTGCTGATATGATTTCTCCAATGGAACTTGGTTGATCTCTGTCCTCTGAGATATTCATGAATAAAGTAGTCATGATGTCTCCTTTTCTTGTCTTTCTATTTTGAAGTTGGCCCTTCAATGTAAGCGATTGTGTAGATGATTGGCTTCCTTGTCTTGTCGTCATCTTCCTTTCATTCATCAATATTTGTCTCTGGTAAAACTTTTTATACCACCCATAATAATTTTTCCTCTGAATTCATGTCTTCCGAGAACTTAAAGTTGCTTGATCCATCAAGCTTATCTTCCATCATAGTTTTGTTCATCATATTTTAAGATTCTTCGCAAACCCTTGTTAATTGGGCTAGAAAACCTAATGGCTATGCTAGGATAGAAACCTTAGGTTTTTTTGGTCTTATGACTGCCAAAAATAAGCCTTGAAAGTCATAATAACACAATTAATCTTGAAGGCTTCTTCAAAGTGCTGCAGAAACCCTTAAAAAAAAAATCTGCAGAAAATTGTGGAACCCTAAAAACCCTAGGGTCAAATTTTCAAAATGCTCAGAATTTCACCCTGAGAGTCTCTAGAGGCACATTGGAGAATTCTATACTCTCCTATGCCAAAACTTTCCTCATCATCCAAGTTTCATAGGATAAAACACCCAAAAGAAGAGGTTTGTATGAATTTTTTGGAAACCCTAAGAGGGTCGTACGGTTCTGTAGAAGAAGATGGATGACTGGTAAAATATTATAGCTTGTGAAATGGGTTCTTCAAGACCTATGCTCTTATACCATGTTGATTTTTCAATAATCTAGGCTTAAGCATGAATTTCATTCCATTTTATCATTTTACTTAAACCATAAACAATTTTGTTGCAGCAACCAAGATCACAAGAAGAAACACGATGCATAAGTACACAAGAAGTATCTTGGGAAACCCTTCTCAACAAGGGAAGAAAACCCAAACAATCCTTTACTATATTCTTCAATAGAAATACATTCACCACCAAGAAAACATATCACACAAAAGGGTGCTCATAAACCTTAGAAGACTAGTGCCCAAGAGAGATGCACGCTTTTCCCAAGTAGATGTACTTGCTGAAATTTCCAAACTCACACAAAAGATATGATCCCTCAATGGGGAATTTACCTTTACTTGTATTATACTTGACTTGTCAACAGAAGTGTCTATTGGCACAATAGGTCCAACCTCTCTATCTCATAATATAATCAATATTAACCATATTAATTATCTTTTACATTAATTATCAATTACATTAAGGTGGGGTCGACCTGTACCCTTTACATTACAATTAGGGTTACAGGAAGGTCTGACTCTTGAAAAATATAGCAAGGGATCTCATACACCCACTAGTTCTTAGCCACTAGGGTCACATCCATAGGGATGTCCATATCTTTGGCTCACTGCATAACATTGAAGAACCACTTCTTCACTAGTGCTCAGCCACTAGGATCACATTTAGCTTTGCTCATCCACAGGAACATCCACTCAATAGATCTTTTTTCCCACTGCATTACACGGGAGAGTCATCTGGAGTTTCTCATCAACTCTCATCTTAGAAGAGGCTAATACATCATCTTCATCTCTGTCTCATGACGATGCACCCATCACTTTGGGATTTCACACGTTCATCTGATATCTTTTCGTCTGGTGACTTATTAAAGAATTGTATTAAATGAGAATAAATTAAAGTGTACCATAAAGAAGGAAAAGCTCAAAAGGAAAGAGATATAAGTTTTGGATTACTAAGAGGGGGGGTGAATCAGTAATAGAGAAATTTATTCCTTTTTAACCATAAAATGTGAGTGTTATATCAATGTAGCATTATCATCCAATAGTTGCAGAGTAAATAAACAATGAACAAATGAGCAATCACACACATACACAGTACACCAGCGTTTTACGTGGAAACCCAAAGCGGGAGAAAACCACGGAATACTTTTTCTTATATGTCTTTAAGAATTACATTCATTGGAAGCACCAACTTCCTTTGTTTTCTAGTTGCAACTAGAAGGAGGCTCCAACCCCCTAGTTTCTCAGGCTACAACCTGAGGGAAACTCCAACTCCCCAATTCTCCAGCTACAACCCCTTATGTTTTTTGGCTACAATTGGAAGGTGGATACAACCACATTTCCTTGCCCTGTCCAACCACCCTGGCGTATAAGTAGAATGTTGGAACCACTGTCACACTATCACTGTGATATATACTATTGTAAACATGTACCAATCAACCTGCACCAAAAAACATGTACCAATAACCTGAACCATGCATCAACCATGGATTAACCTATACCTCAACCTATAATCAACCTATACCATAAACAAGTGCATCAACCATGCACCAACCTGTACCAAACAACATGTAATCAACATTTACCATAAACAAGTGCATCAACCATGCACCAACCTGTACCATGAACAAGTGCATCAACCATGCACCAAACCTGTACGAATAACCTGTCACAAGAAACTATCCAAACAACCTATCACAACAACCTATCTCATCAATATTATCAACCAAATCATATCTACTCACCAAGATCAATCACCAATACAAGTCTCAAAGATGTGCATCAACCAAGCATAACACAACAACTCATAATCATCACCAATATCAATATGTTCTTCTAATAATATACCAATACAAGTATGCTACATCATCCATAAACCATGTGTCAACAATACTACTAAAAAGTGAATCCAATCATGTACCAAGTATGTACCAATCATGTATCAACTAATCATCAACAGACTCATCAATATGTACCAACATCATCAACTGTACACCTCATGTATGTGCCAACTCATCAACTACTTGTCTCAACCATGTACTCGACATGTACCTAAACCAAAATCCCTCATCAATTTCATCATCCAAATCTGATTTATAACTATGTAATAGACCTGGTGTAGATGACCACATACCTCCAAAACTTCCTTAACTTTAACAACAAGAGACTAGCATTTTCATCAAACTTTACTTTAGTCTCACGTGACTAGTTTTTTATTAGTCAACAACCCTAAATTGAAATAATCATAACTATGTACCTGTAATGAATAAAGATATGAAAATAATACACAATGTTATTCAGTTTTTTTTATGAAATTCATCCAGGTGTCACTACTTGGAACCTCTCAGAAAAGGAGTTATAGCAAAAATGGCATACCTTGTTGAATTATGGCTTATTCTAGATAGTGAACTTGTAGAGTGTGCTCCACACGAAATGTTTGTTGTATGGATCTGAAAATTGTACACAGAATACTACAAACTATACGCTAACCAACACATTTGGTCTTACTAAATTTGGATATGTCATGAAGAAGCTATGACATTTTTACCAGAAACACTTGTTTTAGACTAGTTTCAGGACTAGCCACAAACCTTATTTTCCACGGAGTGTAACTCCAAAAATAAAACGACAAACAAGATTAAATTTGTATCACAACTACTTGGATATGTGTCCTCACCGGCATCCCAATTTCACGGTCTGAATCATTCTATAAAAAAAAAATATTGGTGAGATGACCTGTAAATAACATACCTTAGAAAGAATCATCAAAAGAATTTATCCTCCCTTGAATTTCATCCTTCTTTACTTCACCTTCCCTCTAAAATTTGGCTTAGATATTCTTTGGTTACCTCAATCACTTGTAGATATTCAATATGCT
>JZKD02S1797748.1:244505-257666 GCA_000966675.3 Picea glauca
AGGAAGCACCAACTCCCTGGTTTCTCTAGCACCAACTAGAAGGAAGCACCAACTCCCTATGTTCAAGCACCCACTTGAACCTTTGAGGACACCAGTCCTCCCTAGCTCCTCCCAAGCACCCTGAAATATAAATCTTTTCTACTGAAACTTATTACAGTCATATGATGCTCAACAATGGCTTACCAGACTCATCACTGTTCTGCTGCATTTTGTTTCTCTGTCTGCCTCATTGCCTTTCTGCACACATCACTTGCGTTGTCTGTTCTTCCGCTTTTTATGCTCTGTGCTCCATGTCCATTCACTACACAACTCCTCTTCTGTGTTATTCAGCTACTGCACTCTCCTCCTTCTTCACACATGAATCACCTTCACCAATAACAACCACAACAAACTCCAACAGCAACAGCAACCCTATCTCTTCTCTGTACCATGTATTTATAGCTTCTGTGCACCTTGTGCATGCAATGTTCGCAATGCCTCTGCATGTTGACTCTGCGTCATTATCCTCCACCTCTTGAGTGCTTTGTCTGATCATCATAGTGACTCTTCATCTTCTCTCGTGGTTCGCCCTGTGTGTCCAGCATCACTGTATGTTATACTGAGATTCCTCAGCCTCTTTGGCAGTTTGAGACTCTTCGTCTTCTCTGTGATAGTCGAACTCACCTTCTCTGTTTCAGTTACAGGCTTCAATGCTCATCAGCTGCCAATCACCTCCATGAACATCTTCATTCCTCTCAGAGACTCTTCACCTCCTCTGTCAGTCATCCCGAAGTGTCTTTGCATCCTCTAGTAGAAACCATCAATGGTTTCTAGCAGTTTCACTGTGTCGTGCAACAGTATCCCTCAGATCTCCTTCAGGTTAATCTAGGCCATTGGATGAGCTTTATTAATCTTGCCTTTAAATCGGGTTTCGGCATTTCGGCATTCTTGATGCATTGAGTTCTTTGCCTCTCTATGTTGTGATTCATGAAACTTCGATATGGAGTTTGATCAACGATCCAGATCTGATCTCTATTCAATGGCTACGATTAAATCATGATTTCGCATATCGTGAAATCGGGATTCCTGTTGCATTGTTTCTTTGACATTTCCAACACGCGATCCTCGAAACTACGAAGTGGTTTCCATCTGTTGACATCACATGTGGATTGACACGTGTTGAATACTACCACGTGTCACTCTGATTCATGACTTACATGTGCCTAAAATTTTGAATTAGTCTAACACTTGTCATTACCTGGTTGTGCCACGTGTTCCTAGCTGACATGGTCTGCTGACGTGAGTCGGGTCGATGGTCTAGATCACATCTTGATATGACGGTTCAAATTCAGTCGGGATTTCACACATCGCGATTTCGATATTCTTGATGTCAATATTCTTTGACATCTCCAACACTCGATCCTCAAAACCCTGACAGGGAGTCAGATCAACGGTCCACATAACCCCCTGAGATTGACGGTCCTCCTGCTTCCGGGATTTGTGATCCCTCTACTCCTTGCACTTTTAAAGATCGTGCAGGTTTTCCTCGATCCAACGGTGGTTGGACCCTGCGCTCAGATCTGATGCCTCTAACTTCAATTAGCCCTCCGACTAAGCTCGTGGTCCACATGACCTCCCCCTATATGACCGCAGCCAAACCTCCTCATCGAAGTTTCATAATTTCCAATGTCGAAACATGTATGTCCTCGGGATTCACGATCCCTCGAATCCCGACGCGCTCTTTACGCACTAGCTCTCCTAGCTAGGCTCCTGGCCCATATGACCGTTATCCCCGTGACCACAGTCTTACCACTCGTCAGGGTTTTGAGCTTTTCAATGCCATAATGCATTGGCTCATGGGATTCATGATATGTGAAACCCCAATGAGTCAACCCTCCTTTCAGGATTTCACCTTGGATTTTCCCAATGGTAAACCTCGTGCAGCTCCTGTCCAATCTGACAGCTGATAGGATTTTTGAATGAGATCCAATGGCTCTCGATCTCTCCCTTCTGTAGGCTTCTCCTAAGCTCCTCCTGGACGTAGAAACCAATGGTCCAGATCTTCTTCTTCAGTCGATCTGACGGTGGTTGTGCTCCCTCCTAAGCTTTGCACATTTCCCTCCCAACCTTGGGAGAATTACAAGTTCTCAAAGGCTTCGACCTTTGTCTTCCTTCTCCTCTGCGAACTCCTGTATCTTGATCTTTGCTGCGCATGTTCTCCTCGATGTTGTTCGTCCTGAGATTTCACTTTCGAATCCCCAAGGGATTCTTGGACTTCTGCGCCTCTGCAGAGTCTTCACATGCACACTCAGTGTTGTCTCTCCTAAGCTTCTCACACGCTCAGACCCCTAAGAGATTTTATCCTTCTTCCTTTCTCCTGTAGATGGAGAAATATGTATGCCCTTAATTTTATCCTTCTACCTGTTAAACGCACTGCATTCGACTCTACGCTAATTCCTCCTGAGCTTACCTTGTTCTTGTTTTTCCATCGATGCACACTCTGATCCTGCCATCTTCACTGTTGTACTTGCCATCAATGACAAGCATACGCTACCTGTTAAACATTTTCCAACACACTCATCATTTCACTTTACCTCAAGGGGTTACCTTCTAACCATATTAAACCACTTTCCTTATTTTAGAACTAACCCGCTTCCAACCACCTATCCACTTAGTAATTTATCCATTAACTTTAATATTTAAATAATTTATTTTGTATTCACTTTGACTTATAGTACATTGATCACTTCACTTTATTATTTACCTTCTAAAATTTGTTAAACCACTTTGACTACTTTGACCTTTTTGGGGCTTCTAGATGACTCATGAGGGTTCTCCAACTTCGCATGGCCATAACTCTCTAACCGTGAGGAGTTATGTGACGTTCCACATACCACCGAAAATGGCATGACATGTACTATCCATATAGAATATTCTTACCTACAAATATATCAAAACTCGAACAATTATTCACCAAACAAACTTGGGTCCATTACTCAAACATTTGTGCTACCAGAATTCGCTACCAGACTTTCTTCAAGGGTTGACATCAATCTACAATATCACTCTTCAATGGTTGCCATCAATTACAACCAACAATACATACCAAATTTCCATCAACCTAAGCCAACTATCTGACAATATCAATTACATTAATGTGGGGCCAACATGTACCCTTTACATTACAATTAGGGTTACAGGTAGGTCTGACTCTTGAACAATATAGCAAGGGATCTCATACACCCACTAGTCCTTAGCCACTAGGGGAAAATCCATAGGGATGTCCATATGTCTGGATCATTGCATTACATAGAAGAACCGCTTCTTCACTAGTGCTCAGCCACTAAGATCACATTCACTTGTGCTCATCCACACGCATGTCCAATCGACAGATCTTCTTTCCCACTACATTACACAGGAGAGTCATCTAGATTTTCTCATTAAATATCCACTCATAGGAGGATAATACATCATCTTCATCTATGTCTCATGACAATGCACCCAACACTTTGATATTTCACACATTGATCTGGGATCTTTTCATCCGATGACTTATTAAAAAATTGTATTAAATGAGCATAAACTAAAGTGTACCATAAAGAAGGAAAATCTCAAAAGGAAAGAGATATAAGCATGAAAAAACTTGATAACAGAGTTCGTTCCTGGTGGACTACGTCTCCGGGTCCTGCTCTCAAATGGGTAGGCCTTTTTGTTAACTCCACAAAAGAATTGGGAAAAATACATGAGCATACCTCATTTTGGAGTTAAGATACAGAATCTTTTCTTAGATCAAAAAACAAACATCGCCACTGCGTCCGTGGTGTCGAATTACCTAAAAATGATTGTCTCCATGCATCGATTCAAGTCTGGCACTTTCAGGCCCAAGAGACACCCTTGTCTTGGTTTCTTTGCGTGCCTCTGCAATAAATGACTAGAAATTTTCTTGAAATGTGCACCCAATCCATACGATCACACCTTGGTCTCTCCTTCTTTTTTTCATACATTGGCGAAAACCCCTTTTTATATAAAATTGTGGTGGTTGTGTAATAAATGGACCGTTTGGTGTAGTGGTTAGCGGAGGCTATATTAAGTCTTAGGTTGGTAGAGGTCTCGATATCAAATCTGCAAGCCTCCCCTTTTAGTGTGTGGTTACAACATTTTTTGGTAGGAATACTAAAATAATGGATATTTTGGCAAGTATTCCATATATGGAGGACCGACTATGCTATTTTTGGCAGATACAATTAAGTTGGCAGAATATGCCAGATATGGCAGGACCTCGGCCAGATATGGCGAGACCTCGGCCTGATTTGGCGGGGTCTTGTTATATATATATATATATATATATATATATATATATTGGATTTTTTGGTTGTTGGGCATCATTGGGCATTTTCCCACTGCCATGTGGCAGCCCATGACTGGGCCACGTGGTAGCCAATCATTGGCCCACGTCACCTCTTTACACATTCATGCTACCACGTCACCCTACCATGTGTCGTACGGATGCCACATCACCCTACCACATAATGTATGGATGCCACGTGTCTTGTATGGAATGCCATGTGGCAACTTTTCATTGGTTCACAAGTCGGCCCAAAAAGTCCAAAAATGAGTGATGTGTGGCAGCCTCTCATGTTTCCATGTCATCATGCTGATGTCAGTATGACACATTTCCCCTATGCACTTTCCACATATGTTCTATGCATGATGATGTCATTTGTACTAATGTTGACGTCAATAGTACAGATGATGACTAATCCCTATTGATTGGGCTAGGTTGACCAAAACTTTGACTATGAATATATTTCGATTCGTAACTTCGTTTGATGATTCATTTGTGCCATTAGAAATCTTGCGACGCTCTCTTCGTGATAATGTCATTTTAACTGAGTTTTGGGAACTTTGAATTTTTTCCCTTTCTCTGTCTGCTGAAGCCATTTTGAGCATCCTGAGTTGCCTCTGCAAGTTCTGAGTTGTTCTTAGCCTTCTCTGGATCCTTTTTGGATCACGCCTTTCCACTGAGAGATTTTTAGACCACCAAAATCTTTCATCAATCAATAGGTAAGTGAGGGAAGAGTCCCCTCACTTTGTCTTTCTCAATCCACTTTTCCTTGCTTGGATGTGTTCCCTTTAAGCCTACTCAAAGATTATCAACATCACCTCTACATGAAGTCTTCGTCCTTTTGTCCAGGATGATATCTTCCTATAAATAATCCAAGTACTTAGGTGCAAACTCATAAACTAAAGGTATTGAATCTTCCTCATCTTGATCCATGATCATGGGAGGCTCAAAAAGTTTTAATTTCTCTACGTTCACAACGGAGTAAATCTGCATATAAGGTGGAAGATCCCGATGAAAAGCATTGGTACCACTTTTCTCCAAGATAGTGAATGGTCCATAATGAATGGGATTGAGATTCTTACCTTCACCCTTCAATCTCTCCTTGTTGATGTGAAGCCATGCCTAGTCTCCAACCTGGAACTGATGATCAACCCTGTGTTTGTCATGCCAAGCCTTATACTATGCTTGAATTTTCTCCAATTGTTCCCTGACTTCCTGGTGTATATGTTGGATCCTCTAGATGAACTTGTGGGCTATGTCCTCTATTCATTCTTCATTCACATCAGCATCTCTCCCATACATTAAGTCCAAAGGAACCTTGTGTAGGTACCCAAAACATGTCTCAAAAGGTGAAATATGAGTGGACAAATGTAAAGCTCGGTTATAAGCATGTTGTACATAGGGTAAATATTCATCCCATAACGTGGGATGCTTGCTGCAGTAGCCTCGAAGAAAAAGTACCAATGTTATGTTTACCACCTCTATCTGTTCATGAGTCTATGGATGGAAAGTAGTGCTCCTCTTCAATTTGGTGTCCATCATTCTCCACAATCTAGTCCAAAAATCCCCAAGGAATCGAGTATCTTGATCCGATACAATGGAGGTGGGTAACCCAAAGTGAACCTAAACATATTGAAAGAAGATATTAGCAGTCTTCCTAGTAGTGATCTAATTTTTACATGGCATCAATATACACATCTTGTTGAACCTATCCACTACAACATACAAATAATCATGACCCCCTCTGGTCATTGGTAAACCCCCTACAAAATCCATGGAAATTATTTCCCATGGATGGGATGGAACAGGAAGTGGTGAGTATAGCCCCATTTTTCTATTAGTGGGCTTACAAGTAGAACACATCACACACCCCTTTACATATTTAGTTATAATTTCTTTCATTTGAGGCCAACAACAAAACCTCTGCAAATGAGCCATAGTTTTTCCTACCCCAAAATGTCCAGAAACAAGAGAAGTGTGAGCTTCTCGTATTACATGGACTCATTCACTTGTAGGAATACATAGCTTCCCAAGATGACAGAGTAATTTTTCCCTACAGACAATTGTTTTTTGCCTGTGCACCATGGGTTAGCTTCTCATATACTTATTTAAAATCTTCATCGATGCCATATTGCTCTACATAGTTATCATGAGATAAAGAAGTATTCTTCAAAATAATAGAAGTAGCAATAGTAGGTCTAGAAAGCATATCATCTACCTTGTTACTTGTACCCTTCTTTTACTTGATTACCAAATAAAACTGTTGTAGAAAACCCATCCACCTGTAGTGTCGATATTGTTATAGTTTTGTCTATGCTTGAAGATACTATAAGGTCTGGTGATATGTATGTATAATTGTTTCCTTCCCTAACAAGTAGTGCTTCCATTTCTTTACACTCTGGACTAATGCATACAACTCTTTATCATATGTAGGATAGTTAACAACAACTTGGTTAAAAGTTTCAGAGTGGTAATAGATAGGCTTACGATATTGCATCAATACTAAACCCATGGAGTATATGTTGGCATCTGTCTCGATCTTAAGAGGTTGTTGAATATTTGGCAGTGCTAATACTGGTACAGTACTGATCTTCTCCTTCAAAGTGTCAAAAGATTTTTGTTTCTTTCCTTCCCACTAAAAAGTGTTATTCACATTGGTTAAGGCATACAAAGGAGCTGCTATAAAGGAGAAGTTGGGAATGAATATCCTCCAATACTGAACTGTACCTAAGAAGCTTCAGACTTTGGTTATACTCTTTGGCTCAGTACAATTACATAAATTTTGGAAGAATCAATTTTCAATTGTCGTCCTCCTACAATATGACCTAAGCATACAAGTGCAGTCTTGCCAAATTCACATTTAGACATTTTCAAATACAACTTTTCCCTTTGCAAAGTATCCAATACCTACTTTACATGCCTTACATGTTCATCCCAAGTCCTGCTAAAAACAAGAATGTTGTCTAAATACACAATCACAAAATCATCTAGGAAAGGCATGAATACCTGATTCATCACATGCATGAAATTTGTTGAAGCATTACAAAGCCCAAACAACATAAATAACCACTCAAACAATCCCTATTTGGTTTTAAAGGCAGTTTTCCATGCATCCTATTCTACGAACCTGATTTGATGATATCCATTGTGCAAATCCAACTTAGTGAAATAAACAACATTCTTCAATTGATCGAGTAAATTATCTATATGAGGAAGAGGGTATCAATTTTTCACCGTGATTTTGTTTAAGGCCTGGTAATCAAAACACATTCGCCATGTGCCATCTTTCTTTGGCACCATCACAATCAGAGAACCAGAAGGAGATGAACTGGGCCTGATGACCCTTTGATCCAATAAGCCATGTACCTTCTTCTTGATCTTTGTCATCTCCACAACTGACATTCTGTACATGCCCACATTAGGAAGAGGAGAATCATGCTGAAGATGTATCTCATGTTGGATTTCCCTCTTTGGAGGTAATCCATCCGGTTACTGAAAAATATCATCATACTTAGAAACAATATCAATTAATTCTTTTTTATGAGATGGATCACACCCTTGGAAAGTGTTGGATGTCCCAATATCTTTCTCTTTGACGACCATGAGTACATATCTCTTATTAGTGTTTATGAGTCTTTTCATTTTCCCTACACTAACAAGTGTTGTATTTACCCTCACGTTGTGAGCTCTAACAATATATTCCACTCCCCCCTTAGTAAGGTGGTATTTGTTCTCATGACGAAAGAAGACTGATTTTCTATCATAAATATAAGGACTCCCCAACACTATGCCACATATATCAAGTCGTACAACATCCAAATCCACTTCATCAATCAATTTTGAAGCAATAGCAAATCTGATCCTACATTGTTTGGTGACATTAAGTTTTTCTTTATCACATACCCAACCAAGAGGATAAGGCTTTGGATGTGGTTTCGTTACAAGACCCATCTTCTTGAAAAGTGCTTCAGATATTAAGTTTACTTGGGAACCCGGATCAAATAATGTATCTATCTTAGTATGTTTAGATACAACTCGTATATGAAATAACTCATTCCACTTTTGTTCATCATCATGAGATTCATTATTGGAACTTGAACTAGCATGAAGAGAATCTTTACCTTCTACTCCAACCATTGTGATCTTTCCTTCATCTCCTGAATCGAAACCAAGATCTTGTTGCAGTGTAGCAACAGTATTTTTCTTCCCTTTTCCACCGAACTGTTTCGGTTTCTTTTTTGGATGCAAATTCCAACAGTGTTCTTTATCGTGGTTGCTCTTCTTGCAATGAGTACAAGATCTCATTCTCTCATTACCGTAGCGGTCTTCTTGTCCTTCCTTTTGAACTTCTTGAAAGTCTTTTTTGGGAAATTGGAAGGTTTCTTTGTGGGATGTTCTTGAACATGTTTTCCCTTGTTCTCAAGGTGAGTGGCTTGCACACAAACTTTGTCAAGACTAGTGGGGTTAAACAAGACAAACATGAGTAATATAATTGTGAAGTGCGCCAATATACTTCATTAAATTTTCATAAGAATCCAAAGGAATGTTCAATGCAAGAGATTTCTTCCTAAATTATTCTGTGAAACTTTGTACAGTTTGACCTTTACTTTGCCTTAAAGTTTTCCATTCCATCATCACTTTATGTAAATACCCTAATGGATAGAACTGCTTCCTTATCTATGATTTAAATTAATCTTGATCTCCCACCATATGAGAGTGGTGCCTTCCAACCGAAGAGAAACCAAATTCACTTTAACTTCCTCTTCATCAATATGTTGAACATGGCAATATATTTCAACCTATCGGATCCAATTGTCTAGCTTTTTAGGATTAGCATCTCCATTAAACATAGGTAAAGAAAATTTTACATCAAGATTTAATAATGGTTTCTTAAAAGAGGCTTTATGGATAGAATGATGATAATGATGAGAATGCTCAGAGGAAGAAGAACTAGAACTTGAAGGTGAATATGGAGGCTCGGGAGGATCTCCTCCAGCCCCTTGGTTTACCAAAGCATCATCATCTGCATGTCCTTCCTTTTTCTTCTCTTTCTTCTTCATCTTCTTCTCATAATCTCCATACATTTGTTCGACCATTTCTGACATGCGATAAAATACCATGTGAAATTTTTTATCATGTTCATCACGCTTGTCCTCTTCTTCCATATTCTTCCTTCAGGATGCATGACCAACTTCAGGATTGAAAGTATTAACAGTTCCTTCACCCTACTTATGCTTGGCCCTAGTAAGCATTCATACTCAACAATTCAAGTCAAAGATGATTTCTCTAATAAAAACACGATCCAATATCTTTTTGTGTGGTGACTTATTAAAGAATTGTATTAAATGAGCATAAACTAAAATGTACCATAAATAAGGAAAAGCTCAAAAGGAAAGAGATATAATGATCTGAAAAGATCTTTTAAACTACAATGGTTGAGTTATTAAGCATGTGTTAAATTAACCATTTAGGAAATGAATGAAAGACGAATAATTCAAAGGAACATAGTATCCATATGAACATCTATAGATCTGAACATAAGCATGAATAATAGCAAACCATAGAACACCAAAGTGATAACGGAGTTCGGAAATCTCGCCTACATCTCTGGGCCTATGTCTCTGTGGGATTTCTTATTTCTGTTCAAATATTTAAATGTACATCATGAAAGTGGCAATGGATTACAACAATGAGTTGGTCCTGTTCTACCAGATCTCAAGAATCCATCAAAATTGACGACACCCAAATCGGATGAACGAAGCACCCAGAAATGGCCCGCAAAGGTGCGCTCCTCAATAGCTTCCTTGCATGGCAATGGCTTTGGATCAATATTTCTACAGTATAAAACTTCTATGAACCTCTTCCCATGGCTTCAAGAGCTATTGGTTTATATAGGCCTAAAGTTGGTAACCATCTCCCAACTTCCCCCCAAGATCTGGCCTCAAAAAGGGCCGAAGATCCTCCGAAAATGGATCAAATCTCCAAAAACTGGCTAATAATCCATAAAAATATTTAACATAAGATTGAAAAACCCACAATGGAGAAATATCAGGGTGCAACCACCTTTCTCTGTGCTCCTGGTCACATGGGAACCTCCATGTAGCCCTAGCCTAACACGCTAGTACTTAGTCCCTTATCCAACGCCCCCCTGGTCGCATTGACTGCCATATACCCAACGCTTTGGAGCTCCATGCACTTACATATGGGTATAGCCCCTGATATTTGGCCTGTGGTTACGCCCCCAGTCGGCAAGCTAGCCTGACCGACCAGGGATAACCCCTTACCATCCACGCTAAGCACCAACCATTACCCACTGGGTCTTATGGCATTGTATCATAGTTGTTGCAAGAACCATAGGCTAATTCCGAAACACATCCGCGTGCAAACAGTATAGGATACTGTTATATGCCAAGTGTCGCGATCGGGGGCTAGGGATAGACCCTGGCCCTTTCTTCTACCTGTTTAACACACATTCAAACTTAAATATGAGTGGCACACCTATGGTGTTAAGAACCACCTGTAAGCAGGCTAGTAGCCTGGCCTACGCGAAATCTTGGCGCACATGGAAGTCTACGGTTCCAACCCGGTGGACTCTAAAACTTTTGCAAAAGCGTTAACCAATGAATGGATTCCATGTGGCAGCCCATGTCTGGGCCATGTGGCACCTCACCACTATCCCAAACCGATGCCACATGTCAAGCGATCACTATTCCACCTATCAACACCTGTCAGTGCCACTGTACCTGCCACGTCAGCACCATGTGTCATACAGACTATACGGACTTTCCACATCAGTTGTACGGATGTGCCATGTGTCACCCTTGTAGTGATGACATATGTCACTCCCTGATTGGTCCACTTGTACCTGTCCATGTCAGCATCCACATACCCTGCCATGTCAGTTGTATGGCTTGTACAGTCAGATGTCACGTGGCACTATATGGACTGTACAGTCATCATTTTTTTTCTTGTTTGGCCAAATGAAAAGATCGTAATATATGGAGCATACGATGTTTGTTTGAGCCCGTTCAAGTTGTGTTGGGTTCGTAACATCGAGGCCTACGCACACGTTTTTTTTTAAAGATATTCTGGGCACTTTTATTTTTAGGCCTTTTTTAGCCCTATCTTGCTCCTGGATCCAATTCTAGATCACACCTCCCCATTAAAAACCTTTTGGTCCTCCAAAAGGTTACAAAATGGACTTTACTAATTACATACTCATAAGGAAAAAAACAATACACTATGTTGTTCAAAATGATGTTATAACAAGTCATCATTTCAACATGTGTGATTACATTAATGGAAGCAAAATACAATGAAGATGTCACATCCACTTATGGAAAAACCAAGTGTTCATTTTCTTTCCTCCATGGTGTTCCTCTTGCTTCGTTGGTAATCCTTTTTCCTTAATGAATACATGCACAATCCTTTTGTCCTTCTTTGGACGAAGCTCTGGATTAAGTTTCCAACAATTAGCCTTTTGATGTCCACCCCTGTTGCAATAAGTACAATGAGTTTTTGGCATCCATACTTGTTTTCCCTTCTCTTTCATTCATTTTGGAGTTGAGTCTTTATGTCGTGTCTCCTTCCTGTTCAACATAAATTTCCTCTACAAATATTGTCTCTTCCAACACTTTGCAACACAATGCTTGGGTGAATGAAAAAAAGTAAAAGGATACATATTCCACAAGTTTCGGATTACATGATTATGGTTTTTATAATCAAAAAGAGATTTGGAAAAATCATGGTATTTATAACTTTCTTGTTGATCTTAACTTGTATTGGAGATGAATTGCATTCACTATCACAATCATGGAGTGATACGCCATCACCTTTCGTGAATCAATCCTGCAATGACTTAGGCTAATCTTTTGAAGCATCACTTGCTTATGATGTTTTGGAGCTCATCTTGGAAAATGCTCCAATATTCTCTTCTCCATATCCCAATCCTAAATAACAAGGTCTTTCCACAACCTCTATGGTATTAACGATGCCTTGGCCCTCAATTCCAAGGCCCTTTCCTTCATAACCCATCTTGGTTAGAAATCTCAAACCTATACCTCTTGTATGTTTTTCAAATGCACCAAAACCATATTGATGGGAACAATGAGAAAATGATGAAGGACCTTCACTACATACCTCGGAGATGTTTTCTGAAACAGATGTAGAAGGAAATTCCTTCAATCCTTCTTTGACTTTTTTTTTCTTTGAATATTTTTCTTGAACCGATCTCTTTCATTCCATGTAGTCTTCATACAACACTTTCACCATCTCGGCCATGGCAAAGAGATTTTTTCGCATATCCATCTCATCATGAGAAATTCCCTCTGTAGATGTCATTTTCTCACTTGAGATGTCATTTTCCCTGGTAAACACGCAAACTCAAAATCCAACCATCAACTAGCTCTAATACCACTTGATCCAAAAATATCTTTTAAACGATAATGGTTGAGTTATTAAGCATGTGTTAAATTAACCATTTAGGAAATGAATGAAAGAGGAAGAATTCAAAGAAACATAGCAGCCATATGAACATCTATATATATGAACATAATCATGAAGAACAACAAACCATAAAACACCAAAGTGACAACGTAGTTCAGCAATCTCGCCTACGTCTCCGGGCCCATGTCTCAGTGGGATTTATTATTTATGTTCAAATATTTAAATGTACATCATGAAAGTTCCAATGGATTACAACAATGAGCTGGTCATGTTCTACCTGTTAGAAAAATAGGACCGTGGAGCAATAAAATAAAACAAATGTGGAAACAAAACACAGAAGATACACAATACAATAGAGACACAGATTTACGTGGTTCACCCAGTGTGGGCTA
>JZKD02S1797748.1:262118-273599 GCA_000966675.3 Picea glauca
CTTCTAGGGAAAAAAACCCTAACATAATCTCTATCGTTAGATCTGTGACCTTATAATGAACGGTCCAGATTTACAATGAAATTACAATATACATTTACAAGGCAATTTTTCCTTCTGGGGCTTCATCCCCGAACCCCCACTAGGGGCCCGATTTCCCCCAATTGGGGGGATAGCTCCCTCGGACCCTGCAGAGGGGGTACCCCCCCTCTGCACTCCCCCACGTGGAAGAGTGTACATACTTATGGGGTGTAAAAACTTCATGGGGTATAAACACAGATGAAAGCAAGGACCTCTGAATCAGGAAGATAATTAGGCTCCACAACCAACACTACCAGATCTCAAGAACCCATCAAAACTGACGGAACCCAAATCGGATGAACGAAGCTTTCAAAAATTGCCCACAAAGGTGCGCTCCTCAATAGCTTCCCTACATGACAATGGATTTGGCTCAATATTTCTACAGCATAAACCTACTCTGAACCTCCTCCCATGGCTTCAAGAGCCTCTGGTTTATATAGGCCTGAATTTGGTAACCATCTCCTAACTTCCCCCCAAGATATGGCCTCAACAAGGGCCCAAGATCCTCCAAAAATGGATCAAATCTCCAAAAACTAGCTAATAATCCATAAAAATATTTAACATAAGGTTGAAAAACCCACAAAGGATAAATATTAGGGCACAACCCCCTTTCTTTGTGCTCCTGGTCACACGGGTGCCTCCATGTGATACTGGGCTAATGCGTTGGTCCTTAGTCCCTTATCCAACGGCTCCCTGGTCGCATTGACTACCATATGCCCAATGCTTTGGAGCTCCACACGCTTACAGATGGGTATAGCCCCTGATCTTTGGCCTGTGGTTACACCCCTGGTCGGCGGGATAACCCATTACCATCCACGCTAAGCACCACCCGTTACCCACCAAATCTTATGGCATTGTATTGGAGCTATTGCAAGAACCACGGGCTAATTCTGAAACACATCCGCGCACAAACATTATAGGATACGGTTATATTCCAAGTGTCATGACCAGGGGCTAGGGCTAGACCCCAGCCCTTTCTTTTGCCCATTTAAAACACATTCAAACTTAAATATGAGTGGCGCCCTTATGGTGTTAAGAACCACCTTTAGGCAGGCTAGTATCCCGGCCTACATGAAATCTTGGTGCCCATGGAGGTCCACGGTTCAAATCCAGTGGACTTAAAAAAATTTGCAACATTAACCAACGAGTGGGTGCCACGTGGCAGCCCATGTCTGGGCCATGTGTCACCTCACCACTCGCCCAAACTGATGCCATGTTTCAAGTGATCACTGGTCCACCTGTCAAAACCTGTCAATTCCATTATACCTGCCACATCAGCACCACATGTCGTACAGACTGTAAGGACTTGCCATGTCAGTTGTATGGATGTGCCATGTGTCACCCATGCAGTGGTGACATGTGTCACTCCCTGATTGGTCCACTTGTACCTATCCACATCAGCATCCATGTACCCTACCACATCATCTATACGGTCGTACAGCCTGTACATTTAGCTGCCACGTGGCACTGTATGGACTGTACAATCATCATTTTTTTCGTGTTTGGCCAAATGAATAGATCGCAATATCTGGAGCATACGACGTTTGTTTGAGCCCGTTCAAGTTGTGATGGGTTCATAATATTGAGGCCTATGGGCACATCTATTTTGAAGATATTCTGGGAACTTTGATTTTTAGGCCTTTCTGAGCCCTATCTTGCTCCTGGATCCAATTCTGGATCATATAAGCATGAAATATGAACGTAAAACTTGATAACGGAATTCTTCCCTGGTGGAATACATATCCAGGTCCTTCTCTCAAATGGGTAGGAATTTTTATTAACTCCACAAAATAATTGGGCAAAATACATAAGTATACCTCATTCTGGAGTTAAGCTACAGAAGCTTTACTCAGATCAGAAAGCAAACATCACCACTACATTCATGGCATAGAATTACCTATAAATGATTGTATCCATGCCTCGATCCGAGTCTGGCACTTCCAGGCCCAAGAGACACCCCTATCTCGATTTCTATCCCTACCTCTGTAATAAATGACTAGAAATTTTCTCAAAATGCATGCCCAGTCCATATGGCCACGCCTTGGTCTCTCATTCTTTTTTCTGTACACTAGAAAAAACCCCTTTTTATATAAAAATGTGGTGGTTGTGTAATAAATGGATCGTTTGGCGTAGTGGTTAGTAGAGGCTATATTAAGGCTTAGGTTGGCAGAGGTCTCGAGATCAAATCTATGGGCCTCCCCTTTTAGTGTGTGGTTACAATAGTTTTTGGTGGGGCTACTAAAACGACAGAGATTTTGGTGGGTATGTCATATATGGTAGATCGACTATGTTATTTTTGGTGGATATATTTAAGTTGGTGGAATATTCCATATATGGTAGGACCTCTGCCAGATTTGGCGGGGTCCTGTTATATATATATATATATATATATATTGGATTTTTCGGTTGCTGGGCATCATTGGGCATTTTCCCACTGCCACGTGGCAACCAATCATTGGCCCACGTCACCTCTTTACATAGTCATCCTGCCACGTCACCCTCCCACGTGTTGTATGAATGCCACATCAACCTACCACGTAATGTACGGATGCCACATGTCATGTATGGACTTCCACATGGCAACTTTTCATTGGTCCACAAGTCATACCAAAAAATCCAAAAATGAGTGACACGTGGCAGCCTCTTGTGTTGCCACATCATCATGCTGACATCAGCATGACACATGTCCCCTCTGCACTTTCCATGTATTTTGTATGGATGATGACATCATTCGTATTGATGCTGACGTTAGCAGTACAGATGTTGACTCATCCCTGTTGACTAGGCTAGGTTGACCAAAACTTTGACCACAAATATCTTTTGGTCTGTAACTTCGTTCGATGAGTCACTTATGTCATTAGAAATCTTGATATGCTCTCTTCATGATCATGCCATTTTAACTAAGTTTTGGGAAATTTGATTTTTTTCCCTTTCTTTGTCTGTTGAAGCCATTCTGAGTGTCCCAAGTTGCATCTGCGAGTTTTGAGTTGTTCTTAGCCTTCTCTAGATCCTTTTTGGATCACACATTCATGTTGTGCTTAGCCATAGGCATGTCCAACTCTACATATCTCATTTATCATTGCGTTACACAGGAGAATCATTTGGATTTCTTCTCAACTCTCTATAAGGAGGAGGCCATCTCTACATTTCGGCTATGTCTCAGATAGGAACCGCACACCCCTCTCAGGGACTCTCTCTCTCGGGTTTTTTTCCTGGAGAATGTCTCACGTAGCTGCAATCATCAACACTATGGAACCTTGATGTGAATTTGAAAAATATTCTTTACCTCCTCCCAGCTATCCTGGTTGGCCAATAGCTCGACATGTACTTTTTGTTGATGTTGATAAGCAGTTTGTCCATGTGAGATTATTTTTGAGGAAATCACATAATAAGGATCATACTTCCATGGATCTTCCTGTGGAAATCCCATAGCTAAAATAAGTCTTTTTTTCACCTACAATGTTGATATGGTATTGACAATAAAAGGTCCTACTTCTTTCTTTAATTTAAAATTAGCTTTATATTTCCTTGATACAAAATGAAGATCATTAGAATTGGTCTCTGTCTAATGAAATCTAGTGCAAAGATTCTGGGAGTTAAGAAAATAGGTAGAAGAAAAGGTCAAAGCTCAGAGCCATAAACTCTGATTTCTGTATAATTCTCAAAGATATACCAATCTCCCACTCTCTTATATGGGCTCATGATCCAGGTAGATATTGGTGGCCACCCACCTGTTCCAAATTCCAATTGGCTCATCTTGAGAATCTTCAGTTCAACACATTTCTCTGTAATGGGGACATTTCTTTGTAATTGTGGATTCTACAATTACGGGGTTATCCTAAATCCCTATACAACATCCAAGTGGATATTGGTGGCTGCCCACCTATTCCAACTGGCTTATTTTGGAAGCTTTCATGTCAGTACATCTTTTTGTACTTCCAGGGTTGTTTTGGGGCTCTAAACAATGTTTTATTGGCTTTCCACAGTCAAATTGTAGACAGAGTCAGAGTTTGATGACATAATACATATTCCTGGAAAATACCTTTCCAACGGGCTATCACACGCCTAAAATGGAGATCGTATACAAAAGTTACGACCCCGGGAAGTTAATGTACTAACTTACCCCAACGGGGCCCACATGACTTTTGGCGCTTCATCTCCTAGGGTTAGGTTTTTGGATGTCTAGGGTTTTGGAATTCATGTTTATCATAAAAAGGCCTTTAGAGCCTCATTTTAATCATCTTCTTGCGAATGAGTGTAGTTGTCACATCTCTTCTCAGAGATAACGATGCCACCATTCTAGCAAGTCTTGCACTCTGTATTTTTACAGTCTTTGTACATTTCTTTCATTAATAGAAATCATGCATTGTTGTATTTCTCTGTTTCTGGCAATTTTTATGTGTATTTCATTGTAATATCTCTACTTTCATTTTGTTCTGAAAATAATCTGGATCAGTGGTATCAGAGCAAGCTACTCTTGATCATTTTTCAGTGCATGTCCTTGACAAGGTCCGAGTATAGAAAGTTGGGTCTCGAGCTTGTCTCTCTTGAGGACAATCACTCTCGCACGCCCAAGAAACCTGCTATGGCGACATAAAAGAAAAATGGTGGAGCAGAAGATTCTATTAACCTATTTCTTGAGAAATCTCTTGCACGACATAGGGACGAAATGATGGAGAATTTTTCCCACATCCTTCAATGCCTACCGATAACAACAGATGCATCTTCATCCAGCGACCACTTTGGAGGAACCTCTCCCTTCAAGGTACAAGTTAATTTTGATATTTCCGTATTTGAAGGTCAGATAGATGCAGATGTCTTAGAAAAATGGTTGAATCTTCTAGAAGGTTATTTCTATGTTCATAATTTTTCCAATAGGGAAAAGATCACCTTCGCACTCCTCAAGGCTATCCCCCATGTCAAACATTGGTGGGAAACTTACTGGGAGCAAAATTCCATAGAGGAATCTGGAATATATGGGGTCAAGGCCACTTGGGATTTTTTGTGGATGTGGTCAAGGAACAATACTACCTTGTTGATAACTATGAAGACCAGTACATGAGATGGACCACACTATGGAAAGAGAAGAGCCAAATAGTGTTGGAGTTCACAAATACTTTCCATACTTTGCGCACAAAGTTGGGTATCAAAGACTCTGAGTGACATCTGGTTCTAAAATATCATGGAGCTCTACATAGGTACATCCAAACCGAAATGGATTTCCTGAACATATGATCATTGGGAGCTACCTATTGATATGTTGTCAAAATCGAGCAGAAATTTAGGCACCAGAACAAATGGGAGTTCGGGTCTGCAAATCCGCAACAACCAAAGCATGGTAAAGATGACCCTAACCAAAAGCCTCCAAACAACCATTCCAAGACACAGGACAAGAATTCTAAGAGAAAGATGAAGAATGACATTGGGAAGTGGTGCGAATTCCAAAAAATCCTTTGGAACAACATCGATGAATGTCGCTCAAAACAGTCATTGGTGATCGAGGTCAAAGACAAGGAGCCGAACCCTGATTCGAAATCTGATCCAGAAAATGTTGAAAACAGATAGATCATCGATGCATTATAACTCTTTACTCGGTGCTCGAGCTCAATAAGTCAATAATTTTACCTTTGTCCCATTTTTTTAAAAGCAATTGAATATGTAGAATCCTTTTATTGGGGACGTATTCATTTAAAATTAAATAAAAATTGATCGTTATGTTTTTTTCCGCTCATTGTCTTCATAGGAGACACACGTCAATCCCATGTCAATTGCGGGGGGGGTGGGCATGGTTAGCTTATTCACAAGACGGGGGGCGTAATCTATGGATGTGCGACACGTCAAAAGTAATTTAACTCCGGTTGAGTTTTGTGACCCCCCTCCCTTATGTTATTCATTGGACATGCAAGGGGACGTGATTAGTTGTGGGTCATTAATCAAGGAGTTGGGCCCGATCTACAAAAAAACATGCGCTTTATTAATCTGAAGCTATAAAAATATATAATAAAGTTAAAATACTATAAAATTAAACTTTGAGTAAAATTTCATATAAACTTTTAATAATAATATTTTATTAAATAAACCTTGAACATTAAGAAAAGACTATAAAAATTAAAACCAAATCTATTTAACTCAACGTATAAACCTATGTAATGTTCGAAAAAAATAAAAATCCTAGAAATAATCTAACTTTATTTATCTAGTACATCAAGAACTAGAAACTTAAACATAACCCCTAAATTTTATTTCCAAATGTTATAAAAAAATTGGGTTGTGTTACAACAGTAGGAAACCACTCATAGAGCCACTAGTGAAAAGTCACTAACAAGAAAATTAGTCAACCAAAAATAACCCCAAATTCTTATGCTTGCAAACCACTCATGAATTTGAAAATGCAACCAAAAGGCACAACATACAATCCTTCATGTACACAACTCAAGCAACATCGTTGGCTACAAACTATAGTGCACTCCCACACCACCCATGTAATCTTCCAAGGTGCAGTTGAAGGTGTCACTACCTAGATGGAAAGAAGCAGCAAGAGAATGCACACATAGGCCTCCACATAAAGAAAAGAAAACAAAACAGCCCACTCCAAGCACAACCACAACTTAAGTCCACTCCAAGTGTTCTCCCATGGTGTGCTCCAAAAGACATGTACAAGGGTGCCTAGATGGAGGAAAGAAATCCAAAATCTGAGTAGAGAGCTCTCCTAGTGCACAAACAAGGAACCATGATAACCCCATCCCCCACCTGCTCCATTGAATTCAAAACCACATAAATGTTGTGAATGTAACTTATTGTCCCAACCACCACCATAAAATCACATTCAAACCCCTTCCACCTCGAACTATCCAAACAAACATACAGGAACCCTTTTTTTTATTTTGTTATCGTAGTGTTGAGTTAAGGGTGCCTACAAATGTAAATATTGTAAACATGTGTTCAGTTTCATATCATTATGTAAATTCCTAATAAACTAAGCAATGAAATTTGTGGGGGGAGGGTTCCACCAAGTAATTTTATTCCTTACACCTCCATAAACTAAGTAATGAAATTGGGACGGTTGGAGTCAAATCAGGGTTTCTGCAGACCCTCTAGGACTTGGGTTCAGCCTAGCCTACTCGGTGTAGGATGGTAACATGTTAGCCCCTCGAGATTTTCTGTTATGTGTCAAGCCTATGCAGTGACAGCATGGTCGGCCACCTCGACACTTCATGGGTGGACGAAGATGAGCTTTGGGCTCGGGAGGGTATTTTCTTAGAGGATGCCATGTACCATGTCCTTTATGACTTCTTACAAAAGAACCCTGATTCACGTACTTCAAATGGTCACATCAGTGGGTTGTCCAATGAAACCAACAACCAAGTGACGAAACCTTGCTCTCCTAGTATAGGTTCAGGCCATGTATCGGCCACAAGTTCTGTCAGCGAAGAGTGTGCCATAGCTAGGCCTCGAGATGTGTCGTCCCCACTAAATATTCTTGGCTTCCCCAGACTTTCATTTCGCCTAAGGTACACAATACTAACCTTAGATCTGTTGTGAAGATGAGTCTCCCCGCTAAGAAACTCCCAAACCCTACCACTGGTTCTCGGACAAAGGGGCTTCTACCGAAGGATTCGAACGGTGTTTTGCACGATCTGGTGGGTAAGTCTCCTGGTTCTGTCCATTTTTCTAGTTTTTCGGTAGCTAATCGTTCCTCTCAGCCTTCACGCTTTCGTTCCATGGCTCCACATCCTGGTGCAGGACGAGGTGTAGAACCTTCCCGCCTCTCTAGTCATATTTCTCGTTAGCGTCGAAAACTTAAAAGCCTGAAGGTTTGGGTTTCTTCTTCTCAATGTATTCTTAGGAAGGACCTTGCTTTAAGCAGGGTCATGAGCCTTTTGGAGAAAGCCTTGGTAGGGAAGTTCTTATATGTCATATTGCATAAGACATAGGTTGAGGATTGGTTCTGCCAACTATGGAAACCTTTGGTCGGCTATTGTTCCAGATTCAACATTCTTTCCAACCAATGGTTGGTTTTTCATTTCCTCTCTGAAGAGGACCTCCTACACATTTTAGAGTCTCCCTAGCTCTTTGGTCGTGATATCTTGATGCTTAAGCGATGGTACCCAGGTTTCAACCCTCATTCAGAAGTTTTCTCCCATAAGAAATTATGGATGCTTCTCCCAGATTTTCCCATAAAATTTTGGTCAACGGCCATTTTTGAAGCCATCGCCAACTTAGTGAGTAAATTTAATTACTTTGACTCAAATTCTTTAAGATGGTGTAACAAGCGGACCACTTGGGTGTTGGTGGAATTTGAAATGGACATGGGACTTCCTGCTTCTATAAAAATTTCCATTGGTGATCGGATTATGAGTCAACCTATTGACTACTGGAAAGAATTATTTCACTACCATTTTTGTGGTTTACGAGGTCATTTAAAGGACTCTTGTCCGACGGGCTCTTGGTCTGGAGAAGCAGAGGTTGTGACTAAGGATTATGCACATCAGGTTTCTCGGACTCGCCTGCCACAAACTAAACCAGACTCTTTTTGGGTAAGATGGAATTGTTCTACCCCTCTTTTTTTTCCATCTTATTTGATAAAAAAGCGGACTTTCTTCGTGCCAATGAAGCGTGGGTTCAAGAAATTTTCAGAGAATTTTGGAAAATAATAATGAGGCACAACCCCGATCAGGGATGTCACTTAGACCTCACTTCTGATTTTAGCCCCACTGATAGCCCTTCTCCTTCCTCCCCTTCGACCATACCCCTTCCTTCTGTCGACCTGTCTTTGAAGGCTCTCGTTCCCTCCCTAACTATCCTACCTGATCCTCCCAGTGCGACCCCTAGACATATCATTTTGGATTTGAATTTAGATTCTCCCTCTACCTTTTCTTCTTCTGCTCCTCTTACCTTGTCTGATTCCTTACCCTCTCTATCCTCCAAAATTTTTGTTTCCCTCTCCCCTATTTCCTTCTCGGTCACAAATGCCACAACCCTGGATCCCCTCCTAGGATCTAAGTCTAATGTTACCATCTGGAAGAAACCGTGCCCTCGATTACCAAAAAATCCCCCAAGCATTGTCGAAGGTGGTCTGACCCCTTTTCTACCCTCCTCACACCATCTCCCCTCCCTTTTCCAAAACCCCTTGACAGTCTCGACAGAACTTCCCTTTTCTTCGACCCTTAGAGAAGGCATGCCGACTTCAGGGGTTGACTCGTGATTCTTTTGTCCTTCAACTTACGTGGGTTCGGAGGCCCCACAAAACTTGCCTCCCTAAAGATGTTATTTCTTCAATCTTCCCTAGATGTTGTATTTTTACAAGAGATCCTTGTGGATTCTGAAAAGGCAAAGATCATTTTCCTTAAGTGCCTACCCTCATGGAACTGTGTGGCTATGGATCGTGGATTATTGGTTGGTTGGAATCCCACTATGGTTGAGTTTTCTGCTCTTGGAACCACTGCAGGTATTCTCTTGGAGGGAAGATTCAAATACTCAGCAGAAAAAGTTAAACTACTTAATTGCTATGCCCTGTATAAGGATCGTGAAAGTTCCTGGCAGCCGATTATGGATTCTGGTATTCTCACTGAACAAGGCCTAATTGTTGGTGGCGACTTAAATTTTACCCTTTCTTCTCGAGAGGTTTTGGGGAGTACGGCTAGATCAAATCCACTCTCCGATTACTTTTCAAATTTTCTTCAGGAATCTAGTCTGGTGGACCTTGCCCCTTCACATTTGACCCCGACCTGGAATAATGGTAGAGCAGGTAAGGCAGGTATCTCCAAACATTTAGACAAATTCCTTTTGGATGGTAATCTTCTCACAAGTCAGAGTTCTTTCAGATCCTAGACTATTAACTCGACTATTTTGGATCACAATCCGATCTGCTTGCAGTTATTCTCCCACCGTTGTTTGGTTAGTGCACCTTTCAAAGTCAACAGTTCTTAGCTTACAGAATCAGACTTTATTTCCCTTCTCCAGTCGACTTGGGATTCCATGGCTCATTGGACAAACAACTCCTTTTGTGTCCTGTTGTGTGAAAAACTAGAATTTCTAAAGCAACATGTGATAAATTGGCAAAAAAATAAAAAAATAAAACAACAAAAGGCGGATTTATCACTCATTGAATCAAAATTGTCAATGATTTTAGAGCGTTGATAGTCACAGATTTTTATGCAAGAGGAACTGAATCTTTTGAGAGCCCTTAAGACTAGAAAAGATAAGATACTAGCTTCTGAAGAATCGACTTGGAGGCTTAGAAGTCGAGCCCTCTGGATGCAAAATGGGGACAAGAATACCAGATTCTTTCACAAATATGCCACTCAAAGAAGGCTTCAAAACTCAATATGGGATATCACCAATGACTATGGTTTGATCCTCTCCAGTGAATTAGAGATAAAGGAACATGCATACCATTTTTTTAAAACACAATACGATGCTCCTAAAGTAGAAGATGTGAGAAATCAGTTCCATATCATAAAAGACATTCCAAAAATGTTCTCTGATGTGGAGAGTGATGAAATTGGGATCCTGATTACCATTGAAGAACTTGAGTTTTTTATAAAAAAAAAAAAAGAGAAGAGCCCAGGCCCGGATGGGTGGACCCAAGAACTCTTCCATTCTTTCTTTGACATCTTGGGGAAGGACCGTCTTCTGGCTATCAAAGAAACCAGAGTAAAAGGCTACATCCCAGGGGTACTAAATGCTACTTTTTTTTCTCTTATTCCAAAGGTGAACAAACCTTCTACCTTCAATGGTTTCAGGCCCATCACCTTATGTAACTTTGCATACAAAGTGATCTCAAAGATAACTGCGAGCCTCATCAAAGACAAGTTGGCTTGTTGCTTATCAAAGAGCATTTCGTCTTCCTAAAGAACACATTGATATTTGATGTCGTCGGCCTAGCACAGGAGTGTCTCCATACAGTAAAAACAAAGAAACTCAGCTATGTCATCTTGAAATTGGATTTAAAAAAGGCATACGATAAAGTCAGTTGGCAATTTCTGAAATTAATGCTTATCCAGATTGGGCTTAAGTGGGGTGTTACTCAATGGATAATGGCTTGTGTTACAAATGTTAACATGGAAGTGCTTATAAACAAATCTCCTACCTCTTTTTTTAAAATCCATCGAGGTTTGAGACAGGGGTGCCCCCTCTCACCTCTTTTGTTCCTCCTTGTAATCGAATGCCTAAGTAGGTAGATAAAAAAAAGGCAATTTCAAATGGAACTTTCAAAGGACTCAAGGTAGTTGTTGACACTTTTATTTCACATTTATTGTTTGTTGAGGATGTCCTCCTTCTGGGGGATGCTAACTTTGAAGAGTGGTCTTATTTACACACACTTTTAAGGCTATTTTGCAAAGCTTCTGGTATGGTCATCAACTGCCAAAAAACTTGTTTCATAGCCCAGAACATTGAGCC
>JZKD02S1797748.1:274014-305359 GCA_000966675.3 Picea glauca
ATGTACCTTCCTGGATTAAAAGAAATGACTTCAATTTCCCTGTTGCTTCCATCATATGGAGAAACCTTTTGACAACTTTGCCTATCATTCTAAAATGGATCGCATGGACTGTGGGATGCGGCAAACAAATTTCTCTCAGCCTAGATTCTTTTGTCAGAGGTAATGACTTGTGTTTTATGTCTCCAACACTTATCTCACATATCCACAGTCTGAATATCTTTACACTTGCCCAAGCTGCCCGCCCTAATGTTACAGCATCCTCGATTGTTTGGTTTGATTCAAACCACCTAAAGCTAACTGGCGAACTTGCTCTAGAATGGGACTCTTCCATCCTCGCCTTACGATCAAATGGCATCTCATTAAATGACCCCAACGACAAGCTAGTTTGGTCATGGAATCGTTCTCTGGGTACTGTCTCTGTCAAATTAGCATATCAGTCCATTTTATTTACAAACTTAAAGGATGAAAAGCGATGGTGGTACAAAGCCTTCTGGCAGGTAAAAGTCCCGAGAAAAATTATATGTTTTATTGGTTATGTTTGAAAGACGGTATACTTTCAGGGGCCAATTATCAACACAGAGGAGGAATAGGTCCTATAGCCTGCAGTTTTTGCCTAAATGTTGAAGACACAACATAACATATTTTCTCTTTCTGTAAAGTTTCTAAAACTATTTGGAAAGAGATCCTCACACAAATGATGATCCATGATGATTGGGGAGATCAGAATTTGGAAGGAAATCTTCTCAATTGGTTTATAAGATACCCAAGGATGAGACATATCCCATTTATGGTGATATGCGGCATATGGAAATACAGAAATAAGATACTATTTGAAAACTGGACGAGACAAGATACTTCCATAGCAAAAAAGATTTTTCTTTCTATCCAGGAAATACAAGATGATACAAAGCCTGATAAGATGGATTACATTCTAAGCCCAGTTTATTTTGATGACTCTCCAATTGGTTTCTTCGATGGGGCAGCCTCAAGAAACAGGTGTGACATTGGACTATATATCAAACTCAGCAACGTTCACACTTTCAAAGCTTATTTTCTTGGAGGAGAAGGTGCCAATATGAAAGAAGAACTTTTAGTCCTATGGGGACTTTTACACTTGGCTTCTCACCTATCTTTGAGAAGATTAATGGTTGTTTGTGATTCCAAATCTATTATTGACTGGATTAAAGGTGTTTCTAATCTAAATTGTTTATATCTAAGATCTTGGCAACAGATAATCAAAGCGCTACAAGGAAAGTTTGAATGTCTAAACTACATTCATGTGCACGGGATCTTTAATCATGTAGTCGACCAGCTTTCAAAGCAGGCACTGGAATGCTCTCCTGGGTGGCTTCATCTTGACGAGCATATTGAAGGAGCTACAGTTCAATCCGATAAAGTCCTACTCTTCTAGTCACTTTATGATTTTGATTATAGCTTTTTGATAAAAGTCAATGTTTTGATGAAACAAATGTATTAAAGTGGACATCAAATCAATACCCAGGATGGAACAGTTATATATGTTATGTAGTCAAGTTATGTGAAACTTTTAGATTTCTCAAGTGTAAATTGAGAAAAATAGAGACAAAAGTCAATTGTAAAAAATATATAAAATGAATTTATGATAGTTTCACTTGATTCTTAATAGAATAGCAGTAAGACAAAAAAATCCTAAAAAGGCCCTAGGTCCAAAATTCCTCTACTAATTATGTAAATAGTAAAGGTCTCTAAACTCAATTTTGCATTGAGAGTGTTAAAAATAATTCTAAATATGTAAATAGCAAGGGTCAACTCAATTTTGCATTGAGAGTGTTAAAAATAATTCTTATTTTTTATGATTTCCCACTACCTAAAATAAATCATAACGTGGGACCCTTACTTTTGCTTGGGATCTTCCAAACTCTCCTTTCTCTGGTGGGACCGTAAAGCGATGAGAGCAGCAAGTGGGATCGAACCCATCCATACAGTGCCCCTGTTTTCGCATTCAACGACAGCGAATGGGTTTTGTACGGCCTTCGGCATAAATGCTTTGTTCGTAGTGGCGCCACGTGTCGATGCTCCCTCGTCAATGCGCGTGGAATCAGATTTGCCTGGATACTGCCATCGAAGGTGGGACCCTTGTGGAGTAATCAATTTACATTTGCATTGGCAATTGAAAAACAAATAAATACTATTGTCCACGGAGTGTCGTTGGGCCTGTAAGCAAATTAAGAATTACACGCAGTTCAATACACATTTTTAACCCCGTCCAACCATTTCCTCTGGCCCTCGGGGAAGGAACATTAATAGCCCTCTCTCGACACGTGTATCTTTCTCATTAACGCCCATCTCGTCTTGTCCCTTGATCATCTCTCAACTCTGTCCCATAGGCTATTTTTAGTCTCGTGAACGTTAAAAAAAAAATTTTTCTTTCTTTCCACTGTTTCATAATGTTTTTTTAATGTGATTAGTATTTTTTTTTAATGGTCGAATGTGATGTGAATTTAAAACAATTATATTTAGTGAAGTGGAGTGATTATGTTGTTAAAAGATCAGCAATAAACTTGAGATATGAACTTGAGATATGATGGGAGGATATGATGTTATACATCTGGAGTGGAACTCTATCTTAGGGGTTTTTTACCTTTCTAACCTTATCACAATGGATCAACATGTCCACTTCTAGGGAATTGAATCCACGTGGCAAGGATAACAAACATGCTACCCAACCACCCGAGTTATAAAACTGAGTTAGCATTGTTATATGTAGGCTTACTATAAGTGTGGTGGAAATAACATAATGAGTTTTGGGGCATCATCCAAGTGATTCAAAATAACAAGGGAACAATTTATAATTTATGATATCATTACACCCATTTCAATTTCTTTTGAAAGCTAGATACCGAATATTAAAATTTCATTGATGCATGTTGTAGTTTCTTTAACAATGTAAAAAATGGCTTTATGTATATTATGATAAAAATATTAAAATATTTAGGTTATAGTGAGAGGGTAACATTCTAGTTCTTTTTGCAAAGAAAAAATACTTTATATATGATATTTAAAATTAGAAATCAAAATGTACACTAGCATAAACCTCTTGATTGTGAAGTTATCATCTAAGACATTTTTTTTGGACTTGACTGAAGGGAGACGATGGAGGAAGACGACTACGAACCAGGGGGAACCTCTTCGATTTTTAAAACTTTTTGGCGGGATATTTTCTAGAGGAAGACATGGTAGAAAGCCGAAAACCTTCTTCTGACTAGTCAAGGTCTCGAAGGGCATCGATAGTTCTATCCCTTCTTCTCTTCATCAGTGGCTAGTTTTTCTGTATTTATCTAGCTTCTTGGAGGTTTTTGTCGCAGATTTTTGCTAGTTTTAGAGGCTCATTGGTTGGGGGTGTCATTTATTATAGTCATAAAGTCTTATTTGTCGTTTCTCTCTTCTATTCTTGGTAACTGTAACTTATCTTACCAGAGTGAAGCTCTTTCCTTCGTGTTTTTTGGGGTTTGGATAGTGGAGAACATGTGGACTCCTATCCTTAATCTTTAGTCAGAGTCATACTTGTTACCTTCCTACCTTGGACTTTGGAGTGTTCTCAGCCCTAGATTTCCGCATTTGAGTTCAGTGCTTTCCAAGTGGTGGCCCGGATGGAACGTATTAGGTTGGAAAACATTAATGTGGAGGTTAACAATTTAATGAATGAGTCAGTCGATGGATTTTGGTAGGAGGATGAAGTAAATACTACCCACACTTCTATGGGGGTGCTTCCGAGTTTTCAAAATATTGGTTTTAGTTCTAGAGATGTGTCAACTATTACACAGGAAAAACGCCTTAGTGATGGTATTGGGTTAGCTCCTTCCTTAGACACTTACTTACCTGCATTGTCGAAGTCATCACTGGGGGATCTGAAACATAGCTCGGGGAACAATCTCCAGAAAGACGATAGAGGGAACGTTAATACATTTTCTTGTATTAAAGCTTTTGGTCCTTCTATTGCTGAAAAGTGTTGCAGACAATGGGTTGCTAATAAAATTGTCAAAAGGATGGTCCTAGGTTCGAACATAGGACTGGAGGACACTTGTAGGATGGGGCTGTGCGGATTAGTGGGAAGATTTGCTTATAGTAACCTATGTGTAAATAAATTTACTGATTGGTTGGAGCGATTGTGGCTTCCGATCCTAGTTTATGTTCCTGAGGTTTCTTATTTAACAAAAGGATGGTTGGGTTTCCTGTATAACTGCCCTAAAGATGTAGCAACTCTACTTGATTCAAACTAGGTAAATGGAGCAAGTAGTCTTATGTTAAAGAGGTGGTGGGTTGCTTTCAACCTGGAAATAGAATACTTCTCCTTTAGACATATGTGGGTATTGCTTATGGGCCTTCCCTTGTATTTGTGGAATGAAGGGGCGCTTGCAGCCATTGGAAACTCCCTTGGAAAGTTCATAATGATTGACAGAACAAACCTCTCGGCGGCAACAAGAAAAATTGGTAAAGTCCTAGTTGAATTAGATATACATCAGGGTTTTTCGGAGACTCTAGAGATAGAGTGGAGAGGTATTCATTTCCTACAAAGATTATACTACCTCAGTATCCCATTCAGATGTGTTTATTGTCAGAGTACTTCACATCTGCATCGCAACTTTAAAGGTCTTGTTGTTGGAGAATTTACTTAGGAAGGTTCTGATCTATTATACAATACACCAGACTCCTCCATGGAAACGAGTTTTTTTGGTTTTGATGTCATCCAACAGGACCGGATCGATCCCAGCTACTTGGAGAATACAACCACAATAATCGGTAAGCTTCAATCATATTGCCCGTTTTTTTTTTAATTCTTTGTCTGTTTGGGAAAGAGAAGTTTTAAACTCTTATGTGTGGCTTAAGAGTGTTACTACTAAATATTTTTTGCCACCTTTAGATGAATCGGGGGGTCCAGTTGATAGTTGTTTATCTTCCAGAATCCGAGAGACTTTACTTAACTCTTCAATAGTTTCCCCAAGATTGGTGCCAGTGAATTTCAATGATAGTCAGGATTTGTCCTGTGCCAAGAAAACCCTCTGTAGCCCCTCTTTGGAACCTTCCACTCAGTCTGAGGCCACCTATAGCCCGAGGAATAGTCAGTTGTTGACGGGTCTTTCTACCATTCCACCTGGCTATAGGGAACCAGAAGAGGAGTCCTCACTCTCTGTGGTACTTGATTCATTGATCCCTTTTATCCACGGTAATGAGTCTAATGTAAAATTACCAGTTTATCTTGGTAGATCGATCATTGACAAAGTAGATGGCAAAGGGGAGGCTAGTTGTTCGCGGTCTTTTGCTGTGGAGGCTGGAAAATAATTTGCATGGTCTAGAGGTTCGGGAATTGAACATTGCTCGATAAAAACTAGAAGTGCCCAGAAAAAATCTTTACTTGAGTCCTCTCATGTTTCTGTGCCACAAACTTCCATCGAAGGTGGGGCCCTTAGAGCGTTGAAGGCCTTTGCAAGGTTTAAGTAATGTTACTTCTCTCACTCAATTCAAGGGGAACTGGAGGCACCCTAAAATTAGCCTCGGTTAGAAGTGTTTTGGACAAAACTCGCCCTAATATTGTTTTCTTTCAGGAGACTCTAGTAAATGCAGAAAAAGCTCGTTCTTTCTTTCACACCCTTCAACCAACATGATTATGTTGTGCGGTGAATTTTGGTGGTACCTATGGCAGTTTATTGGTTTCTTGGGATCCAAATTACTATGATATGGTTCCTTTTATTACGTGTGGTGGGATCTTGTTAACAGGCATATGTTTAGAAAGAAAAAGACAGATTAATCTTCTAAATGTATACAGGCCTTGCGTGGAGCGCAAACTTTTCTGGGAAAGATTGGAAACTTCAGGCTTGTTGACCTTAAAAAATCTTATTCTAGCAGGGGATCTTAATTTGAATTTATCTTCAGGAGAATTATGGGGTGGTGCTTCCTCTTTGGGGTCGATGGAAAGTTTATTTAATACTTTCTTTCATAGAAATAAGCTCATAGATATAGTTATGGGGAAAGTGGTGCCTACTTGGCGCAGTGGCCAAGCGAGAGCGAAATTTATTACAAAGAGACTAGACATAACCTTCTTATCTGAAGACATTGTTGATACAGTTGGCATTTACATAGCATGGGTGGAATACCCATTCATCTCTGACCATGCTCTGATACTGCTCCAATTGGATTTCCCTCCACTTTTAAGGCTTTTCCGTTCAAGTTTAATCCTATGTGGACTAAAGAAAAAGACTTTATATTGATGGTGAAAAAATTGTGGAACGATCCAAAGTATCTTCTAGAAATGGGAAAACAGAAATGACTTGTTTGGAAACTTAAAGATCTCAAAGATTTCACGAAAGCTTGGAAAAAGGACCGAAAGATAGGGGAAAGTGCTAGACTTTGTTGCCTAGAGAAGGAGATTTCTTTTAGGATACAAAACTTGGCGGAGGGGATCGGTAATACTTTAACTGATACGACATTAAAGGAGATGGAACCAGAAAGAAATACTATCCTTAAATAAATAGAGAAGCAATGGTGCCAACGAAGCCGCGTTATCTCGATTCACAGTGGAGATCTAAATACAATTTTTTTTCATAAATTCACGAGCTTCAGGAGAAAAAGCAAGTATTTTTGGGAGATACAAGATGAAGCGGGACATGTATACTGTGGTCAGGAAAATATTTAAAAAGTTGCATTAAATCACTTCAAAGATTTTTACAAAGAACAACTTGCTCCTTCTACCAATGATCAATCCAGGGTGGTTGCATTGTTTTCTAATATGGTGAATGGCACAGAAGCTGAGGCTCTATATAAACCTGTGGATAAGGAGGAATTGAAAAAGGTTTTATCAAATTTTAAAGTTGATAAGAGTCTTGGCCCGGATGGCTGGACAGTTGAGTTTTTTAAGCATCTCTTTGATATTGTTGGGGAAGATCTCCTCGAAATGGTAGAAGAGCCTAGATTAAAAGGTTTTATCCTAGGTGCATTAAACTCGATGTTTATTACTTTGATCCCCAAAGAAAATAAGCCTCTTCTGTTTGGAGACTACATACCCATTTCTCTGTGTAATCTTAGTTATAAAATTATTTCAAAGATTATTGTCGATCGGATTAAACCGATTCTGTCTATATCACTTTCGGAGGAGCAGCATGGATTTCTTCAGGGGAGACAAATACAAGATTCCATCGGTACAATTCATGAGTGCATTCATAACATTAAAAAGAATAAGACTAAGTCATTGGTTTTAAAACTGGATTTACAGAAATCTTATGACTGTATTAACTGGGACTTGTTGTGTATGATTCTTCTTCAAATTGGTATGGGCCTAAACTTGACAAACTGGGTAATGAGTTGTGTTGTTTCCACTTCTTATTCAGTTCTGATTAATGTAGAGGCAATTGATTTCCTTAAAAGCAGCATGGGATTAAGGCAAGGTTTCCCTTTATCTCCTCTTCTCTTTATCCTAGTTATGGAAGGACTGAGTCTCCTATTGAAAGAGATTCAAAGAGAGGGTAAATTGATGGGTATTAAAGTGTCCAGGACCATAAAGATTCTACACATTCTATTTGTCGATGATGTGATCATAATGACAAGTGCTAATATGCAAGAGCGGTGGGAGATTGACAATTGTTAAAATGTTTTTGTTTGACTTATGGTTTAATTATCAATGGTACAAAGTCTACTTTCCATCAAGATGGAATGTCGGAACATGATCTATTACCTTTCAAAGCGACTTTTCCTTACAGTTTCTTGGAGCTAGATTTGGGTTTCAAATATCTTGGATTTTTACTTAAGACATGAGTGCAGTGTATCAAATATTGGGGCTGGTTAATAAAAAAGATGGAAAAAAAGGATAAACAACTGGTGCTATAGGTGGTTGTCCTTAGGAGGACGTTTTAGCCTTTTGAAAGCAGAGTTAGTAAGTCAACCAATTTACTGGATGTCTCTTGTTGTTGTCCCCTGTTCTGTCTTGAATACCTTGAGGAAATTGATGCACAGTTTTATTTGGAAAATGAATAATGATTCTCACCAGATACATTTGTGCAATTGGGAGCATATTTCGCTTACAAAGATATTTGGGGGCTGGGGAATTCGTAATATCTATGATTCCAGTAAATCTTTGGCCGCGAACACCCTTTGGAGAGTTCTAATGGGAGAGGGCATTTGGCACAGGATTGTTCTCGACAAGTATCTCCATCATTTGACAGTGATACATTGGCTCAAATCCCATTCCTTCCAGCAGAACGGGGCCTCTAGAATTTGGAATAGTTTGTTATAATCTATTCACTTAATCACACATGGTTTATATTGGAACCTAGGGGTAGGAAATCTTATCACTCTGGGAAAGGACCAGATTCTGGGGATGGGAAATAGATCTTTCCTTTCTAATAATATTGTGTCTGCTTTATATCAAAAAAATATCCATACTCTTACACAAGCCATGAATGTTTCTTATGATCAATCAATGTCCTCCTATTGGTTGTCTAGTAATGATTTGGGATTTTCGAGTGAACTTGCAAAAGAGTGGGATTAGTACAGCACGCGCTTAATGATTCTGGAGCTCTCATCCACGATACGGAAGATAAATTAATGTGGATAGGAGGAGATGATTCAGGATATCCATCTGTTAAAAACTTCTATTGGAGTTTAATTTCTTCAAAAAAAATTGTTGAAAGTGGAGACTTGGAGACATTCCATCTGGAAATGGAAAGTCCAATTAAAGATTAAATTGTTCATTTGGTTGGATATGGAAGGACAAATTCTAACTTGGGATTCCTTGCAGAAAATGGGTTGGGAAGGACCTGGACACTATCCACTTTGTAAACTTGATTCTGAATCTAGATTTCATCTCTTTAAGCTCTGTCCTTTTGCAATATCAGTTTGGCATATATTAATCAAAGAATTAAGCTTAAAAAGATGTTGGATTGGGAACACTCTTTCACTCTACTTTAAAACTGGTGTGAGGAGAAGACTGTCCCTAATCATTTAGCAGCTCTTATTAGTTGGCACATTTGGCATGAACGAAACAAAGTATTATTTGAGGAGTCCATTCCTTCAATTCAGGAAGTGATTTATAAGACTTTGGCATTACTAAACAGATCCAACACTCAACCGAAGGATAGACTTCCGCGTGATATATTGATTACTCATCAAAAGGATTCAACATTAGCTTGGTTCGATGGTGCAGTACAAAGAGATGGAAGCTTGTGTGGTGTAGGTGGATTTATTAAAACTTTGGATGCTACAGTCATAAGATGGACCTTCAATTGCGGCAGAGGAACAAATACAAGAGCAGAACTCTTGGGAGCATGGGCCACTCTCATACTAGCAAATCACTTCTCAATTCCCCACATCCATGTGTTGGGAGATTCTAAAGTATTTATTGATTGACTATTAAACAAAGGAATACTATAGGTGTGCTGAGTGGAAGGTTGGAAATCTAGAATAAAAGCTTTATCAAAGAAATTTATGTTTCTTAGCTACCAACACATGTTCAGATGCTTTAATACTGAAGCAAACAAGCTTTCAAAGCAGGCCCTTGAAGATACTGAAGGCACTGTATTCTTTCATCAATGGACTAATGGAGAAGAAGGACCTAGGAAACAGTTTAGAATCCATTAGTCTTTCAGTGTGGAGTTTTTTCTTTTTGAGCGGCATTTTAGTTTCTTTTTGTTTTGTATTATGGGAGATTTAGAATTATACCTATTGATGATGCCATGCTTGACTCATCAGTTTTGTCTAGAACTTATCTGAGACTAGTAGTTCTTCATCCTTTTTCTTTTTGAAGCATGATTATGTTTTCGTTAGTAATGTTCTGTAATGGTTTCTCGTATATGAGATGGAAGATGTAAAAAAATTATATGTCTAATATAATTGAGCAAATTTTTTCCTGAAAAAAAAAAACCTCTTGATTGTTGTCCCAAATTTAGAAAATTCTACAACCTACCCAACTTCAGTATTCTACCTATTACAGTTATCAAGGAAACATCACAGGTCCATATGTAAGACCTTGTGTCTCAATTTTTGAAGATAACAAAAAAGACCCACATTAACACATAGAAAGGCTCTCAACAATACATTGCTTTAGAGCTAGCATCCTACACTAGATCAAGAGATTACATATTCAAAAGAGATCTCTTCCCCCATTAATACTTGCATATACAATGATCTTTCCCACGAAGAGAGAGTAACTTTAGAAAGAGAGATTGATTTTGAGTAGAATTCTCTGAAAATGGTAACATTCTAGTTTATCTAGAGATGATCAATACAATAGCGAGCAACTATAAAACCCCTTTATTATCTCCTAATCCCATGTCACCACCCCATCCCACAAAGGAAACATTCTAGGGTTTGGTAGTCACCTCCCTTGACAAAATTACCAATTAATATCTCATGATCCCACTTCAAAACACTCTTGAAACTTTTGAGATTGCATGTTCAAGACTGTAAAATTTAGTTAGCTCAATAACATAGAAATTCATAACAAGACCCTTGCATTGCACTACAATCAATGGTAGATCAGGCTTATCTAAAGTATAAACTTGATGGGAAATTTGATCCCATGTATTTATTTGTTTAACTTCACCAATCATCCAAGATTTCAGTATTAACTTTCTAGAGATTGCAAATGAAGATGAATGCTTATAACATAATCAATAACATAGACGAAAGAAAAAATGATCGAAAACAATTTTTTATTGGCTAATGATTTAGAATGAGTACCTGAATATTCCTCTTGAATAACCTGAAATCAGATCTTTGTATCATTTAACATTATTACAGAGTAGGATACCATAGAGTCCTTAACAACAAACTTGTTTAGGAGCCATTTCTATAACCAAAAAAAAAAAAAAGAGGCTAAATGACTTAATTATGAGTTTATTTCAACATTTATGTGAAGGTTCCATTGATTAGTTATGGGGAAGATCTGCACATTTGTGAATTGGAAGGAGTTATATGTGAACAACTCATTGAATTTGGAAGGTCAAACCCATAGTTTTATTTTTTATTTCTTAATATTGTAATGTCCAAGCGATTACGTTGCTTCTTTCCTCATGTCTAGAGTGCAATTCACTTTATAAAGGATGTTAATCCATGAGGGATAGTGACTGATAGCTAATTTTGGATATAATGGTCATGTAATGTAGATTGATAGACATTTTTAATAATTTAATAGTTCATAGAGTTGGACCAATTAATGTTTACAAAATTCGCTTAGAGAAAATGAAGCCTTGTTCACAGCCTACATTACAAAGTGTGCACAAGATTACTTTTAGTTATCATTTCTAGGTACATTCACCCATGCTCATTAACCCAAAATATATTATTGTTATTATTATTGTATATTTACTTTCTCTCAAGCTACTCAACCTATTGTAACAAGTGTAGAAAACCTTACACATGACAATCTAATATCTGGTTTTGATAGGCAATGTGTTCCCTGGTTGGTCTATTAGTGTATTCCTTCTATTCTTCACTATGTTTTGTAACCCTAGAGTAGTTTCACAAAGCATGGTCCACAAATTCTTACAACGGAAGGAGGTTTTATAAAGGGTTTTAATGCTTTAGGGACTATTGTTTCTGAGTCTGTACTTAAGGCTTAAAAGTACCGTGTCAAGGCATCCGAAAGTGGGTAAAAGATGGAGAAGAGGGAAGCGTAAACCTTCGGTAAAGAAAACTAGGGAAGATTCCTATGTTGGCATTGTCCAGCTTCCAACTGTTCCTGGATAGTTATATCTTGTTCAATGGCTGCCCATGAACGCTCAAGTTTGACCCGGTTAGTGGTTGTTTTAAGGATTGTGTCGAATAAGTTTAAAGCGATATGTGTTTGGTCTAATAGTCCGGGTTCGATATTAGGTTGTGTTGGTACAGGGACAGTCATGAGGGAACAGTAAAAGTAGGAAAAAATTCAAAGAGAGATTAAGTGTTGTCTCGATTTGGTCGAATAAAAGAGAATTTACAGTTTTAGGAATAAAATAGGGATGCAAATCAAAGGCTCTTTCCTGTAACTGTATTATATTTTAATAAAAGGTGTGAGGTGGGAGAAAAACATTTAGTTGTCTACAGTGTAAGGCTTCTACCATGGGAGAATCTCACTAATAAACAAAAGAGGAAAATGTAAGGAAATAACCGATGTAGCAGAGAATATATGTAGAATTATGAAAATGCAGATTGGTCTTACACCCGTTGATAGCTGGTGTAGAGGAAAGACAATAAACAATTACAGAAAACCAAAATTCATTTGCTATAGTAGTGGTTGTACTAAAGTATAATGAAGCACATCAATTATGAATATGAAGTGAAATGAAATATGAAATACAAAGAAACAAACTTGTAACACAGTTGTGACGGAATTGAGAATCTTCAGATTTGCTTGTATTAACTTCTCAAATGTAAAAAACTCTGTTACAATCGACACAAAAAGGTCCAGCCTGGCTTATTTCTTTCTGTGATATATTTATACAATTTTACGAAGCAGGTATAATCTCAATAGTCACAAAATTTCAGTTATGACAGAGCAGAGAGCAATCGCTCCATTTCTTCTACTCTGTCTTCACTTGGTGCCAGATGTTTGTCGCTGCGCAAGCTCGGTACAGGCGATACATCTTTCCACCAGCTGAGATATTAGCCGCGATGGTTCCTCTTGACAGCTGGCTTCGAAGAAGTAACATTCTCGGGCTAAATACTGCAGCCTATCTTCCATCTGTCCATCGATGATGTCGATGGCACACAATTGCGCGTTGGGTTTGATCATGCATTTATCTACTTGGACTAGGTCCACCACAGTCATCTGAGAGATATCGACCGAATCCCTTTCTTCCTTTTTCTTCAGATCAAGTGAGATCTATTCCACATTCATTTGCATCAACGCCTCGGCATTGCCTCCACTGTCAATGCCCAACAACTCGTCGTCTATAGAATTAAAGGCCTCCTCTAAGGAATTGGTTATCTTTTGGGCTTGTTGCTTTCCTTCGGTGATGTTATGCTCCCATACCTTTAACAGAATGTTTCCTCGGGTTTGCTCTGAAATGGTGAACCTGGGAGTACCCACGAAACCCTGTTGTTCGTGGCTATTACTGCTTCCTAGAAGGAGACCTGAGTTGCTCCTGCATCTCATTCTCTGGCTGATAAGTTCTCGGAAACCTGATTGACCAGCAGACAGTTTTCCCGGATGGCCCCCACCTTGGCGAGCAAATTCTGTTGTGACGAAAAGATTCTTCTCCGAATCTCGATCGCCTAGGATTTGAACACCTCGATGTCTATCATTCTGTTCTCGGTGATCTCCACCCTAGCCTCCAGCTGCTCGATCAAATTCCTCTACTGAATCGCTTGCATCCTACCATCTCGGATCACCAGCTATGTTTGCTCAAGATTAGTTTTGTGCATTTCTATTTCATTTTTATCGGCCAATATGGCCTGCTCCATTCCCACGCTTGCATGATCTCTAGCATTCTCCACTGCTGTGGCCAGTCTGGCTTCAAGGGTCTTAATTAGGCGATTTTTTCTTTTGAGTTGGTTTTTTAGGAGCCCGACTGAGAATTGATTCGCCGAGGCATATGCTCCTAGTGTTCCTGTTATTTCAGTGGCGAATTGCTCATTCTTTTTATCCTTTCCCTCGGTCATAATTTTATACTTCATGGCAGTCGACTCTCCTTCTTGGTAGAATTCCCTTTTTACTACCGCTTTCCTCTTTTTATCAAAGAAAAACTCATTCATAGGGAGTTATTCTACTCTTATGGGCCTCAGGTCTTCGTTGAAAATCCATCCTGCATCGATGTTTCCCTGTGTTGACTGCAAGGGGGTGACTGATGTGATGGGTTCTCCGATCTGCTTCGCAGATTTTTCTGGAGTATCTATCCCTGTCTCCGGATTCTGCTTCTTTGACGGTTATAGAGTTTTTATCTCTGTCTCTGGGTTCTGTTTCTCCGACGGTTCTAGAGTCTTTTTCTCTGCTTTCAGATTCTTTGTTTGTTCCCCCCCATCCTGGTGTTTTCCCTGGTCGGGATTTGCATCCTTAGAACCTTCGACATCCTTATTTTTTGTCTCTGAAACACCTGGACCTTCACCTCGCAACACAGCTGGAAGACATCTATGTCGGTGTTCCTGGAACCTCAACACATCGGCTCTTTCTGCGGGTGCCAAGGATTGAATCCGGCCTAGAATTTCTTCATAGGACCTCACACCTCGGAAAATTTCATCCAAGGGTGAATTCTCATGCTCAAATCTTTTGATCCCGCAATTAGCCAAATGATTGCTCATGATCCTCTGTGGATCGTGTTTCTTGTATTCAATGGAGACCAAATTTAGGTCTTCCAGGGCTGCAGCCTCGGCTTTGGCATGCCCGAAATCTAATAAAGAATAAGTATTCAAACGAATGGGAAAAGACGACCATACCTTCTTTGAGTAAGCTTTAATCTCTTTATTCACACCACCAATTACCGTCTGCCGGGCGACCTCGCGACAAGCCAACTTATCGAGAATGAACAATGGCAGCGCATGCGGGGGAATAGAAGCCCCGAAAACTCTGAGGTATCAAAATTCTTCCTCTACGTACCAGTCCGCTATGCAACTCAGATTTGTCACTATGTTGTTCGAGATACGGGGTGGCGGGTGACCAAAAATAGCGATGTGCAGGGGCACCATTACCTAGTTAAAAATTTCATATGAAAAATTTTTTGCGCTTTGTTTTCCCATAGTTTTTCATGATATACATGTATGGGTTTGTCTTCAGCTGGAGTCCAACCCCAACTCATCAATGGAAATGGTGTCATAGAAAAAATTGCTTCCATAATCTACACAGACATGAAGAATGATGATGCCTTCCCATTCTCCTTCTGCTCCCGATACACTGTGACCCGATTGGCCAAGCTATCCGAAAGCATCTTTGCCCAATCAAAAGAACATCCTTCGGTGACCTGAAACATTAGAGGCACCCACACAAGGAAAAAATGCGTTGTGTCCTCTCTCCCATATAACCGGCATGTCATCATGGCCACATATTTATACTGCGGTTCTAACAAAGCGAATGAATAAATATCGTGGTTATCAGCTCTGAACTTCATAGTGCTTGAAACCCAATCCTTGATCAAACTGGACATGGTTTTATCATATTGTACGCATTCCTTCTCCTTGAATTCCTCCAAGAAATCAGTGCCATATGTGTGGTCGGACGTCGTGGGTAGCTTATACATGGTTTGCAGATGCTCTGGCCTAAAAGTCTCGATGGTGACTCTCTTCTCGTTCATGATAGTCCTGGTCGGTATGTCCACATGATCCAATGCCCATCGGATCATGTCATAATATGGAAGCAACCGTGGCCTGGCTGCTACCATGTGCATTCTGGATTGGATGACTATTTTGTACTTGGTGGTTATATCATCTCTTTCGTTGTCGTCAGAGTCGTCAGAATAATCCACCAATTCTGATTGAAGCATATCTGAAACATATGACCAGTTAGGGACCGAGTCGATACTTTGGGGTGAAGTATCGGAGACATTATCTGGGCCTTGTCCCAAAACCTCAACATTTTCCTTGGTTGCTTTCCGCGGAGCCATGGATGAAGCTTGAGTTTTAGCTCTTCTGTGATAGAGCTGTGTATACATACAGAAGTCAGTTTACTCAGAAGTGATGAGCTCCGCGTAATATGAAATGCATTTGTTATAATGAACCACAACTCTTACATATATTTGAAAACTCAGTACCTTTCAGAATAAGTCTGTCAAATCATAATTAGAAATAAATATTTGCCGTAAAAATACGATCTATATTCATAGATTTACCCTATTTCCTCATTAATGTCATAAATTTTGGCGGTTTTAAACTCTCAGTTGGCGCATGGATGAAAAGGCTACCTCGTAAATCGTGCGGAAATCAAAGCACGGGGTATTCATTTATTTAGTTTAATTAATTCGGTTTTACCGCTGTTAACTGTGTTTCGATACTCGCTATATCGGGGATTTTCCTTCAATATTTTGAGTCTCCAACTCCCGAGACTGCGAAGATCGATTTTGGTTTAATTAAAGGTAATCACGATTTGGGGCTTGATTAATCTTATAATTATTATATTCACCATATCGCAACTCGGCGCTTCAAGAACGAGTTTCTGGGAGATTTACATGACGAGCTGCGAACCCGGGAGATCGCGATAACATGACTTAATTAAGGGAAAGATAATCTTGAATTAAAAGATTAATTAATCATGTTATAATTGCATCGTGATCTCGTGAGTCGGGATTTAGATGGTGTAACTTCTGGAAAATACAATGCCGAGTGGCGAAACGCCGAGAGAAACTTTTTACCACAGTTAGCTTTTGCCTTTACTTTTTTACGTGAGTTACTCAAATGAGGACCTCGCACTCTCATCTATCGGGACTGTGAAAATAAATTTTTGGGTTTGGCGAATGCCGAGGCACGAAACCCCGACGACGTCTAATCATGAGTTAAGAAAACTTTACCCTTGTTATTGTCTTGAGTGAAAATTTAAAACAACTTCACTATTTCGTGACTCGAGACGTGTGAATTACATGAATTATAGTATTCAACCAGCAAGATCCCGAAGTAGAACCGAACAAGGAAACATTTTTATGAAAGGTAGGAATTGTTTTTTGAGAGTGGAATAATCATCGCTTCTCACGTGACAAAGTTTCAGATGTCTCGATATCTCGGAGGGAAAAAGAAAACCATCTTTAGATTTCAAGCATCGAAATGAAAATTGTGACAGGCTAAACAAAACAAGGGCGGCTCCAACATAGGCTCCAACTAGGGATCCCACCTTCCTGTGAGGCGGGAAGAATAGTAGACCACGTGCCAATATTGGGTAAATGGAGTCAAAAACTCAATCATGCGGAAATGGTTGCCAAGAAAAGAGGATCAAAGGGGGAAAAAGACTTTGTTCTTTACCTTGAAAAGTTTTTTCAAAATCAAATACCCTTTTTAAACACAACTGTAGTCCCTTCCACAATTTTCTCTTTCCCGCTGCTAAATTTAGGTGTGTTTTAAGACAATCGAAACAACCCTAGAAGACTCAACAGATCTTGTGGCTCTCGGCTTGCATCAAAATAATGAGATCATATGTTTTAAATTGGGAAGTCCCGTCTGAATTTGGGATGTGGATCAGGTTTTAGAAAGCATTGTTTACCAAAGTAGAGTGATATTCATGTATAATAGCCTTACAGATATCTCAGACATTGCTTCACTGCCAGCGATCCTCTTCAGTACCCCGGTGAAGTTATCTGGCCCCTTTTATTGAATTTCCTTTCACCACTTCAGAATATATTTATGCATTTAAATGCTGAGATGAGGCCAATCATTTCTGAATTTCCTTTCATCGTCTCTTGGACTAGGTGGGGGAAATCATTTCTGAATTTCCTTTCACCACCTGTCTTATAATTTACTTTTTGAGCACGAAGATGGGGGAAATCAGTTTGTATCAGGGCTGATATCTGTGTAATATTTTGCATTAGAGGTCTGTCAACTTATTTTGATTACTCGGCACCAACCTTCCCTCAACCTTCACAACATCTTCGTTCTTAGGGAGAAAAAGGAAAATAACTTTTAAAGGGCATCCCATTTGAGCAAGCTTTAATCCTCCCATACCGTTGAAAAACCTAGGAAAGTTAGGATCGCTCTAAACGTTCCTTCGCTTAGCGGGGGATTGAGTAGTTGTGAAGACCCTCTTTCCTTCCACGATCTGTTTTGAAACTCACAAGGTTTAAAATGAAAAACTTGTATCCCTTCGTAATGAAACGGGAAGATGGCGACTTGTTAAAAGTTAGACCCGAAGATAGACATGAGGCCAGGTAGCGATTTATTGACTGAAAATACAGAGGTCAAATAATTCGAGACTGACTCTTGCAGATATTTTTTGGGGATAGTTTACTTTGACTGACTGTTTTTAGATTGAGTGTATCATTCAAATTATTTTAAATCAAAATTGTCGAACCAAGAAACAATCTCATTATCTAACATTTTAGCTAATATTACAGTTTGAATGGTGTTACCTAGGTTTTCTTTAACAGTCTTTCATAACATGTGTTTTTGAGAAAGCTCATTTTTACCTTTTCCTTTCACTTTCTTTGCGCAATATGAAACTACTTTAGGTATCACCTGTTTTATGTCGATTTATCTCTGACACCGACTTGCAAATTGCTTTTCCTGCTAGTTTTGTATGCAGCTGGAATCCTGTAAAAAGAAAATACGAATCTTATTCGAAATGTGTCGAAAGTTCATGAACGAAAAAGAAAATCAAAAGAAATATTTAAACGAAAATACCTATATGTACACAAACTATATATAAATAATTATTATTTATTTATTTATTTAAACATTTTTTTTTTATCTGGCGACTGTTACGTCATGTAATGATTTAGATACTGCCCATTGACAGGGGCATGGAGGACTTCTCCGTCTATGTTTTCCAGTAGGAAGGAATTTTTCCCTTCTGGAGCCGAGACCCTGAATGGTCCATACCAGAGGTGGTCAAATTTACTATGCTTCGCGGCTTCTTCCTTTCTTGCATCCCACCTTAGCACTAAATCACCCGGGAGGAATTCCCTATCCTTTGCCTTGCGGTCGAACAATGCTTTCATATCATCTTGGTACTTCTGCATCTTTTCATCAACTTCAACTCTATGCTGTTGAACCTCAATCAGCTGATTGATTCTCCTGGTTACATGATTTGGTTCTTCGTTTTGATCCTGCCATAACTTCATCACCGATAGCGCTAGGTTTATAAGTAGAACAAAATATGTTCCATAGACCATTTGAAATGGTGAAATGCCGATATACCTTTTAGTGCTAATGCGGTTTGCCCATAATGCGTATTTTAAGTGCACATGCCAAGACCTTTTATTTTCATCCAGTACTTTCTTGATTATGTTCACCAGGCTCTTGTTAGATGATTCGGTCAATCCGTTCCCCTAGGGGTAATATGTTGTGGAATGGCCGAGAACGATGTTATACCTCTGACAGAAGCTGATCATAGCCATAGATTTAAAGGCCTGGGAATTTTCGGTAACTATCTTTCAGGGACAATCGAATCTTGACAAAATATTGTCTTCCAAGAAATCGATTACCACCGAGTCTTTTTCCCTTTTGGTTGGAATGGCTTCCACCCACTTAGTAAAATAATCTGTAGCTATTAAGATCCACTTATGTTGAGCACTGGAATGGGGATTAATCTCCCCTATGAAGTCTAGACCCCATTGTTGAAATGGGGCTTCAAATTTGACTGGAATTAGAGGCAGTGTAGGGAGTTTCTGTTTACCTACGAATAGTTGACAAGGGTTGCAGGCACGCACTTTGTCATTGATTTCCGAAAAGAGCTTTGACGAATAGTACCCAACCCTCAAGATATTGTAGGCTATAGCTCTCCATGCGTGATGCCCCCCACAAACTCGCTTATGAAATACGTCTATAATGCGCTGAGTTTCTGATTCAACTAAACATACTAGCAGGAACCCAAGTGGATCCTTCCAATATAGTTGATTTTCGGCTATATAATATTTAACTGCATGGAGTTTTAAAGTTCTACTTTTAGACGGTGATAGTTCATCTAGGCATTTTAGGTTCAGCATGTAAAACACTATGTCTCTGTACCAGCCTGATGATAAAAACTTATCTTCGATCTGGTTTAGACTTGTTTCTTCATCCAGTTCATTTAGGTCTGTGTCTTCGTCGCTTTCTTGCATGCAATTGATATCAAGGGATCTAAAATTTGACTCCGCTAAGAGATTGGCTAGGCCTTTCCCTTTTATAAATTTGGTCGGTTTAACTTCCAGATTGAATTCTTGGATTTTAGCAATCCATCGCCCTCTTTTTTCGTCACTGTCTGGTTGTACCAATATATCTTTCACAGAACTGGTAGGCACGTACGTGATAATTTTTTAATGTAATACATAAGTTCTGAATGCCTTTAGTGCTTTTACCATTGTGTATGCCTGTTTTTCTATTATGTCGTACTTCAGTTATGTGTCTCTAAGGCTCTTGCTAAAAAACGCGATCGACCGCTTGAATCCTTCTTCATCTTTTTGTAGGAGCACCGCGGCGATAGTATGTTCAAAGGAAAACGAGAAGATAAGAAAATATTTCAGATAATCTGGGCTTGCTAACACAGGTGCTTCACTTATGAATTTTTTAATATGCGCGAACAATGCTGTGGCCTCAGTCGTCCAATTTACTCCGCTGTCCTTCTTCAACATTCCTGTGATCAATTTGACAATCTCAACAAAATTGGGGATAAACCTTCGTAAAAAATTTATTGTTCCTAAGAAGGATTGAATCTCTTTTACATTTCTGGGAATATTTATAGTTTCTATTGCTTCAATCCTCTTAGGATCAATCCTGATCCCATCTCTAGATACGATATGGCCCAGAAGCTTACCTTCCCGCATAGCGAAATGTGATTTCTTTGGGTTCAAAGATAGACCAAACCTGCGGAATTTTTCGAAGGTTTGTTTCAGATGTATTAAGTGCTCTTCATTGGTTTTAGAGAAAACCGTCAAATCATCGAGGTAAATGACTACGAACTTGTCTCTTTCTCCTACGAAAGCGATGTCCATAGCACGTTGGAATGTAGCCCCTGCATTCATCAAACCAAACGACATTTTTTCATACATGAATGTACCCCATGGTGTGGTGAAAGCAGTTTTTTCCCTATCTTGTTCATTCATGGCGATTTGATTATAACTAGAGAACCCATCTATCATAGACATTCGATTTTCTCCAACTACTTTTTCTAGCACATGGTCCATTTTGGGCAACGGATAATTATCCTTGAGAGAAGACTTATTTAAGTTTCGGAAATCCACACACAGTATGATTTCTCCATTCTTTTTCCTGACCGGGACCAGGTTTGCGACCCAGTTCGAGTATCTCAGAGGTATGATTATTTTCGCATCTAAAAGATTCTTAACTTCCTTTTCAATCACGGGTAACAAAATGGGGTTAATTTGCCTAAGCTTTTTCCTAAACGGTTTGACCCCGGGCTTCAAAGGTATCTTGTGATCAATTATGGAAGTGTCATACGTTCTTAGCTCATCATAAGACCAGGCGAAAATATCTTTGTACTGTCTAAGTAGGTCTCTGTACTTGACCTTTACTTTGGGAGGGAGGAACTTGCATATATTTACTACCCTAGATTCTTTTTCAGTTCCTATATCACAGTCCTCCACTTCTTCTGGTTGAGGCTGCAAAGTGGATTTCACAGGTGCATCGTTCTGATCAAAAAGTCTTTTTAAAGGAATTAAGCCTTTCGAAATCTGGTTGCTTTTAAGGACCAACATATGATGATCCACAATTTTTTCTCGGAAGGTTTCAGGATCTTCCCCCTCTTGCATGATCCACATCGGGTCATTTTGATTCTCTTGGTCTGCATGAGTTTCGGAAAACTCACCCACTGCTGCAAGAAATTTCTTAATTTGTTCATCATCTTCAAAGACTTGCCAGTGTCGGATATTGTCTGGTATAGAGGGTTTGTATCTGATTTCAATGTGATATTTCAGTTTGAAGGTCGTGGAAGGAGAGAAGGTTGAAGCTTCCTTTGCCAATGCATCAGCATGTAGATTCTCTGCACGAGGGATAAAATGGACATTTACAAATGAGAAAAAGTTTTCCATGAGATCCCAAGCACAATTTCTGTATGTTCTTAGTCTGGGATGCTTGGCTAGGTACTGTCGGTTTATTTGTTTGACTATTAATTCAGCATCACCATATACCTCCAAGTTTCTTATATTTATCTTTTTGGCAGCCTCTAATCCTAATATCAATGCTTCATATTCGCATACGTTGTTAGTGTAATCTATGTCCCACTGCAGTTGGTAGGAGAAGGGAGCAATGAATTTACCTTCAGGAGCCACCAAAAGCACTCCTGCACCTACCCCTTCAGAAGATAAAGCACCATCAAAATACATTTTCCAGACTCTGGTGTTACACAGATCCTCTGTCATTTGACTTGACTCTTCTTGCTTTATATCGATTTCCTCTGGACAACCCTCCAAGCCATCATCAAAAGACAAGATGCAATTTCCCAGATCTTGGTCTGCAATGTAAATAGGGAAGTTGTCTGGGTTTTGAGGGTCACTGACTGTATATGCTAATCTTGTTTCTCTGTACAACCGAGTGAACTGACCACCAAACACAAGGATTGTGACATACGTCATGTCCAACTATAGAGAACCCCCCAACTTGGCTTCCCATGACCTAGATAACAACATGCCATACTTAGGGGGAATATCTGCGATAACCACATCCATCAAGATACTCTTAACTGGGACCTGCACCAGGGTAACTACCAGATCTTTGATCATCCCCATACATTTAACCCTTCTCGAGTCAAAAGAGTACAGATTTCCATAAGTTCTTGTGATCTGGAGACCCAACTTGTCCATTATAATCTTGGGCAAAACATTATGGGAAGCTCTGGAGTCCAACATACAATTATGCAACAACTGATCATACACATTCAGAGTGATATAAAAGGGAGAAATGGTTTCTTTGGACCCTTCGAAATGGGGACCAAAGGTGATGTTAGGTCTGTCATCTTCCAAGTTTATAACATCATATTGGATTTCTAGCTCAGAGACACCCATCGCTTTGGTAATTTGCCTCCTATAAACGGGGTTTTTTGCTAATTCTACCAAATGGATTGGTATCTTAATTTTGTTTAACTCATTTTCAAAACTGAAAGCTCCGTTCACCTTGTCTGTTTCTCTGGTTGAGACTTATGAATTCTTCCTTTCCGAGTTATTTGTCTGGACCGACTTATCACTCATGGTCCTAGTTGAAGATGTAACTTTATTTATTGGTTCGGTTTCTGGCATTTGAGTTCCCACTTTTTCCACCTCGGACTCCCGAGTGCTTACTACCTTAGTTTTGTTGTTGGGTAATAAGGTCTCATCCAAAGGAGGCTCATAATCTTGACCTCTTTGAAGGATTTTCTTGGGTTGAGTTGTTGAGGTGGGCTTACTCTTAGATCTTAAGTTGTACTTGGGTTGAAACTCATCCATTATCATCTCATTTTTTGGTTGAGATCCACAAAGATCAATGTGGTCACCTTCTTCACCCTCATTAGATGGTTGTGGCATGTTTAAATATTTTTCATAGTCTTCACGATTCAGATAGGGTTGAGTACAGTCATCACCGAAGTTCGTGACATCGTTGTCTGAATCTCCTGAGTCTTGAAAATCGTTCGCTCCTATAAAATTTTCATTCTTTAAGGGAGCTTGTATTTTTTGATCTTCATTTTTTATTTGTCTTTGTTGGTTCGGGGGGTTTGGGTTCCTCTTGAAATATTTTTTGGGGTAAGAGTCAACCTTGGCCTGTTCGAGTTCCATTCTAGCTATTTTATTTGATAATTCTTTAATCACTCGGGCCATATCGTCCACCCTATCATCTGCGGATCTATTTGACCCTGAAGGACCAGCTTGTTCTCTAACACGTTTGGTCTCTCGATTTCCAGTCTCTAATCTAGCTCTAAGATTACCTAAAGCCATCATATTAGACTCTATTTCTACCGCATAGTCCTGCATTCGGTTTAAGGTGGCCCCCCTTCTCTCTTGCAAAAGTAGTGCAAAATCTGGCTCGAAAGCTCCGACGAAAGTCACTTTGGCCACAGGTTGGGATGGTTTAACTTCGGCTGGGATTTTATTGTACAGTTTGTTGAATATCTGAATGAATTCCATGACTGTTTCTGAGTTATTTTTCTTCAAAGACCCAAATTCAGTTAAATAACAGAGATGGTCTTTTCTCTCATCCCATTGTCTGAGGAAAGCATCTTCCAAAGCGTCATAAGACAGGATAGATGTTGCGGGCAGGATTCGAAACCAAGTTCGGACCTAGCCTTCGAATGTTTGGACAATAAGTCTCGAATATACATCCTCATGTTCGATACCGAAGATATCTTTGAATTGGTCGAAAAAATGTATACGTTCGACCGCGGTCAGATCCCCCTCCCCGATGAATTTTGGTAAATTTTTTATGTAATTTTCTGGAAGATTGTGTAGAGGGACGGGAAATACTAATGGAGCATATCTGGATGCAAATTTCACAAAGACTCTGGGAGGGGGAGCAGGCCCTTGGCCTCCAGCTCCTCCTAGAGGGGCTCCTCCCCCTCCTCCTCTGATAAACCCTTCGCCTCCTCCTATAAACCCTCCACCTCCTCCTCCGGCGGATGCCATCGTTGTTTGTGGAAAGTTGTAAAGGGGGTTTTGGAAAATTAAAAGGGAATCTTTATTTTCTTCGCGAAGAGGAGAATCCGATGAGAAAAGATAAGGAACGCGAGGACTCAGTTCCTCGGATTTTCAAGACACGAAATCGGGAGTACCGTCGGGTGTGGGAAATGAGTGTGTAACACACTCTTCAGAATTTGGTGAAGTCGGGAAATTCAAGTGAAGAAAATATGGTATTTCAAAAGCCAACGAACTTTCAAAAGCGCCCTTTCCTTTGTGTGCTAAGGGGACGGTTGGATGAATCTCACTCCTAATTTCAGAGCAATATGGCGTTGAATCTTTAGCGTCACAGAGAGGACTGAGCGAAGTTGAGGGTTCGGAAGGACTCTTATCCTTTAGTGATGGGGTTTTAATTTTGTAAACTGCATCGGTTGGCTTAAAAGAGCCTCTCACCTTTAGATTTTTTTCGGGATCGGTAACGGGCATAATCTGCTTACCATCCAGGTTTTGTTTGGTATTCGACCAGATGCCAGTTTATTTCTCGTGGAGTCACCAAGTGAAAGATAAAAATCCTTAAAAGGTGTGTACTCTTTGTTCACTATAAAAGGGTAACACTTTCAACGAAAAACAAATGTCGTTTTCCTAGGGAAAAAGATTTCGTAACTTCGGTCCCCGACAACGATGCCAGAAAGATGTTGTTCCTGAGTCTGTACTTAAGGCTTAAAAGTACAGTGTCAAGGCATCCAAAAGTGGGTAAAATATGGAGAAGAGGGAAGCGTAAACCTTTGATAAAGGAAACTAGGGAAGATTCCTACGTTGGCATTGTCTAGCTTCCAACTATTCCTGGATAGTTATATCTTGTTCAATGGCTGCCCATGAATGCTCAAGTTCGACCCGGTTAGTGGTTGTTTTAAGGATTGTGTCGAATAAGTTTAAAGTGATATGTGTTTGGTCTGATAGTCTAGGTTCGATATAAGTTTGTGTTGGTATAGGGACAATCACGGGGGAACAGTAAAAGTAGGAAAAAATTCAAAGAGAGATTAAGTGTTGTCTCGATTTTGTCGAATAAAAGAGAATTTACGGTTTTAGGAATAAAATAGGGATGCAAATCAAAGGATCTTTCCTGTAACTGTATTATATTTTAATAAAAGGTGTGAGGTGGGATAAAAACATTTAGCTGTCTATAGTGTAAGGCTTCTACCATGGGAGAATCTCACGAATAAACAGAAGAGGAAAATGTAAGGAAATAACCGATGTAGCAGAGAATATATGTAGAATTCTGAAAATGCAGATTGGTCTTACACCCGCTGATAGCTGGTGCAGAGGAAAGACAATAAACAATTACAGAAAACCAAAATTCATTCGCTATAGTAGTGGTCATACTAAAGTATAATGAAGCACATCAATTGTGAATATGAAATGAAATGAAATATGAAATACAAAGAAACAAACTTGTAACATAGTCGTGACGTAATTGAGAATCTTCAGATTTGCTTGTATTAACTTCTCAAATGTAAAAAACTCTGTTACAATCGACACAAAAAGGTCTAGCCTGGCTTATTTCTTTTTGTGATATATTTATACAATTTTACGAAGCAGGTAGAATCTCAATAGTCACAAAATTTTGGTTATGACAGAGCAGAGAGCAATCGCTCCATTTCTTCTACTATGTCTTCACTTGGTGCCAGATGTTTGTCGTTGCGCGAGCTCAGTACAGGCGATACATCTTTTCACCAGCTGAGATATTAGCCATGATGGTTCTTCTTGACAGTTGGCTTCAAAGAAGTAACTTTCTCGGGCTAACTGTTACAGCTTGTCTTACATCTATCCATCGATGATGTCGATGGCACATAATTGCGCGTTGGGTTTGACCATGCATTTATCTACTTGGACTAGGTCCACCGCAGTCATCTGAGAGATATCGGCCGAATCACTTTCTTCCTTTTCCTTCAGATCAAGTGAGATCTGTTCCACATTCATTTGCATCAACGCCTCAACATTGCCTCCGCTGTCAATGCCAAACAACTCGTCGTCTATAGAATTAAAGGCCTCCTCTAAGAAATTGGTTATCTTTAGGGCTTTCTACTTAACGTCGGCGATGTTATGCTCCCATTCCTTTAACAAAATGTTTCCTCGGGTTTGCTATGAAATGGTGAACCTGGGAGTACCCGTCGAAACCCTGTTGTTCGTGGCTATTACCGCTTCCTAGAAGGCGACCCGAGCCGCTCCTACATCTCGTTCTCTAGCCGATAAGTTCTTGGAAATATGATTGACCAGCAGACAGTTTTTCCAGATCGCCCCCACCTTGGCGAGAAAATTCTGTTGTGCCAAAAAGATTCTGCTCCGAATCTCGATCGCCTGGGATTTGAATGCCCTGATGTCTATCATTCTGTTCTCGGCGATCTCCACCCTAGCCTCCAGCTGCTCGATCAAATTCCTCTGTTGACTCGCTTGCATCCGACCATCTCGGATCACCAGCTGTGTTTGCTCAAGCTTAGTTTTGAGCATTTCTATTTCATTTTTATCGGTCAATCTGGCCTGCTCCATTCCCACGCTTGCCTGATCTCTAGCATTCTCCGCTACTGTGGCCAGTCTAGCTTCAAGGGTCTTAATTAGACGATTTTTTTTTTTGAGTTGGTTTTTTAGGAGCCCGACTGAGAATTGATTCGCTGAGGCGTATGCTCCTAGTGTGCCTGCTATTTCAGTGGCGAATTTCTCATTCTTTGTATCCTTTCCCTCGGTCATAATTTTATACTTCTTGGCAGTCGACACTCCTTCTTGGTAGAATTCCCTTTTTACTATCGCTTTCCTCTTTTTATCAAAGAAAAACTCATTCGGAGGGAGTTCTTATACTCTTATGGGCCTCAGGTCTTGGTTGAAAATCCATCCTTCATCAATGTTTCCCTGCGTCAACTGCAAGGGGGTGACTGATGTGATGGGTTCTCTGATTTTCTTCGCATATTTTCCTAGAGTATCTATCCTTGTCTTCGGATTCTGCTTCTTTGGCAGTTTTGGAGTTTTTATCTCTGTCTCTGGGTTCTATTTCTCCGGTGGGTCTAGATCTTTTTCTCTGCTTCTGGATTCTTTGTTTGTTCCCCCCCGTCCTAGTGTTTTCTTTGGTCGGGAGTTGCATCCTTATAACCTTCAGCGTCCTTCTGTTTTGTCTCCGAAACACCTGGACCTTCACCTCACAACACAGCTGGAAGACAACTACGTCAGTGTTCCTGGAACCTCAACACATCGACTCTTTCTGCGGGTGCCAAGGATTGAATCCGGGCTAGAATTTCTTCATAGGACCTCACCCCTCGGAAAATGTCATCCGAGGGTGAATTCTCATGCTCAAATCTTTTGAGCCTGCAATTAGCCAAATGATTTCTCATGATCCTTTGTGGATCGTGTTTCTTGTATTCGATGGAGACCAAATTTAGGTCTTCCAGGGATGCAGCCTTGGCTTTGGCATGCCCAAAATCTAATAAAGACTAAGTATTCAAACGAATGGGAAAATATGGCCCTACCTTCTTTGAGTAATCTTTAAGCTCTTTACTCACGCTTATCAGGAATGAACAATGGCAGTGCATGCGGGGGAACAGAAACCTCGAAAAATCTGAGGTATGAAAATTCTGCCTCTACGTACTAGTCCGCTATGCAACTCAGATTTCTCACTATGTTGTTCGAGATACGGGGTGGCGGGTGACCAAAAATGGCGATGTGCAGGGGCACCATTACCCAGTTAAAAATTTCATATGTAAAATTTTCCACTTTGTTTTCCCATAGTTTTTCATGATATACATGTATGGGTTTGTCTTCGGCTGGAGTCCAACTCCAGCTCATCAATGGAAATGGTGTCATAGAACAAATTGTGTCAATAATGTAGGCAGACATGAAGAATGATGACGCCTTCCCATTCTCCTTCTGCTCCCGATACTCTGTGACCTGATTGACCAAGCTATCCGAAAGCATCTTTGCCCAATCAAAAGAACATCCTTCGGCGACCTGAAACATTAGAGGCACCCACGCAAGGAAAAATGCGTTGTGTCCTCTCTCCCATATAACCGACATGTCATCATGGCCACATATTTATACTGTGGTTCTAACGAAGCGACTGAATAAATTTCGTGGTTATCAGCTTTGAACTTCGCAGTGTTTGAAACCCAATCCTTTATCAAACTGGACATGGTTTTATCATATTGTATGCATTCCTTCTCCTTAAATTCCTCCAAGAACTTAGTTCCATATGTGTGGTCGGACATCATGGGTAGATTATACATGTTTTGCAGATACTCTGGCCTAAAAGTCTTGACGGTGGCTCTCTGCTCGTTCATGATAGTCTTGGTTGGTATGTCCATGTGATCCAATGCCCATAATATCATGTCATAATATGGAAGTAATCATGGCCTGGATGCTACCCTGTGCCTTCCGAATTGGACAACTATTTTGTACTTGGTGGTTATATCATCTCTTTCATTGTCGTCGGAGCCGTCAGAATAATCCACCAATTCTGATTGCATCATATCTGAAACATATGACCAGTTAGGGACCAATTCGATACTTCGGGGCGAAGTATCAGAGACATTATCTGGGCCTTGTCCCGAAACCTCAACATTTTCCTTTGCTACTTTCCGTGGATCCATGGCTGAAGCTTTCATTTTAGCTCTTCTGTGATAGAACTGCGTATACATACAGAAGTTAGTTTACTCAGAAGTGATGAGCTCTGTGTAATATGAAATGCATTTGTTATAATGAACCACAACTCTTACATATATTTGAAAACTCAGTACCTTTCAGAATAAGTCTGTCAAATCATAATTAGAAATAAATCTTTTCCATAAAAATCTGATCTATATTCATAGATTTACCCTATTTCCTCATTAATGTCATAAATTTTGGCGGTTTTAAACTCTTAGTTGGCACATGGATGAAAAGGCTACCTCGTAAATCATGCGGAAATCAATGTGTAGGGTATTCATTTATTTAGCTTAATTAATTTCGTTTTACCACTGTTAACTATGTTTTAGTACTCGCTATATCGGGGATTTTCCTTCAATATTTTGAGTCTCCAACTCTCGAGACTGCGAAGATCGATTTTGGTTTAATTAAAGGTAATCGCGATTTGGGGCTTGATTAATATTATAATTATTATATTCACCATATCGCGACTTGGCGCTTCGAGAACGAGTTTCTGGGAGATTTACATGCCGAGCTGCAAACCCGTGAGATTGCGATAACATGACTTAATTAAGGGAAAGATAATCTTGAATTAAAAGATTAATTAATCATGTTATAACTGCATTGTGATCTCGTGAGTCGGTATTTAGACGGTGTAACTTCTGGAAAATATAATTCCAAGTGGTGAAACGTCGAGAGAAACTTTTTACCACAGTTAGCTTTTGCCTTTTCTTTTTGACGTGAGTTACACAAATGAGGACCTTGCGCTCTCAACTATCGGGACTGTGAAAATAAATTTTTGGGTTTGGCGAATGCCGAGGCACGAAACCCCGACGACGTCTAATCATGAGTTAAGAAAAACTTTACCCTTGTTATTGTCTTGAGTGAAAATTTAAAACGACTTCCCTATTTCGTGACTCGGGACGTGTGAATTACATGAATTATAGTATCTGACCAGCGAGATCCCGAAGTAGAACCGAATGAGGAAACATTTTTACGAAACGTAGGAATTGTTTTTTGAGAGTGGAATAATTGTCGCTGCTCGCGTGACAAAGTTTCAGATGTCTCGACATCTCGGAGGGAAAAAGAAAACCATCTTTAGATTTCAAGCATCAAAATGAAAATTGTGACAAGCTAAACAAAACAAGGGCGGCTCCAACATAGGCTCCAACTAGGAATCCCACCTTCCTGTGAGGCGGGAAGAACAGTAGTCCACGTGCCAATATTGGGTAAATGGAGTCAAAAACTCAATCAGGAGGAAATGGTTGCCGAGAAAAGAGGATCAAAGGGGGAAAAAGACTTCGTTCTTTACCTTGAAAAGTTTTTTCAAAATCAGATACTCTTTTTAAACACAGTTGTAGTTCCTTCCACAATTTTCTCTTTCCCGTTGCTAAATTTAGGTGTGTTTTAAGACAATCGAAACAACCCTAGAAGACCCAACAGATCTTGTGGCTCTCGGCTTGCATCAAAAGAATGAGATTATATGTTTTTAATTGGGAAGTCTCGTATGAATTTGGGATGTGGATCAGGTTTCAGAAAGCATTGGTTACCAGAGTAGAGTGATATTCATGTATAACAGCCTTACAGATATCTCAGACATTGCTTCACTTCCAGCGAGCCTGTTCAGTACCCCGGTGAAGTTATCTGGCCCCTTTTACTGAATTTCCTTTCACCACTTCAGAATATATTTATGCATTCAAATGCTGAGACAAGGGCAATCATTTCTGAATTTTCTTTCATCGTCTCTTGGACTAGGTGGGGGCAATCATTTCTGAATTTCCTTTCACCACCTGTCTTATAATTTACTTTTTGAGTGCGAAGATGGGGGCAATCAATTTCTATCAGGGATGATATCTGTGTAATATTTTGCATTAGAGGTCTGTCAACTTATTTTGATTACTCGGCACCAACCTTCCCTTGACCTTCACAACATCTTCATTCTTAGGGAGAAAAAGGAAAATAACTTTTAAATGGAATCCCGTTTGAGCAAGCTTTAATCCTCCGATACCGTTGAAAAACCTATGAAATTTAGGATCGCTCTAAACGTTCCTTCACTTAGCGGGGGATTGAGTAGTTGTGAAGACCCGCTTTCCTTCCACAATCTGTTTTGAAACTCACAAGGTTTAAAATGAAAAACTTTTATCCCTTCGTAATGAAATGGGAAAATGGCGACTTTTTAAAAGTTAGACCCGAAGATAGACATGAGGCCAAGTAGCGATTTATTGACTGAAAATACAGAGGTCAAATAATTCGAGACTGAATCTTGTAGATATTTTTTGGGGATATTTTACTTTGACTAACTGTTTTTAGATTGAGTGTATCATTCAAATTATTTTAAATCAAAATTGTTGAACCAAGAAACAATCTCGTTATCTAACATTTTAGCTGATATTGCAGTTTGAATGGCGTTACCTCAGTTTTCTTTAACAGTCTTTCATAACATGTGTTTTTGAGAAAGCTCATTTTTACCTTTTCCTTTCACTTTCTTTGCGCAATATGAAACTACTTTAGGTATCACCTGTTTTATGCCG
>JZKD02S1797748.1:305409-332771 GCA_000966675.3 Picea glauca
CTGGAGCCGAGACCCTGAATGGTCCATACCAGAGGTGGTCAAATTTACTATGCTTCGCGGCTTCTTCCTTTCTTGCATCCCACCTTAGCACTAAATCACCCGAGAGGAATTCCCTATCCTTTTCCTTGCAGTCGAACAATGCTTTCATATCATCTTGGTACTTCTGCATCTTTTCATCAACTTCAACTCTATGCTATTGAACCTCAATCAGCTGATTGATTCTCATGGATACATGATTTGGTTCTTCATTTTTATCCTGCCATAACTTCATCACCGGTAGCGCTAGGTTTATAAGTAGAACAACATCTGTGCCATAGACCATTTGAAGCAACGAAATGCCGATAGACCTTTTAGTGCTGATGCAGTTTTCCCATAATGCGTATTTTAAGTGCACATGCCAAGACCTTTTATTTTCATCCAGTATTTTCTTGATTATGTTCACCATGCTCTTGTTAGATGATTCAACCAATCCGTTCCCCTGGGGGTAATATGTTTTGGAATGGCTGAGAACGATGTTATACCTCTGACAAAATCTGATCATAGCCATAGATTTGAAGTCCTGGGCATTGTCGGTAACTATCTTTTGGGGACAACCGAATCTTGACAACATATTGTCTTCCAAGAAATCGATTACCACCAAGTCCTTTTCCCTTTTGGTTGGAATGGCTTCCACCCACTTAGTAAAATAATCTATAGCTGTTAAGATCCACTTATGTTGAGAAATGGAATGGGGATTAATATCCCCTATGAATTCTAGACCCCATTTTTGAAAGGGGGCTTAAGCTTTGACTGGAATTAGAGGCACTGTAGGGAGTTTCTCTTTACCTGCGAATAGTTGATAAGGGTTGTAGGCACGCACTTTGGCATTGACGTCCGAAAAGAGTTTTGGCCAATAGTACCCAACCCTCAAGATCTTGTAGGTTTTAGCTCTCCATGCGTGATGCCCCCCCCAGACTCCCTTATGAAATTCGTCTATAATGCGCTGAGCTTCTGATTCAACTAAACATACTATCAGGAACCCAAGTGGATCCTTCCAATATAGATGATTTTCGGCTATACAATATTTAACTGCATGGAGTTTTAAAGTTCTGCTTTTAGACGGTGATAGTTCATCTGGGCATTTTAGGTTCATCAAGTAAAACACTATGTCTCTGTACCAGCCCAATGATAAAAACTTCTCTTCTATCTGGTTTGGACTTGTTTTTTCATCCAGTTCATTTAGGTATGTGTCTTCGTCGCCTTCCTGCATGCAATTGATATCAAGGGCTCTAAAATTTGACTCCGCTAAGAGTTTGGCCAGGCCTTGCCCTTTTATCAATTTGGTCGGTTTAACTTCCAGATCAAATTCTTGGATTTTATCAAGCCATCGCCCTCTTTTTCCGTCACTGTCTGGCTATACTAATATATCTTTCACAGAACTGGTAGGCACGTACGCAATAATTTTTTAATGTAATACATAAGTTATGAATGCCTTTAGCACTTTTACCATTGCGTATGCCTGTTTTTCTATTATGTCATACTTCAGTTCTGCGTCTCTAAGGCTCTTGCTAAAAAACGTGATCGACCACTCAAATCCTTCTTCATATTTTTGTAGGAGCACCACGGCGATAGTATGTTCAGACGCAAACGAGAAGATAAGAAAATCTTTCAGATAATATGGGCTTGCTAACACAGGTGCTTCACTTATGACTTTTTTAATATGCGTGAACGATGCTTTGGCCTCAGTTGTCCAATTTACTTTGTTGTCCTTCTTCAACATTCCTGTGATCAATTTGACAATCTCAGCAAAATTGGGGATAAACCTTCGTAAAAAATTTATTGTTCCTAAGAAGGATTGAATCTCTTTTACATTTCTGGGAATATTTATAGTTTCTATTGCTTCAATCCTCTTAGAATCAATCATGTTCCCATCTATAGATACGATATGGCCCAGAAGCTTACCTTCCCGCATAGTGAAATGTGATTTCTTTGGGTTCAAAGATAGACCAAACCTGTGGCATTTTTCGAAGGTCTGTTTCAGATGGATTAAGTGCTCTTCATCGGTTTTAGAGAAAACTGTCAAATTGTTGAGGTAAATGACTATGAACTTGTCTCTTTCTCCTATGAAAGCGATGTCCATAGCACGTTGGAATGTATCCCCTGCATTCATCAAACCAAATGACATTTTGTCATACATGAATGTACCCCATGGTGTGGTGAAAGAAGTTTTTTCTCTGTCTTGTTCGTTCATGGCGATTTGATTATAACTAGAGAACCCATCTATCATAGACATTCGATTTGCTCCAACTACTTTTTCTAGCACATGGTCCATTTTGGGCAGCAGATAATTATCCTTGAGAGAAGACTTATTTAAGTTTCGGAAATCCACACACTGTCTGATTTCTCCATTCTTTTTCCTGACCAGGACCAGGTTTGTGACCCAGTCCGAGTATCTCAGAGGTACGATTATTTTCGCATCTAAAAGCTTCTTAACTTCCTTTTCAATCACGGGTAACAAAATGGGGTTAATTTTCCTAAGCTTTTTCCTAAACGGTTTGACCCCAGGATTCAAAGGTATCTTGTGATAAATTATGGAAGTGTCATCATAAGACCAGGCGAAAACATCTTTGTACTGTCTGAGTAGGTCTCTGTACTTGACCTTTACTTCGGGAGGGAGGAACTTGCATATCTTTACTACCCTAGATTCTTTTTCAGTTCCTATATCATAGTCCTCCACTTCTTCTAGTTGAAGCTACAAAGTGGATTTCACAGGTACGTCGTTCTAATAAAAAAGTCTTCCTAAAGGAATTAAGCCTTTCAGAATCTGGTTTCTTTTAAGGACCAACATATGATGATCCACAATTTTTTCTCGGAAGGTTTCAGGATCTTCCCCCTCTTGCATGATCCACATTGGGTCATTTTGATTCTCTTGGTCGGCATGAGTTTCAGAAAACTCACCCACTGCTGTAAGAAATTTCTTAATTTGTTCATCATCTTCAAAGACTTGCCAGTGTCGGATATTGTTTGGTATAGAGGGTTTGTATCTGATTTCAATGTGATATTTCAGTTTGAAGGTCGTGGGAGGAGAGAAGGTTGAAGCTTCCTTTGCCAATGCATCAGCATGTAGATTCTCTGCACGAGGGATAAAATGGACATTTACAGATGAGAAAAAGTTTTCCATGAGATCCCAAGCACAATTTATGTACGTTCTTAGTCTAGGATGCTTGGCTAGGTACTGTCGGTTTATTTGTTTGACTATTAATTCGACATCACCATATACCTCCAAGTTTCTTATATTTAGCTTTTTGGCAACCTCTAATCCTAAGATCAAGGCTTCATATTTGCATACATTGTTAGTGTAATCTATGTCACACTGCAGTCAGTAGGAGAAGGGAACAATGAATTTACCTTCAGGAGCCACCAAAAGCACTCCCGCACCTGCCCCTTCAGAAGATAAAGCACCATCAAAACACATTTTCCATACTCCGGTGTTACACAGATCCTCTATCATTTGACTTGACTCTTCTTGATTTATATCGATTTGCTATGGACAACCGTCCAAGCCATCATCAAAAGACAAGGTGCAATTTCCTAGATCTTGGTCTGCAATGTAAATAGGGAAGTTGTTTGGGTTTTGAATGTCACTGACTGTATATGCTAATCTTTTTTCTTTGTACAACCAAGTGAACTGACCATCGAACACAAGGATTGTGGCATACATCATGTCCAACTGTAGAGAAACCCCCAAATTGGCTCCCCATGACCTAGATAACAACATGTCATACTTAGGGGGAATATCTGCGATAACCACATCCATCAGGATACTCTTAACCGAGACCTGTGCAAAGGTAACTACCGGATATTTGATCATCCCCATACATTTAACCCTTCTCGAGTCAAAAGAGTACAGATTTCCATAAGGTCTTGTGATCTCGATACACAACTTGTCCATTATAATCTTGGGCATAACATTATGGGAAGCTCCGGAGTCCAACATACAATTATGCAGCCACTGATCATACACATTCAGAGTGATATAAAATGGAGCAATGGTTTCTTTGGACCCTTCGAAATGGGGACCAAAGGTGATGTTAGGTCTATCATATTCCAAGTTTATAACATCAGACTGTCTTTCTAGCTCAGAGACACCCATCACTTTGGTAATTTGCTTCCGATAAACGGGGTTTTTCACTAATTCTACCAAAGGGATTGGTATCTTAATTTTGTTTAACTCATTTTCAAAACTGAAATCTCCACTCACCTTGTTTGTTTCTCTAGTTGAGACTTTCGAATTATTCCTTTCCGACTTATTTGTCTGGATCGACTTATCACTCATGGTCCTAGTTGAATATGCAACTTTATTTACTGGTTCAGTTTCTGGCATTTGAGTTCCCACTTTTTCCACCTCGGACTCCTGAGTGCTTACTACCTTAGTTTTGTTGTTGGGTAATAAGGTGTCGTCCGAAGGAGGCTCATAAGCTTGACCTATTTGAAGGATTTTCTTGGGTTGAGTTGTTGAGGTGGGCTTACTCTTAGATCTTAAGTTGTACTTGGGTTGAAACTCAGCCATTATCATCTCAGTTTCTGGTTGAGATCCATAGAGATCAGTGTGGTCACCTTCTTCACCCTCATTAGATGGTTGTGGCATGTTTAAAGATTTTTCATAGTCTTCACGAGTCAGATAGGGTTGAGTACAGTCATCACCGAAGTTCATGACATTGTTTTTTGAATCTCCTGAGTCTTGAAAATCATTCGCTCCTATAAAATTTTCATTCTTTAAGGGAGCTTGTATTTTTTGATCTTCATTTTTTATTTGTCTTTGTTGGTTCGGGGGGTTTGGGTTCCTCTTGAAATATTTTTTGGGGTAAGAGTCAGCCTTGGCATGTTCAAGTTCCATTCTAGCTATTTTATTTGATAATTCTTTAATCACTCGGGCCATATCGTCCACCCTATCATCTGCGGATCTATTTGACCCTGAAGCACCAGCTTGTTCTCTAACGCGTTTGGTCTCTCGGTTTCCAGTCTCTAATCTAGATCTAAGCTTACCCGAAGCCATCATATTAGACTCTATTTCTACCACATCGTCTTGCATTCGGTTTAAGGTGCCCCCCCTTCTCTCTCGCAAAAGTAGTGCAAAATCCAACTTGAAATCTCCGGCGAAAGTCACTTTGGCCCTAGGTTGGGATGGTTTAACTTCGACTGGGATTTTATTGTATAGTTTGTTGAATCTCTGAATGAATTCCATGTCTGTTTCTGAGTTCTTTTTCTTCAAAGACCCAAATTCAGTTAAATAATAGAGATGGTCTTTTCTCTCACCCCATTGTCTGAGGAAAGAATCTTCCAAAGCATCATAAGACAGGATAGATGCTGCGGGCAGGCTCCGAAACCAAGTTCAGACTTGGCCTTTGAATTTTTGGACAAGAAGTCTTGAATATACATCCTCATGTTTGATACTGAAGATATCTGCGAATTGGTCAAAAAATTTATACGTTCGGTCGGGGTCAGATCCCCCTCCCCGGTGAATTTCGGTAAATTTTTTATGGAATTTTCTGGAAGATCGTGTAGAGGGATGGGAAATACTAATGGAGTGTATCTGGATGCAAATTTTGCAAAGACTCTGGGAGGGGGAGCAGGCCCTTGGCCTCCAGCTCCTCCTAGAGGGGCTCCTCCCCCTCCTCCTCCGATAAACCCTCCGCCTCCTCCTATAAACCCTCCACCTCCTCCTCCGATAGCTGCCATCATTGTTTGTGGAAAGTTGTAAAGGGGGTTTTGGAAAATTAAAAGGGAATCTTTATTTTCGTCGCGAAGAGGAAAATCCGATGAGGAAAGATAAGGAATGCGAGGAGTCGGTTCCTCAGATTTGCAAGAGATGAAATAGGGAGAACCGATGGGTGTGGGAACTGAGTGTGTAACACACTCTTCAGAATTTGGTGAAGTCGGGAAATTCAAGTGAAGAAAATATGGTATTTCAAAAGTTGATGAAATTTCAAGAGGGCCCTTTCCTTTGTGTGCTAAGGGGACGGTTGGATGAATCTCACTCCTAATTTCGAAGCAGAATGGCGTTGAATCTTTAGCGTCATAGAGAGGACTGAGCGAAGTTGAGGGTTCAAAAGGACTCTTAGCCTTTAGTGATGGGTTTTTAAGTTTGTAAATTGCAGCGGTTGGCTTAAAAGAGCCTCTCGCCTTTAGAATTTTTTCAGAATCGATAACGGGCATAATATGCTTACCATCCAGGTTTTGTCTGGTATTTCTTCGACCGGATGCTAGTTTATTTCTCGTGGAGTCGCCAAGTGAAATATTAAAATCCTTAAAAGGTGTGTACTCTTTGTTCACTATCAAAGGGTAACACTTTCAACGAAAAACAAATGTCATTTTCCTAGGGAAAAAGATTTTGTAACTTCGGTCCCCAACAACGGCGCCAGAGAGATGTTGTTCTTGAGTCTGTACTTAAGGCTTAAAAGTATAGTGTCAAGGAATCTGAAAGTGGGTAAAATATGGAGAAGAGGGAAGCGTAAACCTTCAGTAAAGGAAACTAGGGAATATTCCTACGTTGGTGTTGTCTAGCTTCAAACTATTCCTGGATAGTTATATCTTCTTCAATGGCTACCCATGAACGCTCAAGTTCGACCTGGTTAGTGGTTGTTTTAAGGATTGTGTCGAATAAGTTTAAAGCGATATGCATTTGGTATGATAGTCCGGGTTCGATATTAGGTTGTGTTGGTACAGGGACAATCATGGGTGAACAGTAAAAGTAGGAAAAACTTCAAAGAGAGACTAAGTGTTGTCTCGATTTGGTCGAATAAAAGAGAATTTATGGTTTTAGGAATAAAATAGGGATGCAAATCAAAGGCTCTTTCCCGTAACTGTATTATATTTTAATAAAAGGTGTGAGGTGGGAGAAAAACATTTAGCTATCTATAGTGTAAGGCTTCTACCATGGGAGAATCTCACGAATAAACATAAGAGGAAAATGTAAGGAAATAATTGATGTAGCAGAGAATATATGTAGAATTCTGAAAATGCAGATTGGTCTTACACCCGCTGATAGCTGGTGCAGAGGAAAGACAATAAAAAATTACAGAAAACCAAAATTCATTCGCTATAGTAGTGGTCGTACTAAAGTATAACGAAGAACATCAATTATGAATATGAAATGAAATGAAATATGAAATACAAAGAAACAAACTTGTAACACAGTCGTGACGGAATTGAGAATCTTCAGATTTTCTTGTATTAACTTCTCAAATGTAAAAAACTCTGTTACAATCGACACAAAAAGGTCCATCCTGGCTTATTTCTTTTTGTGATATATTTATACAATTTTAAGAAGCAGGTAGAATCTCAATAGTCAAAAAATTTCGGTTATGACAGAGCAGAGAGCAATCGCTCCATTTCTTCTACTCTGTCTTCACTTGGTGCCAGATGTTTGTCATTGTGCGAGCTCGGTACAGGAGATACATCTTTCCACCAGCTGAGATATTAGTCCCGATGATTTCGCTTGACAGCTGGCTTCGAAGAAGTAACATTCTCGGGCTAACTGTTGCAGCCTGTCTTCGATCTGTCCATTGATGATGTTGATGGCACACAATTGCGCACTGGGTTTGATCATGCATTTATCTACTTGGACTAGGTCCACTGCAGTCATTTGAGAGATATCGGATGAATCCCTTTCTTCCTTTTCCTTCAGATCAAGTGATATATGTTCCACATTCATTTGCATCAATGTCTCGACATTGCCTCCGCTGTCAATGCCCAATAGCTCGCCGTCTATAGAATTAAAGGCCTCCTCTAAGGAATTGGTTATCTTTTGGGCTTGCTGCTTGCCTTCGGTGATGATATGCTCCCATTCCTTTAACAGAATGTTTCCTCGGGTTTGCTCTGAAATGGTGAACCTCGGAGTACCCACCGAAACCCTGGTTTTCGTGGCGATTACCGCTTCTTGGAAGGTGACCCGACCCTCTCCTGTATCTCGTTCTCTGGCCAATAAGTTCTCGGAAACCTGATTGACCAGCAGACAGTTTTCCCGGATCGCTCCCACCTTGGTGAGAAAATTTTTTTGTGCCAAAAAGATTCTGCTCCAAATCTCAATCGCCTGGGATTTGAATGCTCCGGTGTCTATCATTATGTTCTCGACGATCTCCACCCTAGCCTCCAGTTGCTCGATCAAATTCCTCTGCTGACTCGCTTGCATCCGACCATCTCGGATCACCAGCTGTGTTTGCTCAAGATTAGTTTTGAGCATTTCTATTTCATTTTTATCGGCCAATCTGGCCTACTCTATTCCCACGCTCACCTAATCTCTAGCATTCTCTGTTGTTGTGGCCAGTCTGGCTTCAAGGGTCTTAATTAGGCGATTGTTTCTTTTGAGTTGGTTTTTTAGGTGCCCGACTGAGAATTGATTCACCAAGGCGTATGCTCCTAGTGTGCTTGCTATTTCAATGGCGAATTGCTCATTCTTTGTATCCTTTCCCTCGATCATAATTTTATACTTCTTGGAAGTCGACTCTCTTTCTTGGTAGAATTCCCTTTTTACTACCGCTTTCCTCTTTTTATCAAAGAAAAACTCATTCGAAGGGAGTTCTTCTACTCTTATGGGCCTCAGGTCTCCGTTGAAAATCCATCCTGCATCGATGTTTCCCTGCATCGACTGCAAGGGGGTGACTGATGTGATGGGTTTTCCGATCTGCTTCACAGATTTTCCTTGAGTATTTATCCCTGTCTCCGGATTCTACTTCTTTGGCGGTTCTGGAGTTTTTATCTCTGTCTCTGGGTTCTGTTTCTTTGGCGGGTCTGGATTCTTTTTCTCTGCTTCTAGATTCTTTGTTTGTTCCCCACCATCCTGGTGTTTTCCCTAGTCAGGAGTTGCATCCTTAGAACATTCGACATCCTTCTATTTTTTCTCTAAAACACCTAGACCTTCACCTCGCAACACAGCTGGAAGACAACTATGTCATTGTTCCTAGAACCTCAACACATCGGCTCTTTTCACAGGTGCCAAGGATTGAATCCGGGATAGAATTTCTTCCTAGGACCTCACCCCTCGAAAAATGTCATCCGAGGGAAAATTCTCATGCTCAAATCTTTTGAGCCCGCAATTATCCAAATGATTGCTTACGATCCTCTGTGGATCGTGTTTCTTGTATTCGATGGAGACCAAATTTAGGTCTTCCAGGGCTACAGCCTCGGCTTTGGCATGAACGAAATCTAATAAAGAATAAGTATTCAAATGAATGGGAAAAGATGGCCATACCTTCTTTGAGTAACCTTTAATCTCTTTACTCACACTGCCAATTACCATCTGCCAGGTGACCTCACGACAAGACAACTTATCGAGAATGAACAATGGCAGCGCATGCGGGGGAACAGAAGCCCCAAAAACTCTGAGGTATGAAAATTATTCCTCTACGTACCAGTCCACTATGCATCTCATATTTGTCACTATGTTGTTCGAGATATGGGGTGGTAGGTGACCAAAAATGGCAATGTGCAGGGGCACCATTACCCAGTTAAAAATTTCATATGCAAAATTTTCCGCTTTGTTTTCCCATAGTTTTTCATGATATACATGTATGGGTTTGTCTTTGGTCGGAGTCCAACTCCATCTTATCAATGAAAATGGTGTCATAGAACAAATTGCATCCCTAATGTACGCGGACATGAAGAATGATGACGCCTTCCCATTCTCCTTCTACTCCCGATACTCGGTGACCCGATTGGCAAAGCCATCCGAAAGCATCTTTCTCCAATCAAAAGAACATCCTTCGGCGATACGAAACATTAGAGGCACCCACGCAAGGAAAAAATGCATTGTTTCCTCTCTCCCATATAATCGGCATGTCATCATGGCCACATATTTATACTGCGGTTCTAACGAAGCGACTGAATAAATGTCGTGGTTATCAGCTCTGAACTTCGCAGTGTTTGAAACCCAATCCTTTATCAAACTGGACATGGTTTTATCATATTGTACGCATTCCTTCTCCTTGATTTCATCCAAGAACTCAGTGCCATATGTGTGGTCGGACATCGTGGGTAGCTTATACATGGTTTGCATATGCTCTGGCCTAAAATTCCTGATGGTGACTCTCTACTCGTTCATGATTTTCCTAGTCAGTATGTCCATGTGATCCAATGCCCATCAGATCATGTCATAATATGGAAGCAACCGTGGCCTGGATGCTACCCTGTGCATTCCGGATTGGACGACTATTTTGTACTTGGTGGTTATATCATCTCTTTCGTTGTCATCGGAGTCATCAGAATAATCCACCAATTCTGATTGCAGCATATCTGAAACATATGACCAGTTAGGGACCGAGTCAATACTTCGAGGCAAAGTATCAGAGACATTATCTAGGCCTTGTCCCGAAACCTCGACATTTTCCTTCACTGCTTTCCGCGGAGCCATGGCTGAAGCTTGCATTTTAGCTCTTCTGCGATAGAACTGCGTATACATACATAAGTCAGTTTACTCAGAAGTGATGAGCTCTGCGTAATATGAAATGCATTTGTTATAATGAACCGCATCTCTTACATATATTTGAAAACTCGATACCTTTCAGAATAAGTCTGTCAAATCATAATTAGAAATAAATCTATGCCGTAAAAATCCAATCTATATTCATAGATTTACCCTATTTCCTCATTAATGTCATAAATTTTGGCGGTTTTAAACTCTCAGTTGGTGCATGGATGAAAAGGATACCTCGTAAATCTTGTAGAAATCAAAGCGCGGGGTATTCATTTATTTATCTTAATTAATTCAGTTTTACCGTTGTTAACTGTGTTTGGGTACTCGCTATATCGGGGATTTTCCTTCAATATTTTGAGTCTCCAACTCCCGAGACTGCGAAGATCGATTTTGGTTTAATTAAACGTAATCGCGATTTGGGGCTTGATTAATATTATAATTATTATATCCACCATATCGCAACTTGGCGCTTCGAGAACGAGTTTATGGGAGATTTACATGCCGAGCTGCGAACCCGCGAGATCGTGATAACATGACTTAATTAAGGGAAAGATAATCTTGAATTAAAAGATTAATTAATCACGTTATAACTGCATCATGATCTCGTGAGTCGGGATTTAGACGGTGTAACTTCTGGAAAATATAATGCCGAGTGGCGAAACACCGAGAGAAATTTTTTACCACAGTTAGCTTTTGCCTTTACTTTTTGACGTGAGTTACTCAAATGAGGACCTCACGCTCTCAGCTATCGGGATTGTGAAAACAAATTTTTGGGTTTGGCGAATGCCGAGGCGCGAACCCCGATGACGTCTAATCATGAGTTAAGAAAAACTTTACCCTTGTTATTGTCTTGAGTGAAAATTTAAAACGACTTCGCTATTTCGTGACTCAGCACGTGTGAATTACATGAATTATAGTATCCAACCAGCAAGATCCCGAAGTAGAACCAAACGAGGAAACATTTTTACGAAAGGTAGGAATTGTTTTTTGAGAGCGAAATAATCGTTGCTGCTCACATGACAAAGTTTCAGATGTCTCGATATCTCGGAGGGAAAAAGAAAACCATCTTTAGATTTCAAGCATCAAAATGAAAATTGTGACAGGCTAAACAAAACAAAGGTGGCTCCAATAGGGACCATGATGGAAATGATAATCATGCTTGACATCTAGTGACAACCAAAGCACCATTCTAGCATTTTTTAAGGATTATCATAGGGCTTCTCGGCCTTAAATGTCATTTGGATTATCTATGAAGAAGAATCCTATGGTTTTATCTTTGAATCCAAGAGAGATTATGAGAATAGAGGTCCAAAGAAAGATATGGAGGCTTGTGTGCATTCCTAGCCTACATGACCATGACTTCCTTCTCAATTCCATTCTCAATTCCAATATATCCACCTGTAAACTACAAGTAGGTGGTGAAAGGTTTTTCAGAGTTCACTATATTTGTCAAAAATATCTTCCAATGAAACACTTTTTGTGTGTTCTCTCTGGTTGGAGGTGGCTAAGGTTCCCCCCCTATCCCGATAAAGTATAAGGATAATTAAAGCTTCAATGACCAAGAATAAGATTGATTCCTTCATGTATACACATTGTATTATTGGAGGTGGTATCAAAATTTGATTGGATATTCTTGGAGGCACTAGAGAAATCAAATTTGATAAGAATGCACAAGATATACCAACTTAAAATATAGTCATTCTTAGTTAAAAAACAAGTGTTTTTTTCTTCCATGTGCTTACCTTGTGGGTGAAAGTTGAAAAAGAAATAAATAATTACTAATTTCTTGCATTTTAACCCCCAATTTTTTTGAAAATAAATAAAACTAATGGTAGTTTAGCCCACCTACTTCATTTATTCTCTTATTAAAGACGAGGAGTGTTGTTGTATTTTTCTCAAGAAATTATGTCCCAAAATTTTTCATGTTTGTATAGAAAATTCGTTATATCAATAGCTTTATCATGACTTAACTAATTGTATTAGTAAATATAGTGCATTGTCAATTGCATTGCCACTAGAAAACATGTATGGAATCCTCCTTTGTGTTCTTGTTTCAAGATGAAATTTGTTTCCACATGTAAAAGATTATATATTGCTTATCATATTTCCTATGACATAACATTTTCCATCCATGAAAAAAACCAAAAAAAGCTTTCAGTGGAATACATAGCTAGTAGTGTTTCCCAAGTGCCCTACCCTAAATTATAAAATTATAAAAAGTTAACCACACCCACAATTGCATCACAACCTCCTACTAAAATCGCAATTTTCCTATATATGGTAGAACCAAACAAACACTAAAATAGATTCATCAGTCCCTATACCAGTTGTTCTAGGTGGATATTGGTGGCCATCCACCTATTCCAACTGGCTCCTCTTAACAATTTTTAGTTCAGCATGTGCTTTTGTACTGCTTTGTAATTGTGGGTTCTACACTTCCAAGGATGTTTGAATCCTCACACATCTTCTAGGTGGATATTGGTGGCCACTCACCCAATCCAACTGGATTAGTTTGGAAGTTTTCATGTTAGTACATCTTCATGTACTTCCAGGGCCGTTTTGGGACCCTAAACAGTGTTTTTTTGGCTTTCCACTGTCAAACTGTAAACGAAGTCAGAGTTTGACGATATAATGTGTAGTTCTCGAAAATACCTTTCCAACAGGCTATCACCCCGTATGCAAAAGTTACAACCCCGGGAAGTTGAAGTAGCAACTTAGGAGCCCACATAACTTTTAGTGTTTCACCTCCCAGGGTTAAGTTTTTGGATGTCTAGGGTTTTGGCATTCATGAATAATGTTAAAAGGGCCTATCAAGACTCATTGTAATCATTTTTATGCTCATATGGATGTGCGTAGAAACCACATCTCTTCTTAGAGATAACTACCACCATTCGACCAAGTTGTTTCAATTCTGCAGTTTTACAGTTTCGGCCTATTTCATTTATTCAATAGAAGTTATTGTTCACTAGATATTTGTTTTTATCTTTGTGTTATTGTATTCAGTCTGTTATTCATTTCCTTCCTCTCATAAATATGAATCAGTGGTATCAAAGCGGTCTTCTCTTCATTTATTTTTCTTCATGCATGTTCCCGACAAGATTTGGTACAAGAAGTTGGGACTCGAACCAGTTGAGCCTTTGCAAGATAGGTCGCGTCAAGCCCGAAAACAACCCATGGGGGATGAAAAGAAATATGATGAAGAAGGATATCCTTTTAAAATGTTTCTTGAGTAAGCCCTTGCACAACAAAGGAATGAAATAATGGACAAATTTGCACAGATCCTTTGGCGACTTCCCATAGGAGAAGCATCTTCATCAAGCAGCCATGCAACCCCCTTCAAAGTATAGATAAATTTTTATATTCCATTATTTGAAGGACTGATAGATGTGGATGTTGTAGATAAATGGTTGAATCTGCTCGAAGGGTATTTTTCGGTCCACAATTTTTTCGATAGGGAAAAAAATAATTTTGCACTCCTCAAGGTCATCCCCCATGTTAAGGATTGGTGGGATACTTACTCTGAGAAAAGGGCCATGTTACAAGGGAAAAAATCTCTATGGCCAGGGTAAACCACAACAAACATGTATGACTGCAGAAATCTTCTCAATTACAACATATACTATATAAACCAATGTGCAAGCGATATAAGAAAGAAGCCTACCTCATTCCAATGTTTGATGATGTTCCATTGTTGAGCACTTTGACCCAAATATTTGTACTTGCAACAAGTTCCCAACAAACAAGCAGAGAAAGTATATAGTGATAATATAAAGGGGGCACATTAGATAGCATAATCCATTAATAAACAATACAAATATGCTCATGGATAATAATCATATATTTTCATGATACCAATTTGATGGGAAAGGAGTATTTCTATTAATAAATTATCAATAGAAGAAAAAACATTACAGACTTCCATGTCGGCATGGTTCGAAACCAAGAAACCAAGTTCCTTCCAACTTGGCCTCCACCACTTCAATCCTCCACCAAAGGCAAGCTCATAGGAAAGAGACAATGAGGTTCTCTCAACAATAGGGAAAGAGCTTGGGGGCTGAACATTGTGTTCAAAATTGAGGGACAAAGGGATGCAGACTCAATATGAAGTAATTTCTCCAGAGTAACTTTTCTCTCACAGTTGAATGCTTTCTCCTCTTTTCCATAGCTCGGAATTGTGTTCTTATAGCCTTCAAAATGCAACTGAAGGGCCGAGTCAGAATGTTTCCAGTATATGGAAGGCCAAGGATCAGAGATATCATGTCGTTACATGGAAACCCGACTTCATTTTAGTATTTTCTGGAAGAAATCCTGATGTACGTGGGTTGTAGTGGAGCAGCCTGCGTATACACATGTTGTGTAGTAGATAGAGCACATATATGTGGAAAAATATGTATTTTTATCTCTGGATTCATCAAAAAGGGATGACAAGTCTGCATAGGGGAATGGAAAAAGGCCCTATGTGCAAGATAGCAATGGTGAGGAAAATCTTGCTATAACAGATGCCCCCTAATGTGTGAGATCAGAGGAGTATCTGCGATGGCCGAAATACATTATAAATAACCCAGAAGTGGAGTGGTGTAAGCCCAGCTGGAAATACTAGTTGCTCATTACATTCTGTGTTGACTTTACATACATGGTTTCCAATAGAATACAATGCATATCCATGTGGAAAATATACCAAATAAGTGTCAGTGTCCATGAATAGGAAAATATAAATGCGGTTATATGCCAAAATATGTCACGAACAAGGCCCAGTAGAACCAATCTCAAAACCAATCTGAATATATATGTATACGATGGAGTATAATATGATGTCTCATGATTACTATAGTCAAATAGGTGTTAGTCCAATGAAAAGGAAGCAATAGATCAATAAATATGCGACCACATAGTGATGTCTTCAAGTCTTCTACACATCCGCCAAAGGTGCAAGTCTACATCATGTGAATAAAGGAGTTGATGTCGAACAAATTGAGACATTGTTTGATTATCGGTCATTGACGTATACCATTAACAAATGCGAGACAACCTACCAATAATGAAAGTAGGTATCAAGGCACTGAGCACATTCCTACTAGTGTGAATAAAGGAGTCGATGTCGAACACCTGAGGAATCCATTGATCAAGAGACATTGATGTATTCCCATCTGTCAATGGCGAGAGAGCTTGCCACTAATGACTGCAAGTATCATGGTACTCATAAAACTCTAGTTCCCATATCCATAATAAATGATTTGAAGTTGATGGAAAGAGACCCACTAAAAGGAGAGAATTAAGGCATATCTCATCAGTCAACACAAGGAAAAAAGCAAGACCTTCATAATTTGGTGGAAATTGGACGAAGAACATGTTCATGAACCAACGACCCTATGCGTCTTTCACATGTGCCAAATGAAAGTGGTACATGAAAAAGACCCTCTGAATAACAACCAATGATGAAAACTGCTGACAAAGGTGAGGAAACCACCAATAAGGCTAATGGTATCCAAGACGCTGCACAAATCCCAAAGTGTGAATATGTCTTGTCATCAAACACAATGGAAACCACCCAGTAAATGACCAATGATTAAATGCCGATTGTTGGGTTCAAGGTGACCTACCATTGATGAAAGTAGGGCAAGGGTGCATGATAACACCATGTGATTCTGAGACAAATTGGGGGTATGGATGACATGCAAATTCAAGAGTTCTGAGGAATGGACGACACAGGTTGATATACTTCCTTTGAACAAGAGCATGAGACATATGGTGGACTCCGACAGCATAGACTCAATGATGTAACTATTATATGTAGGAGGCATCAACAATGCTCTCTATAGGGACTAGAAGAGTAACTAGTCGGTAGAGAAAAACTCTGTAACGAGACCATCTTCCTAAGGCCATGATAAACCCAAAATTATGATGACACAAGGACTCAATAACTTTGTGGTATGTTTAAAGGCGACACAACTACTGCCAATTATAATATAGTACTCCCTTCCCGCCTATATCTTTTTTATTTTTTCATACCAAATGAATGCTATGATACAGAGGAGGAAACGAGTGTCACAAGTAAGCAAAACTATTTCCAACAATGGAATGTACCTATGCTCAATGCAAGGAAATGCATGTGGGAGATGGACACTCGGGGTGATGTTCCCTCCAGGGTATAGGGTGTCAAATTGCGAAGGATATAAACAAGGCTCTGCTTGGTTAAGGATGAAAAAATTGCTTAGGCAATAGTTTATAATGCAAAGAAAGAACCGGCTAAAGGCTCAATATTGCAAGCGAGGGCATGAGATGCAATCACAACTTAACACCAAAAAATGTCCTTTTTTATGTCTTTTAGTCTACTTGGTGTGAAAAAGGGATAAACTTGTGCCAAATAGACATCTTTTCAAATCCAATTTACGAGTGTGAGAAAGACAAGTTCAGTCAGCGATCTTTTCTATTTTTGGTAACGAGTCGGAAAAGAGATTTAACTAAGACTCATGACCTTTCAAATCCAATTTAATGAGTGTGAAAGGGACAAAACACTTGGCAATCTTTTCATTTTTTAGACGAGTCGGAAAAGAGCTTAACTAAGACTCGTTTTGGGAGTTCATGGGGAATAACGCTGCATGTGTATGAGTGAGAAATGAGGCTTATCATAATGTCATGTATCAAGCTATAATGGACTCTCGATCCTAAGGAAAACTTGGCATGGGAACCAAATGACAAAGAGGATCTAACTAGGGTGCCCATGTTTGGTAAGTCTCTACCATTTATTAGTGACACTACTTATAGAAAATGAAAGGTTCTATGTCGCAACAAATGGGTTCATACCTAAGGCACAAAAGCGGTATTTTAGAGGATAATGCAAAAATGCATGATGGAGTGGATACCTGTCCTATATGCTAGGTTATGAAATACCTGCCCTAGGTGATGAACGACCAATCATAACGTTGAAATCTACAAGAAATCTGAGTCAAAACTACCAAAACCATCTTAAAACCATTTTTCTATTAGTCCATTAGGTGAAAAAATAGGATGAAACTATATAAAGTGGGTAAAAATAGCATCTAAATAGTAATAAAATAAAAAATTACTATACCATTTTGATTTTTACCCAAATAGTGAAATTTGGACAAAATACCTTGAAGATTCAAACGATGATTGCGGGAGCATTGAGCAACGAAATCACAAATCGTTTGGATCAGGTAACTCTACTCCTTAACCTCTTCAAATTCAGTGGATTACATTTTTGAATTATGTTCCATTTTTTTAGTTATTGAGGGTGTAAACTATAGATTTTTGTGTACATGGGCTGACTTTGTTTAGGTCGTTTATATGATGAGGTATACGCTATTGTGTGAACCACAGGGGGTGTATATGAAGCCCTACACGCGATTGTATGAAAATGAAGCAGCATACAGGCATGCAAATGACCAAAAAGGAGGGTTCTAACTCAAAATTTGGTTTGTCCTTTGCAGGATGGTTCTTGAATGGAGAGAGAGAGAACATGAGGAGGCTGATGCAGCTGTGGACCAATATCTGGTGGCTCAAGCGACCCTAAAAATATGTGGCTTGTACAAGTTTTTGGGTCTCAAAGGAATGAGGGCCCAAGTGAGGTTGTTGGAGATGTTGGTGGGTTATTGGGACCCTGATAGCGAAAGATTTATCCTCGTTGGACAACCATTGAGGATCGAAGTAGATGACATATACTTCTTGAATAGTCTATCATGTCAAGGGGAGGTTGTAAACCTCAATTCACGTAGAGAAGGGAGTGGGATGAAGATCAAGAAGTATATCGATGCCCACTGTGTAGCAGGGACTCCCAAGGTGGGAAGTCAAATACCTATCCGGGAAATAAATAAACTCATCCTGAAGATCATCGTGCTAGTATTGACCAGGATCATAGGTTTGGCTTCGTTGCACCAAGCATCGAGTCCGCTTATTTTTTACGCAGTGCAGTGTGCGAGACCCACTGTTTATGATTGGTGTACCTCACTACTAACCAATATGAAAGGTCATTTGACAAAGTGAAAACAAGGGGGTAAGCGAAACTTCAGGTTTGCCTCCATTCTTTGCAGTTTCTTTTTCAAGCGAATTCCAAGTATGGGACCTAGAGTGGATATCCTTCCTAGGGGACAACGTGATCCAGCCATGGTGCGGTGGATCGAGGTCATGAGACGACAGGTGGGGTAGGGTGCCAACACCCTACAACCAAGATTTTTTCTTCTAGTGGCGGAGACAATTCATCGCTCTAGATGAATATACCTATGTGGGGATCGACTTCAGAGGAGATCCAAATATGCCACTTCCACCAGAGGCCGCCTACAGTGACAGGTAAAAAAAAAATTAAATATTTCATTTTTTTTGTATTTTTGTATTATGAGACAAAAATATTTTTGGGTGTTGTTTAAGTATTAACTAGACACTTGTGTGATGCAGATGTGAGTCCGTGACGGCCGGAGGGTTTACCTCAACATTGACGGAGGCACCAGAGTGATGAGGGGGTGGGAGGAGAAGCTGATAGAGTACTACAAAATGTGGAGGGCAACCTATCTCGTTTGACGCAGAGGATTTTGATGGTTCAGGTAGAGGATCTACCTGAAGCCATGCAACGACATGTGGTGGGTGTACCTAGAGCATGGGTATGACTTTTTTGGCATCTTGCAAACACCATGGTTTTCTATCATAACACACATATGGCGCCATAGGTGTAGATGTCGTGGGATCTATATATCAGCTGTATATGTGTATTGAGGGTTTTAGCCCCAATTTTATAATATAAACACCATATTTTTTGAAATATATAAAAAGGATCTTTGACTTTACTTATATTTTACAATGTGTACATTGATTTAATGGTTTTCTTTTCTTTATTAATGTGAAAAATGCCAATCTAAAACGTAATTAGCATAGGCATCAGATACATGATTAGCATTCCTAGGAATGTGATAATATGTGATAAAATCAAATTGTCATTCTAAAAGACGTACCCGTAGGAATCGTCGGAGTAAAGTAGGATCATGCACACAGTAACTTCCATTCAACTAACATACTACTCACTGGGAATCTAGACGAACTTCTAAAGAGTGAATACCATGTGAGATAGCATCGCACAAAAGTTATATGACGACGCTATATTCGGACACATTATTTTTGGATGGCCCTAGGAATACGCCACCTGAAGACACCAGTAGACCCTCGGGTCAGTAAACCACCCAAGCAACAGAGCCAAGTTCTATGTATGATGATTGGCTCCATCTATGAATCCTAGGTAGATCAAAGACTCCATTGACATCTATCAATAAAGGGAAAACTCGATACGCAAGCCAAAGAAAAAAAGAAAGGGAAAAGATATGTATATACACTAAATTAAATTAGTATACAAAGAGTTCTGCCCAAGCCTGGGCTCAAGCATAATATCTTTTCAAGTAGAGCCCATTTCTAGGCTCGACCAACACATTCCCTTCATAATCTTCTAACTCATAGGCTCCTTTTTCTAGAACACGTCGCATGATATACGGATCATGCCACATGGGTTTAAACTTTCCTTCCCCCAATGGTTCTTTGGCTTGGTCATATAAAAGGACCAAGTCACCCTCAGTGTATAACCGAGGACAGACAGACTTGTCATACTGAACCTTGACATGTTTTTTTTTCGCCTCGATAGCCGTAAAAGAATCCTGACGCTGCTCGTCAAGACTCTCTAGGTGCACAAGGAATCACTCTAGATCTGAAGTGTCAGGTAGGAGCGTGACTGCCAACTTAAGAGAAGGGATTTTGAATTCAATAGAAAGAATAGAATCCACACTGTACAATAACTGGAAAGGGCAAAAACTGATGGCAGTTTTAACCATGGTTCAGTATGCCCAAAGCACGGGATATAGCATGATGTGCCAATCAAACTTACTCTGACTGACAGTTTTTTGCAAGATGGCCTTGAGAGACTTGTTGATGGCCTCTACTTGCCCATTTTCCTGGGGGTAATAAGGGGAGGAATGATCATGTCTAAACCCAAGCTTAGATGCTAGTTCTACCATCATTTCGTTCTGAAAGTGACTGCCACGATCAGTGACAATCTCACTCGGGATACAAAATCAGGTGATAATTTGATTGAATATGAAGAAGGCAACAATATTCCCATTGGATTTCACGGTAGGAATGGCTTTGGACCACTTAGTAAAGTAGTCAATGACCATGATAATATGTTGATGCTCCCAGCCAAAGTTGTGTTGCAATCTATGAAGTCTAGCCCCCACTTGGTGAAGGGATCGACGGTAATGACTAGGTGAAGAGGGGTTAGGTGCGAGCGCATTTCTTGAGTGAACACCTAGCAGGGGTGACACTTCTCAACCACTTCAATACAATCTTTAAATATAGTAAGCTAGAAATAACCAACTCGCAAGATTTTTTGGGTTGTTGCAAGCCCAGATAAGTGACCACCACAAGCCCCTTTGTGGCAATCATTTAGGACTGACTCAACCTTTTCATGAGTTAAACAATGATGTAAGATATCATCTATCCCTCGGTGATACAAAGTGTCACCGACAATGGTATACTTCTTGGCTTGGTATCTAATACGTCGTCGGTCATCTCGCGAAATATGCTGAGTGAAATTCAAGGTTTGAAGATATAAGACAATGTCTCCATACCAGGGGTCAGACGACAAGACAAGGAAAATGTGTTCGTCCGCAAATGAATTAACATGGACAACATCCTCATCTAATCGTGGAAAATCAAATATTAACTCTGCGAAGACTAGCGATTTCTTAGACTTTGCCAAAGCCAAGTCAAGATCAAACTCTTGTAAAATGGCAATCCATTTATTATGTTTCCTCCCTATGATACACCTGGTAAGGATGTATTGAAATGGATTGACATCAGCAACCACAGTATTCTTGCAAAGCAATATATAGTGATGTAAATGTTGGACTGCGTGAACGACAACCAAAGCTAGTTTTTCAATGTGAGAGTAATTAAGCTCAGGGTCGACTAAATTTCGACTAATATAGTAGATGATGTGCTCATGGAGCTCATCATCCTTCTAAACTAGAACCATACCAATCGTCTCTTCAGACATGGCAATATAAAGCAAGTAATCTCTACTGTAATAAGGAGACTTCAGCAGAGGGTCTGATACTAAGGCTTTCTTCAAAGCATCGAAAGACTCCTGGGTTCACTCATCTCGAATAAAAGGGGCATCTTTCTTCAAGAGGCACATGAAACCCTTAGTGATATTGGCATAATTCACTATAAACTGACGCAGAAAGTTAGCTTTCCCCTATAAACCCTGAAGTTTTCTAATCGTGTGTAGGGGAGGCAATTGAAGTATTGCCTCAACCTTAAGAGGCTCTACCATGATCCCGGTCTCAAAGACTAAAAATCCCAAAAGACGACCAGACTTAGTGAAAAAGATGAATTTATGAGGGTTCAATCGGATTCTATTGTAATGACATCTTTCAAAAACAAGTCGAAGGTGTATACTATGATCCACTCTCTTGCGGGAGTGAGTAGCGAGATCATCAAGGTAGGCTTTGAATATGTGCTTAAGATCATGAAAAGCGAAAGTCATGGAACTTTGGAAGAATTCTCTGGCGTTTTTAAGGCCGAAAGGCATTTTCCGGTATGCAAAAGTACCCCAAGGACATATAAATGTAGTCTTGTGTTAGTCTTCAGGTTTGATTTGGATTTGGTTATACCCTCAAAATCTGTCCATAAAATAAAATATCTCGCTTCTCGCACACTCATCGAGAATTTGATCAATGAAAGGTGTGGGGAATTTATTTTTAGGACAACCCTTGTTCAGGTTGCGAAAGTCCATACATACACAGATGGTTCCTTGATTTTTATTCACAGGAATGGGGTTGGATACCCATTCTGTCAAAGGAACCGGGTAGATGAAGCCAACATTAAGTAGCTTCTCCACCTCTGCCTTAATAGTCGGGGCCTTCCTAGGATTCACATCTCTAAGATGTTGTCGAACAAGTTTATCATCTAGGTAAGTTCTAATCTCATGTTCAAAAATACGAGGGTCGATCCCTGGCATCTCTTCATATGACCAAGCAAATACATCTCAAAATTATTTAAAGAGATTGGTGTAGATCAGAATTTCTTCTGGCGAACAATATGCACCAATATTTACGTTTTCAATCTTGCCATGGGTACGATAGATATCAATCGAGACAGTAGGAGAAATACTCTCCATATTTCCTTCGGCATAAATGTCGTGCATATCAAGTGGAACTACGGCATGACCGACTATGTCACTCAAAGTAGACTGAAAGTCATATTGCTCGATTCTTTCAAGAATTGGGAGAAAATAAGATCGATGATGCATATCATCCCAAGGTCTATCAGAACCATTCATGGCTTCAAGGATGGCTTCGTCCGAAGGAAAAGTCTCATCTAGGAAATCATGTGAACAAGACAACAAGGTGGCCCATACAGGCCTAAGAATAGGATCCTCCTCGTCCGTCGGTGAGGTAGCAAGATTGGGATCGACGGAAGAGTCAAGAACAACTTGATATGCAATCTTTGTTTCCGATAGTGGCATGGCCATGCTAGCATGCAACTGACCTTCACATGACAAAGTCGAGGAAGGTAGGGTCCATGGATCACTAAAATAGGAAGTGCAGAAAGGAATGGACCTCTCTACCGAAGCAGGGTTGCTAGACATGGCATAAACATGGTGATTCGGTGATGAGAAGTTGAAAGTACCCATAAGGGAAGAATACATTCCGACACTGATATTCTCAGTTGTCAGCTGAGAATTGTCGATCACAGGGATTGACGGTCCAACAGATGCATTAGGACTAGAATACGCAAAGGAAAACTCGTCGACTGTCATGATCTTCCCTTGATGAGGAAAACAAAGCTTACAAAAGATGGATGATGTGACAAAGACCATAGCATAGGTCCAATTGTGACCCAGTAACGAGTTATAATCAAGAGGCGCATCAACTACCTCTACCTCCACCTCTACCGTCTTCCCACCTAAATGGACTAGAAAGGAAGGGAGAATACCATGATGGCAGAAGGAATGACCATCAAATGCAGTCAAAATGTTCGACGACTTGGAAAGGGTCGGAGAACCGAGAGATTTCCAACAAACCAGGGACATCATGTAGGTGGCAGCGCCTTCATCAAAAACCACACGTTTGATGGTATACTTGGAATACTCCATGTGAATTTGGAAAGCCACATGGTAAGGTAAGTGAGGCTTCACATCCGTGACATCGAACTTGATAAATTTTGAGCCACTAGGTTCTATATATCCTAAGGCAGAGAGTAAGGAATTCCTCTGTGAGGGACATGTCTGGAGTACCTCCAAAGCCGACATCACACAAGGGGCTTGGCCCTGGTCCTCAAAAATAGAGTAGTTTTGGGCGGATCTAGCATTAGGATTGTGGGTAGAGCGCTTAAGCACTCCTTTTGTAATATGAGGCAATATCTCTGGTTTCTCAATCTGTAAGTTCGTCTCTGTAGGAGGAGGGGGAGCTTCTAGACCAAATTTATCTTGCGAAGAGCTATAATCTTGAGATCGAGTGGATACATTAATATTTGCATCGACCATATTGATACATATGCAATCAACATCTTGCGACGATGGGTTTTGACTCCCACCGGCCACATTTTGAGCATTCGAAGAGATTGAGGCTAAGTGTTGGTTATTTGGAAATGGATTCGTTAGCAAAACAGGTAGTAGATTCAAAAGCCTCGCAGCCTCTGCAAGTTTGGGGCATAAATGCATAAGGCAGTCATCGGTACACAATTTACAAGGAAATTTCACCTTACATTTCTCTTTCTTTCCCTCTCTAGCATTATCATTCAGTTTCCCATTATTATCTTTTTCCTTGGATTTATTACCATTTTTCCCACCCTTACGATTATTTCGACCTTTCCTTTTATTCCTGCCTGGTTGTTGGTCACCGTTTGGGTTTTTCGACGATTGCACAAAATGTACATCTATCGACTGAGTGGGGTTAGAAGACATAGATGAAGCTGGTCCTCTAATAGACTTGTTTAGAGACAAATTTTTCAAGTGGCTCGTCGTCGACTCTATGGACTTTTCATTGGCAGATCCTACAATGCCATCAGCCTGAGGTCCGGGTTTTTTCCTAGGGTCGTAACTTGACCACGGTGCTTCTGGAAGAAGATGGTATAACATCCCAGACTGAGCGTATATCAAATCTAGTTGTTGGGATCTAAAGATAGCTTCTTCCTCAATGGAGACCCCAGAAGTAGCAACATCCTTCGAGATAGGAGGGTGCAAAGACATTAGGAACCATTCTAAGAGAAAGGTCAGGGGTATAGGAGTCTTAATCAACCGCCTCCGTCTATGCCACTCATGGATATGATTCGAGATATGAGTGGCAGTGTCCTGGTGTAAAGTCAACAAAAGTTCAAGGCCAACATCAAAATGAATGGGAAATTGAAAGTGGTTGAGAAATACCATCACCAACTGATTAAATGACCCATATTTCCCCCTACGTAGCTCAATATACCATTGTGCAGAAACTGCAATGAGAGTGCATTGAAACAATTGTAATCTAATAGAATCATGGTTAAGGGAATCTGATGAGCACCAAAGGTGAAAGTTAGTGACGTGATCACCATGGTCCTCTCCATTCTTACCTTCAAACTTTGGGATGTCCGAAGGAATCTTGGTCGGGACAGGGGTGTTAGAATATGAAAGATTGTGTTGGTTTTACCATTGACAATACCGTTGTCACCTAGCCATAGTCCGAAGCCACCCTCCGAGCACCTTGACCTTGACAAAGAAGAATACCAATAGAAATCAATAGCCAAGAAAGGCTAATGCACCAGGCAAGAAAAGTAACCAAAGTTGATCAAATAGTCCCACCCAAAAACTGGTGCAACACTCTTCCCCAGAAACTTGCGCACAAAACTTCCAACTGTAGTGTGCACAACTAGCTCTCTACAATTCTAAGAATGTGAATAATGAGACTGGCACCCTGTATTTATAGTGGTTCTGGCAGATTTACTGGGGCCGACTTCTCCTTCTGGGTACTAATTAATTCATATTAATTATATTTCTATAGCCGACATCTCGTCTAGGGTTTCCTTTAATTCTTTGCTTCCTTCCGGAATATTCTAATCTCGTCATAGGTCACAATAGAGGTTCATAACTCCCGAAGCTACCATAATATTAACACTCCCTTCTAGCTAGGGAGGTATGGTCTTGATCACAAACAAACCATTCAAATTGTAGTATCACGAGCACCATCATTATTATCCAGCTATATAATATCCTATGACAACTAGTACAATATCAATTGATAGAACACACCTATGTTTATCCAAGGTAGTACACAACTACTCAAACCGTGACACATGGTCAAAAACAGTGGAACAAATCCACCATAGTAGTATATCTCTACTGTCTGGAGACAGGCAGTCTCCATAATAATCATCTAATCCCAACCTACATAAAAAAATATTATTAACATAAACAAAATCATCTGAGCCAATATTTCACTCACGTTTGTGAGATATGAAAGAATATCTACCCTCAGAGTAGAACAATGAGATATTTGGACTATTCTTCTAAAACAAGGAAGAATAATTGTCATGTATTTTGAACCTGAACCATTCCCCACACTGGGCCATTCTTCCTACACTAATCAAAGTGCACCCTGGAGAGAATGTATAAACCCTAAGGAATGCTTGTCCCTGATTGTTGAGCCTGGACCATTCCCCACCCTGGGCCATTCCTCCTACACTAATCAAAGTGAACCCTGGAGAGAATGTATAAACCCTAAGGAATGAATATCCGAACCATTTCCTCTGTTAACCACAAGAGGAAAATATTTTCCTACATAAACCTCCAAAATGGAACATTCCTCAAGTTAACCGCAATGAGAAATCGTTGTCCAGTGAGGTAGGCCAGTCTTCTTGAGTAACCCTCAAGAAGAGAGACTACCCTAGACCACTCCCCATGTTAACCACAATGGGAAGTCATTGTCTATGATACATCAGCAATCTAGACCATTTCCCATGTTAACCACAATGGGAAATTGTTGTCCATAAGAAATCTCAATCCACTTTCTGAACAGGAAAGAATCTGTCCAATTTGGACTATTTTTCAATCACAAAGATAAATGTTTTAATAATATTTTTCAACAATATTTTTCAATAATATTTTAGTGCTCCCTCCTAACCTGGAGAATCTTCCCTTTCGGCTAAGGGATTTATTTCCACGATCCCCATCTTCTCTCGGAAATATGCAAACTTTATTTTGGATAGAGGTTTTGTCGGAATGTTTGTTGTCTGCTCGTCAGTGGGGATATACTTGAGCTTTACCTCTCCTTCCTGGAATTTATCTCAAATAAAGTAATATTTGATCTCAATGTGTTTCGACCTTTCATGAAACATGGGTTGTTCTGATAATCTTATACAACTCTGATTATCACAATATATTATGGTCGATTCTAGAATCTAATCAAATAAATCAGAGATTAACTTCCTTAACCATATTGCTTCAGTGCATGCTTCACATGCTGCCATATACTCTGCTTCTGTTGTGTTGAGTGTGACAGACTTCTATTTCCTGTTGCCCCCAGATATCATAACAGAGCCCAAGATGAAACACATACCTGAAGTTCTCTTTCTGTCTTCTGCACTTCCTGCCCAATCAGAGTCTATGAATCCATGAAGTTGTATATTGTTGGATGCGTTATATCTCAAACCATAGTTTATTGTTCCATGAATATATCTTAATACATGCTTTGCAGCTATCCAATGCTCATGTCTTGGTTCCACCTGGAACTGGCTTAGTGTATTCACGGCAAAGAAAATGTTTGGTCGAGTATTTACCAAATACATCAATGACCCAATTAGTTGTCGATATAGAGATGGATCTACTGGATCAGAATCTGAAACTTTCACTTTTCTTATATCTGCATTCATAGGAGTGTCCATG
>JZKD02S1797748.1:332978-354621 GCA_000966675.3 Picea glauca
CTCCATTGAGGAAAGTTGTCTTTACATCCATCTGATGTAAGTTCCATCCCATGGAAGCAACAAGAGATATGATAGCTCTGATGGAAGTATATCTAGCCACCGGAGCAAACGTTTCATCATAATATTCTCCCTCCTTCTGGGAGAACCCTCTAGCTACGAATATTGCCTTGTATTTATCCACGCTTCCATTTGCTGCATGTTTGATCTTGTATACCCATTTTGAAGTTACCACCGATTTTTCTTTAGGTCTAGGTACAATTTCCCATACCTCATTTTTCATAATGGATTGATGCTCTTCCGTCATAGCTTCTTTCCATTGTCCTTTTTGAACTGATTCTTCAAATGTGGTAGGTTCTTCATCTAGAAGCTTCGTCATGTATGTTTCATAACTTGAGAATATTTTAGGTCTTTTACTCTTTCTGAATGTTCCTTCTGGAACCTTGAGTCTTTTCGTGTCTTGTAAGGTAGCTTCAAGCCAAGCTAGTCTTTTATTGGCCTTAGGTACGATATCTGAATCAATGTTTTCACATGGCTCCATAGGATGATCAGGTAGTTGATTTTCGTCATTTACATTTTTTGTGCTTTCTTCGTTAAGTTCTTCAATCTCTTCTTCTTCTATATTTTCTTCAATGGATTTCCTGAAGGCCATCCTTTCATTGAACGTTATGTCTTTGTTGACCTCAATCTTGTGTTGTTTTGGAATATATATTTTGTAAGCCTTGGATGAAACACTATATCCCACAAATATCCCTTTCTTTCCTGAAGGTTCTAGTTTATTCCTCTTGTCCTTGGGAATGTGGGAGTAAACAGGACATCCAAATATTCTTAGATTTTCCACATTAGGTTTCTTACCTGAGAAATCTTCTTCTGGTGTCATGTCCTTCAATATACGATGAAGACTTTTGTTCTGCACATTTATTGTTGTCATTGTTGCTTTTCCCCATAAGAACATGGATAGACCTTGATCATTTAGTAAGGCTTTTACAGTTTCTTTAATGGATTTGTTCTTTCTTTTTGCTACACCATTTTGTTGAGGATTATGAGGAACAGACAACTCCCTCCTAATCCTTGTTGATTTGCATAATGCAAAAAATTCCTTTGATGTGTATTCTCCACCATTATCGGTTCTTAATGTCTTGATCTTCTTATTCGTGAGGTTTTCTATTTATTCTTTGAACTCTTGAAACTTGTTGAATACTTTGTCTTTTGTCTTTAGTAGATATATCCAAGTCTTTCTTGAATAGTCATCTATGAAGATTACATAGTAAGAAGATCCTCCTAGAGATTTTACTGGCATCGGAACGCAAGCATCTGAGTGTGTCAGATCTAGAATCTCCTTAGATCTGTTGTTGCTTCTTGGGAATGGTTTCTTGATATTCTTCCCAAGGGCACATCCCTTGTAGATTCCTTCATGTGTAGATTTCAATTCTAGTATTCCTTCAACCATATTTCTGAGAAAAGGTAATGCTTGATAGTTGATGTGAGCGTACCTTTTATGCCAAAGCTCATTAGGGTTGACTTTGTCATGTACGAGAGATTCTTCATTCTATTCTAGTAGTCTATACAAATTTCCTTCACGACTTCCAATAACCCTAGCATTCTCTATGCTGGAATCTTTATGCCAAGATAACACCTTTCCATCCACGAAGGCTATTTTGTTTCCTTTGTCTTCTAGGCATGATATTGATACAAGATTCTTTTCTAAACCAGGTACATATAAAACATTGCTTAAGTGAACATAGTTATGTGTTTTCATTTTGATGGAGGCTTGTCCAAATCCTTCCACGAGGTAAGTGGTTTTGTCTCCAAGCTCTACCTTGTACGAGGTCTTCTTCTCATTTAGATTTGAGAGTCTGGCTTGATCTCCCGTCATGTGCCTAGAAGCTCCACTATCGATTATCCACATGTCATATTCAATCGTTCCAGTAAGTGTTGAGTAGTGTAAAAGACTGATCATTTCACTCATGTCTTCGTTTGAATGGTAACTGGTCATGCCTTGATCCAAAACTTCAACTTCATCATTTCTATCTTCTGAGAGAGCCAAGAGGTACGATGAGTTAGGGTGCATCTGAATATCTTCTTCTTGAGTGAGATTCTCCATCACAAGGTGTCAGATCTGAGATTAGGGTTTCTGCAACTGCTTCCGCTAGTAACCCTAGTGGAAATGTCTAGGAGGTTTCTCCTGCTAGTAACCCTAGCGGAAGTTCCTCACCGACCTCAATATCCTAGTGGCTATGCTTCCTTCCATCGTTTAGGTTGAATGAAGGAGGTGTGGGCCCATAACCTGTTAGAATATGAAATATTGTGCTTGTTTTACCATTGACAATACCCTTGTCACCCAAGCATAGGTTGAAGCCACCCTCCAAGCACCTTGACCTTGACAGAGAAGAATAATGGTAGAAATCAATAGCCAAGCAAGGCTAATGCACCAGGAAATAAAAGTAACCAAATCTGATCAGATAATCCTACCCAGAAAATGGCACAACACTCTTCCCAAGAAACTTGCACACAAAACCGCCAACTGTAGTGTACACAAATGGCTCTCTGCAATTCTGAGAATGTGAATAATGAGAACTAGCACCCTGTATTTATAGTGGTTCTAGAAGATTTACTGGGGCTGACTTCTCCTTCTAGGTACTAATTAATTCATATTAATTATATTTCTGCAGCCGACATCTCGTCTAGGGTTTCCTTTACTTCTTTGCTTCCTTCCGAAATATTCTAATCTCATCATAGGTCACAATAGAGGTTCATACCTCCCAAAGCTACAATAATATTAACAGGGGGGGCATGTGGGATCATGACTCACTTGTTCATTATTTAACTTAGCCAAATCTGGTAGATTAAGCATGGCCAGAAAAGGGAGACGGGGTTGCGACATCTGGCCCCATCCTCTTGCGAAAGATTGTGCATTGGGAACTGCATTTCACCCAGGATTCTGGTAAGAACCAAAGCCCTTTCTGGAATTATAAGGCCCTCCTCCAAGCTGATTTGTATAAGGTGGGTTGGGCATCATTCCAACGGGAATGTTCTAATGAGGGTTATGAAAATTTCCCCCAGTCGGATTAGATATGGGTTGGGGGTTATAAAAAGTGCCCCCAACCGGATTAGATTTGGTTTGGGGGTTTCCCAAAGTGTAAGACTGAACTCCTCTAGGTGGGAACCCAGAGGATTGAAGTGGATTCATCATGCCAAAATTGTTGGTCGGAATCGACACCGAGGAGGTAGGGATGTAGGATGGAAATTGTCCACTAGGTTGGTTGTTCCATCCAGCCGTAAAAGGATTAGAACCGGGGTTAAGAGAAAGGACACTTCCTATATTAAGGTTCATCTGAGGGATATGAGAACCGCCATATGGAAATGGAGTGTAAGGAGGTGTAGTGCCACCAAGTCCAATGCTAGCATTATGGAAAGCAACTGGGATGGAAGACAAAAACTATGAAGTGAAGTTAGGCATACCATAGAAAAATGGACTAGAAACCATAGGGATGGATTGAACAGTGTAACTCATTGAATTACCAAGACCCCCAAATGGGTTCGAGGAAAGAGACAAATTATTAACTACAGGTCGATCCATAGTACCAGTATGTGCCTTCGGTATTGCAACCATAGTGGTTGCAGGAGTTGAAGGGGTGCCATTAACTATAGTGGGTATGGGAGTCGAAGAGCTCCCAGTGTTCTTGAGACTAGATTCAGTACTCATCCTTGTGGAATCACAAGTCTGAAAGGTGGATGTGTGTGTACCACACCTAATAACTCTACGCCTTTTAGAAGGCAAGAACTCAAAATCTGGTCGTAACTGTAACAACCGATGGGACCGACAGGGATGCTAGTCCAACTCCACGATGACTTATAACTCTACAAAATAAGAATATCCTAAGTCCAACTAGTAGTCAAAGAGCATACCAAAAATTCAAATGACCAATATGCATGAAAACAGGCTAAAGTGGTTGAGTGGCCTCCCTCGCTAAAGAAGGTATGTCTCATCCAAGAGGGACCTGAGACTCCCCGCTAAAGTTTGGGGGTAACATAATCAGTTATAGGGGCCCTCGTGGGCTTAACAACTAGTCGATTAGATCCCCACGAAGAGTTAATCCTCCATAAATGACATGTGATGTCCGACCCCTGACTCAGGGTACAAGAAGAATAACCCTTGCAAGTAACCTATGAGATAACTAAGTCAAGAAACTAATAAACCACTATATAATTGATGCACAGGTGAGCAGTCGTAAGTATGGATTACCATATGGGTAGAGTACAAAAGCCTGAAACCTTGAAAGCACCACCTCTCACAGAGGTATGGGTACTAGCAAGATCCCCAAATATGAATAAATCCACAGAAATATCTCTGATGTTAGGCGAGTATCCGGGGGTTATCCCTTCAACTAACTTTGTACGATCTCGTGATTAACTCCAGTGTGCATGGAGCCTCCTGATCTTACCAATTATACGATGGACTTCTCAACTCCCTGTCTCAGACACATATGTTGATTTAATTTCCTTGGAGAAGTTTACTCACAAAATCCTATTCCAAGGCACTAAATCCCAGACTAGTTTGTGCACCCTAAAAATAAAATTGTGACTAATCAATTTTAGTTTAAAGCATAAATTTGATTGGTCGTGATTACTCAAAAGGGTATGGAAGTGAAACTCATGATATTATGACTCTGCAAGAAAATAAATATCAATATAATGCAAAGTCTAATTTTAAATTTTCAATGAATGATATGTGTATAAAAACAGTGCAATTTTCAATTTCAACTCTACAATTCAGAAGTAAAATGCAATCTTTCACTAAATGCACTAAGCTAATGATAAAGATTCAGAAGAAAAAAATGTCAAGCAATGTAAAATGCCTATTTTTTTGTATTTTCAATATACTAAAGAGAAAATGCATGGACTGAAAAGCAACCTGATATATAAATTCTACTGTGTATAAAAAAAATGACTCAAGTAGAATACCAAGCAACCAAGCAACAACCCAGAGTTCAAGGACAAATCAAAAATGAAAAACGATGAGAAAGACTACACCCAAAAATTCAACTCCAAAGAAGTTTCCTCTCAACCCAGAGAAGCTCAACAAGCACTACAAAGACCTAAGAAGGCTCAACAATCATCAAATCCCACCCAACAACCACCAAACCAAGAAACCAAGCAAGGAAATAAGGTGTACACGATTGTTCAAGAAAACAAAGCATATATACGCAGCTCGTAGTGAGATAGTACGCATGTGTACGCGACTATCAAGGCAATAGGGCACGTACATGCTTGAAAACAAGGTCATGCAAGGGTAAAAAGATTGAAAACTCAGACCTAGAGTGAACAGAATCTATCAAGCAGTGATACGACAAGAAACACAAAGAAAAAAGAGAAATGCAAGGAGAAAAATTACTTCAACCCTTAGAAAGAAGATCTCTCCCCAATGGAGTCACCATTTCTGTTACAAGGGAAAAACTCTCTATGGACAGGGTAAACCACAACAAACAAGTATGACTGCAGAAATCTACTCAACTCCAACATATTCTATATAAACCAATGTGCAAGCGAGATAAGAAAGAAGCCTACCTTTTTCCAACATTTGATGATGTTCCACTATTGACTACTTTGACCCAAAGCTTTGTACCTGCAACAAGTTCCCAACAAATAAGCAGAGCAAGTATATAGTGATAATATAAAGGGGTTAGCACATTAGATAGAATAATCCATTAATAAACATTACAAATATGCCCATGGATAATAATCATATATTTGCACGATACCAATTGGACGGGAAAGGAGTATTTCTATTAATAAATGATCAGCAGAAGTGAAAACATTACAGACTTATGTGTTAGCACTGTTTGAAACCAAGAAACCAAGTTCCTTCCAACTAGGCCTCCACCACTTCAATCCTTTACCAAAGGCAAGCTCATAAGAAAGAGACAATGAGGTTCTCTCAACAATAGGGAAAGAGCTTGGGGGCTGAACACTATGTTCAAACTTGAGGGACGAAGGGATGAAGACTCAATATGAAGTAATTTCTCTAGAGTAACTTTGATCTCATAGTTGAATGCTTTCTCCTCTTTTCCATAGCTCTGAATTGTGTTCTTATAGCCTTCAAAATGCAACTGAAGGGCCAAGTCATAATGTTTCCAATAAATGGAAGGCTAAGGATTAGAGATCACATGTCGTGACTTGGAAACCCGACTTCATTTTTGTATTTTCTGGCACAAATCTTGATGTACTCGAGTTGTAGTGGAGCAGCCTGTGTATACGCATGTTGTATAGTAGAAATGGTGCGTATATGTGGAAAAATATGTATTATTAGCTCTGGATTCATCAAAAAGGGATGACAAGTCTGCATAGGGGAATGGAAAAAGGCCCTTTGTGCAAGATAGCAATGGTGAGGCAAATCTTTCTATAACAGGCCATGGAGGAATCTATAATATTTGTAGTCACCCCCACATGGGATTCCTTCAGGGATGCCATTAAAGAACATTACTACCTTGTTATAAGCTACGAGGACCAGTACACCAAATGGACCACCCTACGTCAGGAAAGGGACTAGACAGTACCAGATTTCACAAATATTTTCCATACCATGCGCACCAAATTGGGTATCAAAGACTATGAACGACATCTGGTGCTCAAATACCGTGGTTTTTTGCATAGATGAATTTAAACATAAATGAAGCTTCTGGACATCGCATCATTGGGTATGATGTATAGATATGTTGTCAAGATCGAGAAGAAATTTAAGTAGAAGAGGTGAGAGTTTGTATCTGCATATTCCTCATAGCCAAAGAAAGGCAAAGGTGGACCCAACCCACACAACAAGGGATGGAGAAAATATGGCCACTCTCAGAACAACCAGTCCAAGTTGCAACATAAGAAGGGCAATGAAAATTCAAAGAAGGACACGGGAAAATGGTGTGAATACCATAAAATCCCTTGGCACAACACCAAAGAATGTCGGTCCAATTAGTCACTCATGGTCGAACTGAAATCTTCTAAATCATAGGTTGATTCTGACTCTGAATCAAATCCAGAAGGAGGGAAGAGGATTATCGATGATGAACCCAGTGCCACGGTCTCTACCACCACAATCCAGCCAAGTGAACTAGAAGAACCAAAGGAAGGGGAATGTCTCTTTCACTCGTAGATGTGGGTAAAGGGGACTCTACTTCATTTGATTGTCGATAGAGACAGTCAGAAGAACTTGATCTTAGCAAAGGTCATCAACCGGTTGGACCTGCCGACAACACCGCACCCACAACCCTAGACCATCAGATAGCTTTGCCAAGGAAGAGATCTTTGTGTCAACCAACAATGTTGTCTGCCCTATGGAATCAAGCCCTTCAAAGACGAGGTATTATGTGATATTTCTCCCCTTGAAGTTTGTGATTTTATTTTAGGACAAGCATATTTGTGGAAGAGACATGTTGTGTATGAGTCTAGACCCAACAATTTTAGTATTACTTTAGGTAGACAATTATACAGGATACCAGAGATGGCACCACCTACCTCTATTTATTGATTCTCTTCTAAGCAATGCAGTAAGGTCATTTCATAGGTCGAGAAGTTCGTCTTATTTGTGATATGTGCTCACAGTAAGTAGAAGGTTGTAGCCACATCTGTGGCCTCTACACAGATTCTCTCTTTGCAATAGAAGAAAGTGGAAGGGATCACGGAAGAGTACAGAGGCACCTTCGCCTCACCCATCAGTGTACTAACGCACTGCCAAGTCAAGCATCGAATTGATCTAACCCTCGATGTACCTCTTCCTAATGGATCAGTCTATCATCGCTCACTGATGGAAAATGATGAAATCAAGCACCAGATCCAAGAGCTTCTTTAGAAGGGGCACATCAGACCCAAATCCTCCCCTTGCAGAAGCTCGATTGTACTAGTGCTGAAGAAATACGGGACCTGGTGACTCTGGATTAATTACACAGCATTAAATAAAATCACAGTCAGGAACCAGTACCCAATTTTGAGAATTGATGACCTTCTTGACCAACTCAAGGGGGAAAAGTTCTTCAACAATATTTATCTAAAGTCTGGCTACCACCAGGTTCCCATTGAACCAACTGATGTATGGAAGACAAGTTTCAAATCTAAAGAAGGTCTCTTCGAATGGTTGGTCATGCCCTTTGGATTAACAAATGCACCAACCACTTTTATGAGGTTGATGGATGATGTATTGAGACCCTTCACCAACTCTTTTTTGGTGGTATATTTGATGGCATCCTCATCTTTAGTAGAATTTGAGAGGAGCACATGTAGCATATTCAACAGGTTTTGAGCACTCTGCGGCATCACAAGTTATATGCCAACTTGGAAAAATGATCATTTGGCATGAATAGGATCCAATACTTGGGATACATTGTTGATGAGAATGGGGTACATGTTGATCCAACTAAGATCTAATTTATCCGTGACTGGCCAGCCCCGACCACACTCACTTAGATTCGAAGCTTCCTTTGATTGGACAACTTCTACCGACGGTTCATGTTGGGATTCTCCCATATTGCATGGGCCCTCAACCAAGTGACCAAGCATGGTGGTAGGGAAAATTTTAGGTGGGGGAAGGAACAACAACAATCATTTGATGATTTGAAGTATCGCTTATGCTCAGCTCTAGTACTCTCCTTACCCAATCTGCAACAACCATTCGAGATTGAGACTGATGCATTCAACTATGTTGTAGGCACAGTTCTCACTCAACATGGTCATCCTGTGGCATACCATAGTGAGAAACTCTCATATATTGTTCGTAAATACCCCACTTATGACAAGGAAATGTATTCCATTCTAAAATCACATAGTCAATGGAAACAGTACATTATAGGAAAGGATACAATCATCCACACTGATCAAAAGCCTCTACAGTTCATACAAACACAGGGGAAGTTACAGAATGACCTCCATCAGAAGTGCTCCACCTACCTGCAACAGTTCCATATCAACATCAAGTATAAGACAAGGAGCACAAATCTCATCGTTGAATGCCTCAATCGACCTCTCGTGGTTGCACTCACCACTGTTCTCCATTCCTATGGACATGAGGCATCTGAGTGGCCCCAAATTTATCAGTAAGATCCAAACTTCGCCACCACCTATCAACTCTTGGGTACAGGCAGGGATCTCACCAATTTTCACATTCAGGATGGAATATTATGTCATCTTGGACATCTCGTTTCTCCTGCAAGCGAGGGTGAAAAGATGATCTAGGAGGTTCACTACAGTCAGATGGTAGGACATTCTAGCATGGAGAAAATTGTGGTCATTCTCCAAAAACATTTTTAATGGACAAAGATCTAACAGGACGTCATCAAGTATATCATATCTTTCATTTCATGTGCCATTTCCCAGCCATCCATTAAGAATAAATAATTATACACCCCTCTTCCTACTCCTTAGAGGCCTTGGGAATCCATATCAATGGATTACATGTTTGGCCTTCCATCCACCAAGCAAGGAAATGATTGTGTACTTGTGGTATTTGATCAGTTTTCAAAGATGGCCATCCTCACAGCATGCAAGAAGAGTGAGTGTGGACCCATTTTGGGATACCATAGACCATCATCTCCAATCGGGACAGCAGGTTCCTCAAAACATTTTGGTTGAGTAGTTGATCACTGTTGGACACCAAGCTCACTAAATCCGCTTCTTTCTACCCCCGAACTGATGGCCAAACAGATGTCATCAATCAAATGATTGTGCACATCTTGTTGTTTTTTTATTTCCTCTAACTAATCCTTGGCTGACCCAGGTTCAGATCTACTATGGTTTCCAACAAAATCCTCTAAAACTATCGGCCCTCCTAGTAAACCAGAAGGCAACACAGTGCACGAAATGCACTGTGTAGTCTCACCTGAGATATTTCTTATGTGTGGCTGCAATGATTAGGTGCTTGCATCCTAGGAATGAGTGGGGATCTAGGATTAAACTCTATGATCTTCATTTGTTTACTCTCACATTCAACTTATATTGAACATTTTGTCATTCGTATTCATGTGTGTACAATAACAAATCTAAATAAGTCATTCATGCATTTGTCTAACATATAATCATTGACAGTAAATGAAATACACAATATTCAGTCACATAACACATGATCTATCATGGTTCACCCTCCCCTTGGCTACGTTCACAAAGATTTGGCTTCTCTGCTCTTTTATTGTGGTGTTTCCAAAACTATAGCATTGTGCACATTACAACTCCATCAAATGGGTCAAGATCTTCAATGAGGCAGACTAGATCACACCAGGATCCTTAGCCTATGATCTAACCCTCAATATCTACCTTATTTCCTCTCTTCAGCGCAACGTCTTACAAAATGAGATCGGATTTTACAGACATTTTGAACCATAACCAAAAACCCGAACCAAAACAAATAATAATGTTCGAACAAAACAAGAACCCCGACCTAGTCCTCCTAGGTACCTATTTATACATGTTTTTGGCTTACCAACCATTACATTCTTTTACAAAAACCCTAACCTTAGCATGGTTAGTATTTCTTGCATGCACGCCTCACATGATTTCCTCCTTTGCAGGTGCGTTTTCTTTCCACATGCTGCTTTTCCTGCCAGTTTTATTTCTCCCACATCATGCTTTTCTCCAATATGGGTCTACACCCAACAAGCCCCCAACACTGACATTGTGAGTCATCCCAAGTCACTGCTTGTGCTAGCACATCATACATTTCAGTGATTCTTTGGCACTGCGCCTAAGCCTGACTACTTCTTTCGACCATATCTTTGACGATTTGCGCGGTGACTGGGTTTTGTAGAAACTCTCCTCCTTCCATGCCTTTGCACTCTACATTCAGTTTTGCTGCATCGATCTCGATAACCAGCTTCTCTGCCTTTTCTTGTAGGGGCTCCAACTGATCTCGTCGCGCCATCTTCTATGCTTGTAATTCCTTTTCATCTACCTGTAAAGTCTTCATCTCCGCGACAGTATTGATGTTTTATGGCAATGACATCATTCTCTGCCATTGTTTGATGTCTTCTATGGCTGCATGTATTTTGTCCTCCTTCCCCTGTAACTCTTGTAATCTCCCATCCTCTAGAAGTTGTGTCCATACTTGGGCACTCTTCTCCAGTAGTTTTTTCATCGTGTGTATGTTATGTGCAATGTTTTTTGTAGAAGTTGTCACATCCTGCTCTCTTTGCGCTATGATTTCTGGAGGAGTTGTGGGAACTACGTGCTCCTCTAGTTATTTGATCTAGTCCTTGTAGCGTTGCAGCATCTACGCTATCTTTTTCATTTTCTATTACACTAACACTCCCTGTACTCCTTTTCTATCCGAGATGGCTTGGAATACTATGTGGATCTAGTTTTTCATTTTATCCACCTTATGTTGCGCCATATTTTTCTCTTGTCGTTCCTGGCTAAGTGCCTCCTTCAATGAGGTGTTTTCTTACTGTGCCATTTGTAAGTTTGTCGTGTCAGACCTTGAAATAGACTAAATCTCCTGCACAAAGCTCACATGTAATTTGTACATTTCTTTGGTTTGAATCTTGGGCAATGCCAAGCCCAACATGTCAATTTCCTTCAAGGGCCTCAACGTTGTCTCTGCATCTATAAACATCATTTTGGGAGTAATCCTGAAGTTTACACTCCCCTGTGTTGTGATCTACACTGTCTCTCCCACTAGTGACCCTTCTTTAGCTGGCATTGTTGTCTTCTATTGTTGCTTCTTTGTCCTAACCTTCAACTTCTCCAACACAATTTTCAACTCTTGTATTTTCTCCAAAATTGAAGCTCTGTGATTTTTGGTGTTTTCCCACACCTCTGACAGTCGATCTTCCACTGTCATGGCTATCAAATAAACATCATCTATCATTAATGATGTCTCCATGGGTTTCTTTTGGGCCTTGACCTTCTTTCTGGAGCCACTTTCTTACTCCTTTGTTCTCTTCCTTTGGGACTCTGATGGTTTATATGCTCCTTGCATCTGTGTATCCATGCTTGTGTCCTGCCCTTCTCCTTCTTCCATCGATATTTCTTATGTCTCTATCTGCCTTTCTTGTTGGCACACTTGTTTAGTTGTTTCTCTTGGTGTCTACTGTATGTGCGGTGGTCCCTGTGTAGAACCATGTTGGGATTTATTCTTCGTTTTGGTTTTCTTCTGTATGGGACTGTTGCCCCCTTCTTGGCCCTTTGTCATATTTTTCTTTTTGCTTGCGCCATTTGTGCATGTTTGTTGTGAAAGGGCTATTATGTCCTACGTCCTTTGTGCTCCTGGCACCATCCTTGGGATTGTTGCCATTCTCCACTCCTCGGACCATTTCTGGACCTCCATATGGATTTCCTACATTGTTACATAGTACTTCAGCTGCAACCACTCCTTGGCTGAATCCATCTTTTCTTGTAGCCACATACTGTGGTGTGATGCCTGGAAGTTCGCATTTTCCCAAAATACTGGAGAGTTTCTATGGGAATCCTTCATGTATCAGTGACTTCATTTTGGATCTCTGTCAGGTATATCATGAATACATCGATGTTAAGTTTTTTATTCTTGGGATCGGTTGTACTGTGAAGGGATGTGTAGTACGTTGCGCCACATTTTCCTGTCCTTGGGAGGAACAGAATATATGTGGGTTCCTACCACACCATAAGTGCAATGAGGATGAGTAACCATGAATAGTGGAACTCAAAGACCCAGTCTTGTGCATCCTTGCAGTCTTAAAGGAATGATTTTAGTAGATAAGGGGCCCAGCTCATCGATCTCCCCTTCGTGCATTGTGCTGCAGCTGCTACTACTCCTGCGAGTACTTATTCCTTTCTACACTTGTGCATTAATTTTCAACCCAACAGTTGTGTTGAAAATCATGTCATAGGATCATTGATGTCATTTATCCTGATACCCCTGTTACCCCTCTCTGCACCAAAATTTTATTTGATCTCATCTGAGATGGATTTTGCCTTAGTTTTGTCTTATAAGTATTGTTATGACTTCTCCCCATCTGTGGGTATCCCTTTAATTGTTGTGATGAGATCAAAATTGATAAGCACTGGCCTATCCATCCATAATATTCCTTCGTGCACCCTCACTAACAACTACTTTACACATTTGTTTATGTGTTTTCCACGCCCAAAGTGTGGTATGTCTAGTAGGTTAATTATGTTTGTGTTGTACAGTCCTAGGATCCACTACGCAGGCTCCAACAATGGCGCGCCTGATGGGCCTCTCCTCTTCTCTCTAGATAGCTATGTGTTGCCAAATCTGGGAATGTTATGGCATCAGACACATCATGGTCAGATTATTTGAGGCCATTGACCCCTCCTACCATCTCATGATCCACCTTTACACCTTCAAGGATCTATGACATTACCATGACTAGTTCTTCATGTGTGTGATGTATGCCCTGCATACTGCTTTCTACTCACACATTCTTTGTCTCTTGTAGATATGATACCCTAACTGTTGGTGTGTCTTGGTGCTCTGTGCTCTTTTTTTATTCGAGTTCTAGGCCCTGTTGTGTCGAACCCATGGCCTATTCTTCTTGTTGCATCCCTTTCCTGCTAGACGCGTCGGATTCTGTCCATGCTACGTCCTCTTCCAACTGCTCAGGCTCCTATGCGGTTTCCTAATCCTCCTCCATATGGATTTTGGTTGGCTCATACTCCAGTCTGTGGATTTCATCCACATCCACCACTGTGGGCATATCGTTTGTTTCAGTTTGTGGCACCTGAGTGCTACTCTGTGTGTTTCATCTAGTTATGCTCAGCACTCCAACTCTTAGTGGTGACATGGTGATAAATCTATACTGCACACTTCCAAATCGATAGAGGCTAGCGCAAATTTTCACTCTATCTCTCTTTCACTCAGCTCTGCATTCTTCTCCTTAGCTAATAACACAATGGGTTTCTTTCTCCCCTTTTTCCGACTTTATAGTGGCATGAAGAAGTGGCAGCTGTGTTGCACTGGTAGTTTTCACTTCTTCACTTTGTGTTGTGTTTCTTGCATGTTGTGCATTTCTACCTGTTAACATCTCTCATGCGCGTAGTGTTTTCCATCCCTGATTTTCTTACAACACATTGTTTTATTCTCGCAGTTCTATTTTATCAAAACCTTCCATGCATGTCGATCTGTTTTTATTTTATGGATTTTCTTCTTTTTCTTCTTTTTATTCATTTTTCTCATTTTATCTTTCTTAACTTATATTATAATACACTATTTACATATCTTCTTATTGCATTGTAGCTTTCTAAGCACTAGGAGGTCGACTGTCCCTATACAGTTTCAGTCGACTCCCATTGAGCATTCCTCTCAGTTTTGTGCCTCCCAAATATTTCAACTGTATAGATCCCCCATCTGTGACAGTCTTCACTTCATATGGTCCCAACCAATGTATTTTGAATTTCCCTGGATGCTGAAGAAATTTATTGTCATACACCAAGACTAGGTCTCCCTCCTTGAAACTCTTCCTCTTGATATGCTTGTCATGCCGAGATTTATCTCTTTATTTTTATACTTCTTGGTGGAATCCTAATAGGATCATATCTTCTTCCATATCCATCAGATGAGTTAGCCTTTATTTTATTGTGCCTCGTTCTATCATGTTGGTAATTGGTGGTACGTGCAGGCTAGGTACCAAGAATTCTAATGGCACCACTGCTTCTTGTCCATACACCAAACTGAATGATGTTTGTCCTATCAAATTTTTTCATGCAGTCCTGTATGCCCATAATATTACTAGCATCTTCAAATCCCAATCATCATTGTTGACATTGCAGATCTTTGTCAAAGAATTCTCTAGGATCTTATTAAAGGCTTCCACTATTCCATTTGCTTGAGGGTGATATGGTGTACTCTTTTTATGATAGACTCCAAACTCCTCAGTCGTATCCTTGATAGTACTATTGATGAAGTGAGTGCCTTGGTCACTCATCAAAATCCTTGGGCATCCAAATCTAGTGATCACTTTATCAAACAGGAAGTGTGTTGTTGTATCTACGTTGCAATCTTTTACTAGTGCTACTTCTTCCCATCTTGTTAAGTACTTTATCGTAGTAATGATATACCTTTCTCCTGACCTCTTTGATGGTGGATTAATTGGTCCCATAAATTCTATTGCCTATTTTTCAAATACTTGCAAGTTTACTTGTGGTCTTAGGGGCATCTCATCCCGTCTATTAGGTTTACCAACCCTTTGACATACATCACATCTCTGGCAGTAGTCCTTTGCATATCTATGAATGGTAGGCCACCATAGTCTTGCACTCAATAACTTTTGCGTGATAGATTTTCTTGCATAATGTCCTCCATCTATTCCCTCTTGAGCCTCTGCTAAAATTCTAGGCCTCTCATGTTCTAGGACACATCTTCTCAGAATGATGTATGCAGCCATCTTGTATAGGTGTCCTGCAATCAATTGATATTTTGCAGCTCTGACTACCAAATCTTTCCTCCGCGCAATGTTGAATTCTTGTGGCATATTCCATGTACTCAAGTATTCAATGATGTCAGGAAAATATTCATAAGCTACTTGGACTGAAAATAACTGGGCATCAGTGAAGTTGTCCTCTAAATTCGTAGGTTCCTCTCCATTGGTGTTCCTTGATAGGTGATCAGGTCGTGCATTCAACTTCCTTCATTTGACTATCACTTCAAATCCAAATTCCCGAAACAATAGTAACCATCTACAAATTATCCCCCCATTGGCTTGTTGAATAGGTATTTGAGGACAAAATGATCTATGAACATTTTAAATTTTTTCCCAAGTAGATAATGTATGAACTTCTATAGTGCACATACCATTGCAAGGCCTTCTCTTTCTCTAGTATTGTAGTTTAGCTCTGAATCTATAACATTTTTCTGCTTGCAAATTCTATAGGATGGTCTAACTCTCTTGCTCCTGGTTGTGCCAGAATAGCTCCAAGTTCTATGTCTGATGCATCTATATGCACATGAAATGTCTTATCCCAATCTGGAAATACCAGAACAGGTGTTGTTACTATCTTCTCTTTCAAGGTTTCCAACCCTTGTTGACAATCCTCATTCCACTGGAATTTAGTATCTTTCTTCAATAGTTTCTCCATCGGTGCAGTGATATGTGCATATCATTTTATGAATTTTATGTAGTATCCTGTGTGGCCCAATGTTTCTCTCAATTGGCACACTAATTTCAGTGTGGTAAATTAACAATCACTGCGATATTGGTAGGATATACTAGCAAGCCTTGTTTTCACACTATGTGTCCCAATAGTATTTAGAAAGGTGTCCCAAAGATGCACTTCTTGATATTTAATGATATTTGACATTGTCTACATCTTTCCAAAATTATCCTTAACACCTCTGCATGGTCCTTCAACAAACTATATATTGTCCAATCATTCAAGTATACTTCTAAAAATTGATGGATGAATTCTTTGAAAGCAGCTATGACTACCCTGGAGAATATAGTTGGTGCATTCTTCAGCCAAAAAGGCATGAATGTGAAATGGTAGGATCCCCATTATGAAACGTGGTCTTGTACCTGTCTTCAGGAGTTATATTGATCTGATGGTAATCTGGGAATCCATATGTGAATGAGTATGCTTCCTAGCCTCCCACATTCTCTAATACCTCACTTGTGAAAGGGGTGGGAAAAGGGTCATGTAGGCAAGAATCATTCAATTTCCTAAGATCTACATAGATCCTTATCTCTCCTTGTTTCTTTTCCTGCACTACCATAGGGCTTATCCATTCGGACTCCTCCGTTGGTTCTATGATACTAGCTTCTAACATTCTATCAATTCTTCTTTGACCTTCTGTTTATAAATTAGATTTAGTCTATAAGGTCTATGTCTAACATATCTCGCCTCATATTTGAGAGGTATATTCATCTCTCCTAGCTCGCATTCTATGCCTTTCATCTTTGTAAAGGTTGTTGGCAATAGGTCACTATATTTTTGTAGTAACTCTGTTATTCTTTCTATTGTTTATTCATCCCAGTAGTCTCCAATACTGGCTATTTTGGGATTATCACGTGTCCCAATATTTAATTTATTCACCTTGATTGGCACAAAAAATACTTATGATTCCAGATATGGGCCTTCCACCTCTCTTTCTTCTTCAATTTATGTAATTTTGATATTGCGTGGGTCATCTTCATCTGGTTCTTCTTCCTAGACGTGATAGCATGACAATAGTTCTTTCATTGTTTTTCTATTTTTTTGTTGGTATTTTGTTATGAGTTCCACCTCTAGTTCCTGGATGAATATTACCCCTCTTATCATCTTGAGCACTAAATCCATGTTGGGGTTCTCATGGTCAAATGAGAAATTTACCACAAAATTCTTCTGCAATGTTGTCCATTCTGCAGTTCCTTTGCGCAGGTCCTGGTCTACATACAAGTTTTCTGGAATTCCTTCTAGTGTATGAATAAATTGATGATGACATTCTTACAGTGGTGTCATCATCCATAGTGTTCTGCACTTCTCCAAATTTTCTAGTGGTGACCCTTGTCCATCATATCTCTGCATCACTTTTCTCTATCGCTCGATGTTGAATCTAATGCCCAGTAGTCATTTGCATTGACACTAGTCCTTAATTGTTTCTTTGTGTTCACCCCACCATCTTGTAGGTGTGTCCTTGAGTGCTATGTCTAGAGTTAATAGCCTCTGATTTTCCAACACCTCATCTTTGTATCTTGTTAGGAATTCTTCTAAATCGTTAATGCCATAGAAACTGGGAGGTTTGATTTATGTACCCACCCATCTTACTACGCAATCTATTCTTGCACACCTTCTTGTGGTCAGTTCATGTAATCTATGTTGCCAATTCTCCAACCCTGTATCTTAGTATGAAGCACATGATGTGATACTTATCCAACTGATTACCCCATCTGTAGTTGGATTCACATAATCTTCTTCGTGCATAGTGGTTCTGTATAACTGGTTGATTTCCTCCAGGTCTAAGCAAGTGGGTTCTACAAACCTTTTTCCTTCTAATGGGTCTAGTGGTGCAAAAAATCTGTAGTCTCCTGACTCGAATGTCATATTCCTTGTAATCAAATTGATTATGGCCTGGTTTTCAAATTCCCAATCCAAGCCAAGCAATGTTGGGTAAGGTGTTTTTCCATCCACTATTTCTATCACTTCAAAATCAACTTTAGTTCGCACTCCATCCAGGTCTATTGTCACACCCTTTAGCCTTCCAATTGGCAGAACTCTGTGTTGATTTGCTAGTTTCAACTGGACATGTGAGTAGCCTAATGTGGGCTCCCCCATACATTTCCGTGTCTTCTTGGGTAATACATTTACTTAAGAGTCTAAGTCCAGTATAATATCCCCCATGTTGAAATCTCCAATGTTGGCATTCAGTCTGAATTCTCTACTTATCCTCCTCATTGTATGCAAGTGATTAAATGTTTTATGCTCTAGCTTTCCCTCTACATCTATGTTACATATTTCTAACATATTTTGTAATATTTTCACAGATGATGGATCATTTATTAGTCTAACACAAGATTGAAAAAAATCCTTTATGGTACTTACTTGTCTGAAAGGTTATGCTTCATGGGTGTGGTCCAGTGATGAAGGCATCTCATACATTGGTATGTCTTGAATATGTTGTGTGGTTGATGTCAATGCAATATCTTGCTTGAGGAAATCTCGTCTTTCCTCCTTGAATATTTCTTTTTCTTTCCCCGCATAGAATTGTTTCAGTGGTTCAGTATTCTTCTTCACCCATTAGTGTTGTGTTGGATCCTCTCGTACTGTGTCATCTCCTATCTTAGCTCCTATGTGTGTAACTATGTTGATATTTCTTCCATCATCCCTTGCTTCTGTGGAAATCCATTGAACATTATGATTCTTCCGATTTCTCTTTTCCTAGATCTTCCCCAATAATGTTAGACAATATTTTGTGTCATGATTTGATGCATGACAATACATACATGTCGCGGGTGGAAGTGGACATTCACTTGCATAGTGTCCTGGTTGTTGGCAGTTATGACATACCACCAGTCCCCTACCTCTTACAAAGACTCATCTACCTCTTCCTCCACCTATGTAGCCATCTTGATCTCCTCACAGTGTGTTGTACTGAGGTACCTGATTATATTCCATGGGATTATATTGTGGTTGCACAGTATTGTACTACAGTTGCACAATGTTATATTGTTGTTGCACAGTGTTATATTTTTGTTGCATAGTGTTATATGGGGTTGGTGCTTGGTTAAAATTTGGTACAACTTTCCCTGTCATCATTTCTTCCTACACCCTATAGGTGTCTGATGTTCTTTCCCTCATTTGGTGTCCTGCAATATTTGTCATCATGGCCCGCTAACTTGCAGAAGTTGCAGTATGAACTCTTAGGAAATGTTTGGTATTTTTTCATCATTGGAAAATGATATGGATCATGCCCATGTGTCTTATATATCTCACACCATAGTCCTCCTGATGGCAAGGGCTTTGGAATTCATGTTTCCATGTACTACGGGAAAGTTGGGAATTCATTCTTGTATGTCCTTATGTCCTACATGTGGTACAACAAACAACTTCTCTTTTGTCCTTACCCCTATTTTGGTTTAATTGAAATGTTAAATTCTCTGGATCCTCCTTCAGCTCCTCTATTGCTGGATCTATCTTCTGATATTGGTTCTCTTCCAGTTGTAGGGCTGCCTATAGAGCCTATGCCCGAGTCTGACACTTCTGTTGTCTCAAAGGGTATTTCAAGTGTGGTAGTAGTGAATTCACAAATAGATTCCTACGTTTCATACATGTCATCACATACTTCAACTTTCCCTTCAATCGTTTGAATCTCTGGTCAATATCCCACATAGATTCTCTTGTTTTTTGTCTGATCTCTATCAACTCATTCATGTATTGATCCTCTGAGCTAGGCTTCTTGAATTCATTTATCAACAACTTCTTGATATCTGCAATAGTCCTTGTTGTTCTTGGTGGGTTTTTTACAACCAATATCATGTACCAATCTATTGCGCGGTCGCTTAGTGTGATAGATAATTGCACAAGTTTTGTATCCTCATTTGTGATATGTTTTGATTCCCAGATATTCTCACAGATGAACAAGTTATTTTTAGGTTCCTAAGATGCCTATCCCTTGAACTCTGGTAACTTGATGGTGGGATCATTCCCTTCCATCCTGAATGATGAAATACTACCTTTGTGTGGTGTAGATACTTGACTACTACTTCCTGAACTAGCTCCTCTAGTTGTTTCTCTTTGACTAGATGTAATTCTTGTTGTCTTCCTTCCCCTGAAATTCAGTTGTCTAAATGGTGGTGTTCTTATTGTTGTATTAGTCGCATATGGGTTTATGGGTTCCACAATGACATTGACATGGATGGGAGTTCTGCCTTCAGGTCCTTCCCTTGGACCGCCTGTATTCCTTTCATATCTTGCACACAGTATTTCCTCAATATTCTCCACAACACAAAGATCCTCTACCTCTTCTTCATCACTTTCCAAACCCTCTCTCTCAGTTATGGATCTCTTTATATTATTCATCTTTTATTGGTAGGGTGATCCACTGCACATCTTTCCAGATGTTTCTATTATCTTATTGATATGATCTTTCTCCATCATGATTGGGTACATGACCTCCTTCTTTCCCTTCTCCATTTCTCCCTCCATCCTTCCATCTCTAGTCAGTGCTTCTCCCCTTCCCCCATGTATGCAGGGAGGTTTAATTGTCTGATGCCATTGTGATTACACCTTTGTTATACAGTAAAATCTTGATGGAAGTATACAATGATCTGATATACCTACCTCTAGGTCCCTTCAGGAACTCTTTCTCTGTTGCATTGTAAGACTTCACGGTATCTACTACAAATTCTATGATAAATCCTACGACAATACTATCTAGCCAAAAATCCATTGCACGCATGAAATTGTTGTCTACCTGTTGTAACTGCGCGATCTCCATAGGATTCCACTCTGGCTGTCTAATCCGATTTGTAGGGTGGTTCTACTTTAACCTTAATAGCCACTCTTGCAGTACATGAGGGATATCACAGAAAAACACTCCATGAAAGTCACTAAATACGTAATTGTCCAAATATTTGTCCGGTGTTATTTTAGTGTTTATGTTGTCATTTTGTGCAAACTCCAGCTCCTTTGTCTTCAACCATATTTTGATCTCCACCTTCGCTGGATTCCATGGTCTGAACATCCCCCTCTATACTGTCATTTTCTGTGCGATTCTTTCATGGATCCCTCTCACTCAATCCCATGCATTTTCAGTCGGCAACATAACCATTTGTTGGTTGTCTATTTCCTCTAACTACTTCTTGGTTGAACCAATTTCAAATCTACAATCTATGGTTTCCAACAAAACCCTCTAAAACTATCAGCCCTCCTAGTAAACTAGAAGCCAACACAACGCAAAAAATGCATTGCGTAGTCTCATCCGATATATTTCTTATGGGTGGCTACAACGCTTAGGTGCTTGCAGCCTAGGAATGAGTGGGGATCTGGGATTAAACTCTGTGAATTCATTTGTTTACTCTCACATTCAGCTTATATTGAACATTTTGTCATTCTTATTCATGTGTGTACAATAACAGATCTAACTAAGTCATTATGTTAGGGTCCTAACCCACACATAGGTAGAACAATATATTCGGATGTAATAAAGGTCAATATTAATAAGGCCTTTCAATAAAATAGAATAAGGCGAATGTAAGAAGACCTAATA